>JAVXUO010001549.1:0-243550 GCA_033065855.1 Escallonia rubra
TACTTTCGGAGCATTCAAAGGATTGAATCAGAAACATAAATAAAATGACATTAACCAAAGAAAAGAGAAAAAATATAGGAAGTTATCATATTTCACTATACTTATGTAACGCCAAGATGCATACATCATGAACTAAATTAACTTGTTAGCTGAGCAACGCATCATCAGCTCATCACATCACATCCAGCTCTCGGTCATACCGTTCTCCCTAGTTCACTTTCTTTGGCAACCTGTCATCTACTCTGTTTAATTGGCCAATTTGTTTGTGTTGGCCGGTGCTGCTGGCGTGGTACTAGCTGCCAAAGCCATCTCAGTGTCAGCAGCCTCCGCCTCCTCCCTAAACTTCTTGTATATGTCACCTCTGTAAAATTTTATGGTTCTTAGCACCAAAATGAACGAAATAAGGCTACCAAACAACGTCGCGGCCGAGATTATCAGAAAAGATCGCTTGTAACACTCCACGCCAGTGCACGACAAGTCCTCACCCGCGTGCCTCGTAACTCCCTTTGCTGCCAATTGCTTCGTGGCCTCCTTATCATAGAGATGGCCAGCTACTAAGACATTTAAGATGTATGCCCCAACGGGGCTTGCACCCGCACCAAAATTGTACAATGTAGAGTAGTACTTTAGGCCGAACAATTCAGATATGATTGCGAAAATTAAGGGCCACTGAGCTCCGAAGCAGAACCCGATAACCACAGAAGCGATGTAGAGAGTATTGGGGACGCCAAAAGCAATCAGAAGATGGCCAACACAAGAGAAAAGGAGTACCAACGTGAGCATTAGGGGACGCGGGAATTTGTACTTCACCAAGAAGATTTCGGAGACGAAACCCGCTACTACTCGACCTAGATAGTTCCATATACTCACTAATGACACAAAAGTGGTGGTGCTAGTAGCCGGGTAGCCCAAAGCCTTGCCAATCTGACCCAAATTGTCAATCGCGGTCAATGTCCCGCCAATCCCAAACGTGGTTGCGCTAAACAAAATCAGCATGTCAATGCTGAACAGTGCTTGCAATATTGTGTAGTCCTCACCTCTGACTGGTGGCTTGAACACGTTAGTCAGGCATGAAATCGGCTTTTGTGCCGTTGTCTCGGGTTGTGGTTGTGCTGATAGTTGTGTCACTGGTTTACTTTGGGCTTGGGTCGTGACAAGTTCCGTTGCAGGACGAGTGTCACTAACGACCTCAAAGTCGGCAATTGAGGCTTGTTTCTTACTCTTCCAAAGGTTCAACTCTTGTTTGATGACAATAGCAAGTGGGGCAAAGAGCAGAATGATCACAACGGAAGCACTGGCACGGAACTCAGCCCTGGAGAAGGTGAGCCTATTTTGCATAATGATTATTGCCATAAGAAAACCGGCGAGACCAAGCGATATATAGAGAAGATTATAGAAAATTTTGAGCTCATTCGTCTGTCGGACGACCTTCATGATACGAACAGTTCGAAGAAATGCGAACGAAACGACACTCGGAAGCCAAGCAATGAGCAAGATGAGAGACTTAGAATGATGACCATAGAAAGCGTGGTAAAGTTGCGAGATAATTGCACCACTCAAGCCAACAAAACCCTTCAGTAGGCCAATAACCATACCTCGGCTTTCGGGAAAATTCTTGACGCAGGTGACTAATGCGCCAGTGTTGGCAAATGACTGGGAATTCGCACCAATACATATGTACAAACACATGTGCCATACGTGGGGTTTGGCAATTTTTCCGGTGACGGCGAGCCATATCATGAAGTAGCCGGAGAAGTTCATGATTGCACCTATGAAGAGGACCACCCACGGCGGAGTAACCTCGTTGATAAGGCCCGAAATGACCCCAACGTTGCCTCCCAAGTCCTTGAAGAAACTCAGCAAGTTCACTGTGGTTTGGTCATAACCCAAAGATGACTTGACGTCACCCGAGTATAGACCAAACATGTAGGTTGCTCCGGAGACGGACATGATGAGGAGGCAGCCGAATACCATGAACCACCGGCCGGTGAGCGCGTGGAGGGTGAAGCTCCTCATTCCTCTCCAACCACCACCACCACCACCAAATTCAGGCATTGCCATTGTGTTTGGTTGAAGGTGTGTTTGGATTGAAAAGGGGGCCTAGCTAGTGAGTGTATATAAAGTGTACCGTGTGTGATAAAGACAAAATCTCAGAAGTGTAAAAGGTTGAACGACTTTCACATTGACTTCCCACTTGACTTGCCTCTTTCCGTGGTGTTGGCTTCAAATTAATTGGCCTCAAAGAGTGCGTGCATTATTTGAGGAAGTAAGATGGTAAGATCTTGTACTTCTCTTCAAGATATTTTGTTAAAAGGATATTTAGATTCCATAAGAGAACAAGCAAACATAATTGTCACATCTAACTCAACATGACTGATCTAATTTCTTCATGGTTCAGTTCTTATTTCGTTCAAATTTCTTTGCAACTTCACGTCTCATCAAGCTTATTTGTATCGATAGTTGGATTAGGAAAAGTGTTTACTGCGATTATAAACTAATACGAAAAAGTTGCAGCAATCAATAGCTCGACTAGAAAAAGTTTTTGGTGCAACTATAAATTGATATGACAAGTTATAAAGCAACCCGTCAAATATGATGATGCAATTGGTAGCCGCTAGATATAGGCATTACTTCGAACCAATGCTTAGGTACGAAATTATATCTACAAATTGAAGTGATTGATGAAATTTCTTCATACATAATTCTTGGTTTGTTCAATTACCTTTTCCATGCTTGACTGAAAGAGGAATCCTTGCAACTGCACGTTTGGTGAGCTTAATTGCATCAATGTTTGCATGTCATTGACGCAGCAGATTGCCAAATAAATCCTTACTTATACCGAAGAATTTTAACCAAATGTGTTGTTGGTTTCGTCACTTTGCAACTATGGTTTTAACAACGAAGTTTCAGTACATCATATCATATAAGTACTTAAATTTCTGCATCACTGCAGGTATCAATGTATCCATAAACATGTTATCAAAGTAGTTCTCAGAATATTCAGGAAGTACTAATTTCACATTTTTTTTGTTACAAAAATAGAGTATCAAAACGGGACCAAAAAGTAAACTAATGCTAGCGACCAAATTTAACCCTAATAAATCTCCCCAAACATAATAATGGCACCGACGACACGAAATATCAAACAAAATCTATATAATTGTTTTAAAAATGAGATTTTATTATTTAAGCCAATACATTACATATACTGCTTAAAAAGATTGCAGTCCAGATGTGCGAGTGGTAACAAGAGTATCAAATCTTGTGAGTTGAATTGACAAAGGGAATTGACAAGCACTAGTCTACACACTTTCCAGCTTACATATTCAAAACAATGCTGACCGTCCCTCTTTTTGCCCCGCATGAGAATCGAGATATAGACTCGTGTTGCCCCGCATGAGAAACGAGACATGGACTCGTTTGAATTCAACCCTCTTCTCTTGCTTATCTTCGTGACCACAGTCCACACCACTAGAGACCATAGCAAAGCGGAACAAGTTGTTTCTAGAAATGGTGTGGATACACATCGTTGGGTGTGACACAACTTGGTCATATGTCTTGATGCAAATTGCAATGTTTCACAAGTACTAAGAACTAAAGATATAGCGATAATTGACTCGAAGCCTAACTCGTCTTCTTATTCAAGTTTACTACTCTTTCCGGTCTAAAATTATTGATCGGTTTTTCATTTTGGGTAGTTCCAAAAAATTTGGTCACTTTCTAAATCGTTAAGTATTTATTGATGCTTTTTCAATTTTGCTATTATTCTAAAAAAAAATATCGCTTACTCGCATCACTTTTTGCTTTTCTCTCTCCTCTCCTCTAACCTACCACTCGTTTCTATCTACTCATTACATCCATTGAATTTCTTTGCCATATCCGCTTCCAAGTTCGTTCTTTGACCACCATCGTTGTCAACGACGTCTTCTTTCACCACAACAACCATCATCCTTTTTACCACCACCACCCCGATGCCTTGTTAATAACTACTATTTATGCTGCCTCCATCACAGCTAAAATCGATTTGCATCAAATAATGATCGGGTTTCTATTTTTTATAATAACTCTTACATGTTTTTGCATTTTCAATTTTATTGTTTGTTACATCAAATGATTTTCAAAGTTTAATTTCCTTCATATCAAAATTCTAAATGGGTGGTGATATTAGGTGGTGTTTGCTTGAGATACTGGTGATAGTTGCAGGTGGAGGTGGTGTTCGTCGAGCGTTCGCCTGGGCGAGGTGGCGTTGCCAAGCGTTCGACTAGTCGGGCTAGGCATGCGTTCACGCATTCTTCTCGGACGAAATATAGACTACTTACTCTTTAATGGCTCAATAGTTTATTGGAACCAAAAATTGTTGGTTGCTTCTAAGTCCTCCATTTAAAACAAATCTTCAAATGTTTCCTCAACTACTCAAGCTAGCTGAACCAAAGAAATTGGCCTTTTTCTCAAGCATTTTGTTGCAGCTTGCACACCTAACGCGACCCATTCTTTAAGTTGGCTCATCATTGCAGATGTCTTTCACCGTAGGACTCAACATTGGCCTGATGATTTCAGCCAAAGGAGCTATGGGATGTTTGAGTTTCTCTATTTAGTTCCTGCCCTTAATTCTTTGTTGGAAAATGGCTATTCCAATGTCTTCCAAGCTTATCTTCCTGGCCAAAGTAGAAATCGGTCTGCGATGGTTGGATTCCTCTTTTCTTGTGTGGAAGTCTTCTTGGTTCCGCTGGTTTCACCCAAATCGATCTTCTCTTTTTGCGATAAAATACCCAAAATTGTTGATGGAGATATGCATATTTGAAATGGATCAGTGTCAATCTTCTGCTCCATCGCCGTTTCTGCACACTTGACTGGGCCATTCTCAATCTTTTCTAATATCAAATCACGAAACATGATATAATTCTTAGTCAAATGATCAACTTGTCATGATATTTGTAATAAGCTATGTTCCTCAAATCCTCCGACTTAGGAATTTTCTGACCAGGGCTTTGGGACACCATCATTTAGCATATAACAAAAAATGTGATCGGCGTAATGATGTCAAAAGTAAAACTTTGTTCCTATCTTTTAGCTCAGCCAAATTAAGATTTGACCTTTCTTAGGCCGAACAACTGTCTTTCGGGCCGGTCTTCTATGGCATAAACTCCCATGTTGGGTTCTTTATAATAAGTTTCCTTCGAGAAGTTCATCCCCTCTCTCTTACTATGGAGTAGTTCCTGGTACTTTGAGCCTCTATAACTCAACTCGAACAGTTAATGAAATTCCATACCCTCAAACTTGATCCTCTCATCAAAATGAAGGCCGTTTAGAGCTAACTTCATGAACTCACACTCAGGCTGATTGATTTTGAATCTATGTTTAGCCTGACTCGAGTCGATCTATGAATTTAGCTATTATTCCCCAGCCCCTTGGTAGAGTGTGGCTGAATCTGAGAGAGACCTATGGGGCTATTCAATATAATGGAAGGAAATTTTCATTTGGGTCTAAGTATAGACGGTGTTTAGCAATAGCCCGATATACTAGGTAAATAAATCTTAACTTAAAAATATCAACTTCTGCCAACTTACCACATTGGATCGTAAACTGACCTATACGTTCAATAGTAGCTGCCCAGTTTCCCTATTAAATTTTGCAAAGTCAGGGACTCTGTAACCTCTTGGAAAAGAAAAGTTCACATTTATCCAATTTGGATAAGGTTTCGAATAACAAGTTCGGCCTACATGTTTAAGGCCCGGGATGATCGGCTTTTTGATTAAATCCATTAGATGTTCTCTATTGACCATCATTTAGGATTAGGAAGGGGATAATGATAAAAGTAATAATTTGTAGAGTAAGGTCAGTAACGCCCATATTGTGCCCTGAAGGCATCAGGGTGTATGTAGTGATAATTTCTCACCTGGGGCTTCCAACCCTAGTTGTTTCCTTGTCTAAACAGGTCAAAAATGTGGGTTGACATTCCCCTCAAAATCAACATAGCCTTGATTTGCCCCCAATGGCTCTTTACCGTTTGGTTTAGCCTAGGTCCCACATTTTATGGTGAGGCGACTTTTTTTTTTGTTCGCATTCTATCCCTCATAGTTTCTAGCCCTGTTTAGAAAGTCTTTAAACATCATTGTGCTCTCAAACATGCTCCTTTGCGTACTTTCAAAAACATTCATCATCTCTTGGATGCGTTCATCGCTTAGAACTCATCCTCTAAAAAATTATCTCCTTGATTCCCAAAAGGGTTCAACTGGTCTTCTCTTATTTCTTCCACCCTTATTCTCCGGCTTTGTTTGGGTTTAGGGCCGCAGAAGCTATAGCTTTGTTATTAGGATCTCTTCTAGTAACAAAGATTTTAGCAGAAATAGCACAAATGTGTCACACACAGGGTGTGCCAAAAAGTGTTTACTTGTGAAATGCTCTGGCACGTGCCCATGGGCCTTGGGGGCTGATTTATAAATTGTTTGTAGTACGCAAATGGGCCCAGTTCTAACGGAACCACGTATAAACACAGTCATAAATAAATTAAACGGGCTAGTGTTTGAGGTAGTATGCCTCTCCAGCTTCTTTCAAAACGATCTGTGAGAACTTGAGAATATCCTCACAGTTGTTTTTGCATAATGCTTTAGAACTTTTTTAGTGTTATTTAAGTTACGATACCTCTTAAATAATCTACTCATGCTCCTAGTCAAACCAGTTATATGAATACGTTGAATATAGGTAGTTTACCTTCATCGTGTTTGCAATTATCAAATTTATAAACTAATAACACTTCAAGAGTACAAAAACTTCAATTCAAAGATTAGATACACTTTCGTAACTGTTTAATTGAGTTAAAATACGGTTTAATGCATCTAAGATACATTTGCTTACTTAGGGTAAACAACGGTGTGCTAGAGTAAACTAGGAGCTAGTTTGTGTGTATAGAAGATGACTAATTGATACAACATTCATGTACTTTCTAGTTTGGGCTCTAAATCATTATTTTTAGGTCAATCGAATCTGGAACTTTCACGTGTCCAAGCATGCATGTTTTAAACTTCTGTTCGCGTTAAGTTTCTTTCTATTTGACCTGAACTTGCTATGTGTTGAGACTAGATAAGCCTCATTGCATTTTTGTTAGCTATATAGTTGGATAATCTAGGCTTACATCTTACTTTGATGATTACAACACATTAATTATATTATAATGTGTGCTTTAAGTGAGTTCTTATTAGGTATTTTCATACACCACTCTGGAAGACACATTTGAGAAGTTTGATATGTGGATTAAAGTCAAAGGATCTTAAAACTATAGAGGACATGCTATGAAAGCTTCATCAAGTTCAATGTCAAAGAGTAACAAAGAATACATTGATTAATTTCCTTTCAGTGGTAATTGATCTTTACTGTTATCTAAATAGACTTGGTTTGATCTTTGCATTGATGACTATGGCCTAAAATGACATTAGGACACCTTATGCATTGCATATGAGTTCATAACTTTTCAAACATATATGTTTCTTGAAAATGGGTGAACTTTAGAGCTTACTCAGCTTTTATCAAACATGTTATTGGAGTTAATCCTTTCATATTTTGACAACCCTTTTCATTAGCTTTCTAACAAAAACAAAAAAAAACAAAACGGCGTCTAGATCCTATTTTTCTAGAAAGTTGTGCCCAAGGTAAAAAAAAAAGAGTTTCGTGAGGCAGTCGACCAATGCAGTCAATTGCATTGGCAATAGAGTATATTGCAGGCAGACTCGAAAATAACAGCTAGTTTTGCTAAAACTCATGCCAAATCTTTCTATAACGGCTATATTTCATGTCCATCTTATTAAAATGATTTGGGGCTTTATCATACACTATGAAAACTACATTTCAAGCCTTATTATCTGGAGAAATATCAAGGCTTATAGATTAAACTTTTCTCTCTTCATCTTCATGATTTTACATTATTAAAAAAGCATGTCTGAGAGCATTCCTTAATTGAGATTGACATTATTCGAGTTATCAATTCTCTCTCCTTTCTGTTGTACTAGAGCGAAATTTTTACTCATTTCCTTTCAAGAGGGTGGCTTGAGTTTGTCAAGTCTTGTGTAGGCTTTGTGAATTTAAGGCTTGTGCTTGATTTTGGGATATCACCAATTATTTGTAAGAGTTCTGATCTTGACCCAGAAGATAATTGTTGATAGTGGATTCTACTACTCTTGCACGAGGTTTCCTTGAAGAAATGGATGTAGGTTTAAAGGTAGTTCGAGTCAAACCATTCGAATCTTTACTTTGTCTATAATTGTTTAAGATTGTATATTTAGCATATTAATTGAGATCTTCATTGGTTTGATTGAGATTCATGATTGTATATCTTTTTTACATCTATTACGATAATGACACGTCGCAAAAGTTGAAACTGAGGTCATGTTTGACGCTGTCTTTTTTTCCTCTTTTTTTTTCAGTTTTGAAAATTGGAAAAAAAGTGCGTTTGGTAACCATTTTTTTTCAATTTAAAAAACCACTTTTTAAATTGTAGTGTAAAAAAAAAAAGAGGAAAAAGCTCTTTTTTCACTTTAATTTTTTTTTTTTTGACTTCCACCACAACGCACCAACCGCCCACCGCCGCCCGACAGCCACCTCCGGCCGCCAACAGCCACCACCGGGCGCGGTGGCCACCACTGCTGGCAGCCACCGCCCACCGCCGCCTGACAGCCACCTCCGGCCACCACCGCCGGCAGCTACCTCCGGCAGCCACCGCCCATCGCCGCTCGACAGCCACCTCCGGCCGTCGATAACCACCACAGGGCGGCAGCCAGCTCTGGTCACCATCGCCAGCCGGCAGCCACCGCCCACCACCGACAGCCACCACCGATAGCCACCTCCGGCCGCCGGCAACCACCACAGGCGGCAGTCAGCTCCAGTCACCGCCGTCTGCCAGCAGCCACCGCCCACCGCCGACAGCCACCACCGGCAACCACCGCCGGCCGACAGCCACCTCCAGCCACCACCGCCGACAGCCACTGCCGGCGACCACCGCTATGCCCCACCACCGCCACTGCAAACCACCCAAAAAAAAAGGGTTACCAAACACCCAAAAAAAAAAAAACTCAAAAAAAAAAAGGGTTATGAAAAACCCACTTGTTTTTGTAAAAAAAAAATTAACATGCTCTTTAAAAATTGCTATTTAAAAACTGAAAACCAAAAAAAAAAAAAATTTGTCAAACGAAGCCAAAGTCTTGTGTAAACAAGTCATGTGTCTTTTATTTACTTAAGATCGGTCACACTTCAGTTAGCCATTGATTTGACAGGTTAGTAACAGTTACCAACATGCCTTACGATGAATCAGCCTTAACAGAAACTTTAACTCCTAATGGTCCAAACAGAAAGTATTCTTACTTGGTGCAAACAGAAAGTATTCTTACTTGGTGCAAACAGAAAGTGATGAGAGTGGTCTAGGAGAGATGAAGTGGCCTCATAATTTAAGTCAAGAGGTCAATGTTGAAACTGTTGAATAGATCATTGTGGTAAATGCTTGTGAACCTCGAATTATCATGAACTAAACTCCAAAACTTGTGGTGATGGAAGAACACCAAAACTTGGACACAAACTCACTTAAACTCCAGATCTACCTCGAGAGGCAGAACAACCTCGAGGTTTGAACCCTTATTCTCCCAAACTCATGGTAACTTTTAAGGTTAACCCTTAAGGGATGTGGTCACAAGGCCTCAAAGCCATCATGTGTTTCTCGGGGGTAGTATCTCAAGAGACTCGGGGAGGTAATTGGCAACAATCCTGGAATAAGGAGGTATTATAGCAATCAAGCATCAAGTGAACTATGTCGAGACTTAGGATAGACTCTCAACCGCTTAAGCAGCATACTCCATTATCCTCTGATTGCATGTGGCAGATCTTAAAGAGATATGGGGATACTTCCTTGACTGTCCTTTAGAGTCGCTTGAGAAGAACTTTCAAAGCCTCTTACCAAGGGAGAGGGGTCCGACAGAAACCGCAAAACTGTGTGAATTATAGGTCGCGGCGTGGCGCATTAGAGTACATGATAGAATATTTTTCATATTCGGCACGGTACATTTCAGTTCCGACTCAGCTTTGGTGAGGGTTCTCTAATAACAAATAAGGTAAGGCTCTAAAGCCTTTCCCCGATATTTACCTTGTTCCACATTAATGTGCCTCCCATGCACTTATGGTGAGGAAACAGAGTCTGCCACACCCTTGACCACCATAGTTGACTGCCACAAAGCTAACATCATCTACTCTTTGTCATTGTTTGCCAAGGTCATGTGGCTTCTGTAGATGATATATCCCTCTTGATGGTTTAAATACCCTCAATTTCACGAAAGAGGCAAAAATGACACTACCCAAACTCTATCCAACTCCATTCTCAAACTAAACTTTGATCCAAAGTTCACAACTACAAATGAAAATACAAACACCTCACTCTTGAGAATTGAGTTAGAACACAATCATACATCATTGCTTGTTGCCCTCATTGTCTGACTTGAACCTAATTCCAACTCAAACTGCTTACTCTATGTTGTTATACACTCTTGTCTATCACGAGTCCACCCACAGGTGAAACTTGTGCTACGTAATATTAGGACCCTCTAACCAAAAGGTGAATTTAAGCAAGAATGCATTGTTTTCATAGTAAATTTGGTTTGAGTTTGTACCTTAACTACACATTATTATACTTCAATTACAAAACTTTCTTGTCCTAAGCACCAACACAGAGGGAAAAAAAAACTAACAACGATAAGTCAATTTGTAACAATCTTTACCGAGGCATGTTAAGTAGTCAATTTGGTGCAATGCCCGTTAGGGACATATTTCCCAACTGCGCTTGCCACTGTACCAAACTGAAACAAGGTTGAGTAGTATTTGAGGCCAAAAATTTCCATCATAATCGTGAATAATAACGGGCATTGCACCAAAACAAAACCCAATGATCACCTAAGAAAAGTAAAGAGGATTTTAGAGCGAAAAAGCTATGAGAAGATGGTCGATGAAAAAAGAGAAAAGAAGCATGAATGTGAACCTTAGGGAACGAGGGAATTTGTACTTTGTCAAAAAGATTTCAAAGGAAAATTCCACCCCAATGCGGCCAATATAATTCCATGTGCTTGCTAGTGATGCGTATGTGGTGATGGCTTTTCTAGGGTAGCCTAAAAACTTGCCAATTTGGCCTAGATTGTTGATTGCGGTCACTGTGCCATCAATGCCACGGGTTGTTGCTATGAACAGTACTAGCATGTCTACGCCAAAACGTGCTTGCAATATGATGTAGCCTTTGCCTCTTTCACAGGGCTTAAAAAATTAGTTGTTTAGTGCTAAATTTATTATTAAATCTTTTGTCCCTTTTTTTTTTTTTGTGTGGTTCTCTTGTATCAAGAAGATAGCTAATTTACAATTATTTTTCGGGTTGGGGGTGGGGGGAGTGGGAGGAAGGCTTGGGGGGTCAATTTGTGGGGTGGAAAAGAGTACTCGTCTAGTGTTAGGTTCCGTCTTACTTTCATTATTGGTTGATTCTTGGCATATAACCTTGTATTTAACTTTGAGACGAGCAATTGATACTCCATTCATGCGGATTTGTTGCTGGGGAGGTTCGTTTATTGGTTATTTGTGACTTCTAGTCTGAGACTCCATTCAAATTATGAGGTATTGAACTTCAGTTGTTGTGTTTCTCTGGAATAGTCTACCATCAGAAGTCTTTGGGTTCTCGAGCCAAGGGGTAATATATTACACGTTTTATGGGGTTCCAAGTCAACTAGTGTGTTTGCTAGTTGGAAGATCCGGATTGATTGAGTGACTACAATTTCAAAGCTTTTGGATGATTGAATGGCAGTTTAAAGGCAAAGGAGTTGGTGCTTAGTTGCACTTGTATCTTTTTATTGTATGATTGCGGGCTTGTCCATCGTGTTAGTGGATACAGTGCGGTATATATAAATTTTTGATTGTACAACTTAATTTAACGGTAAAAATAGTGTTTCTATTTATTATGAATCTATCGAGGTGAGATTTTAACATGGTAATACTTTTTCTTCATTTAGGTAGATCTGCTAGTCGAAATGACTCAAAACCCTTCAATACCTTTCGAGGACCTTGGTATGCCCTAGCTCAAAACCTTGTGTGGGTGTAATGCGCGTAACTAGGATTTGCCATGAAGATTATCTCTACAGTGTAACTGGTTCTCTATGATTGTTAATAAGATGTATCTACTGAAAGATGTTTGCGGTTATAGAAACTGAGTTTTGTCAACTTGCCGTCATTTTCTCAAATGCTTTTCTGGAGTGACTTTTGTCGCTAAAAATACCTTTTAGTGACAATTGTTATATCTTTTGTAACAAATAAGGGGACATCTAAGAGACTAAGAGGCACGAGCTTAGTTCTCGTGGTATCTATTGTAACAAATAAGGGGACATCTTTTTGAGAATGCTTCACTTGAGTGTCATCGAGGTATCTAAGAGGCACAAGCTTAGTTCTCGTGGAGCCAAAGCTCATGTCGCCTCCCTTTAACCAAAACAAGAATGTTCCTGCTCATTAGATCATACACAATTTTTCAGAGAATCTCCCGCTCCCTGAAAGAAGAGACAAGAGAGAGCAAAATCTGCGATGAAGATACCAACAAGAGAGAGCACCACGGCCGAAGTAGTTGATTCGCCAACACCTTTGGCGCCTCCCAAGGTGGTTACTCCCCATGCGCAGCTCACAACAGATATGATCAGCCCAAAAACCTGCGACTTGATCAATGCACTGATTATATCCCATGGTCTAAGAGCTCTCTGAGCAGAATCCAAGATGATGTTTATACTAATCCCGTAAACACCGTCAGCCAGTAGGGCACTTGATGCCAATCCTACCGTGAAACACATTAGAGTCAGAATTGGTACTGCAATGCAGGACGCAATGACCCTAGGCGTCACCAAATAATCAACAGGGTCAGCACCAAGAACTCTCAGTGTGTCAGTTTGCTCAGAGACTTGCATGGTTCCCAACTCTGCAGCAAATGCACTCCCAATACGCCCTGCAACTACTATTGCTGTGATTACGGGACTCAGCTCCCTCGAAAAGGCTAGAGCTAAGACCCCACCAACAGATCTATTTAAGCCTAATCTGGTGAATTCTCTGACAAATTGGATAGTAAAAGCCATGCCAACGAAAGCTGAGGTTAAGAGGCAGACGCCAACTGATTTTGGACCAACTCTCTCCAGCTGTTGAAGAGTGTTCTTCCAGTGGACTTTGCCCTTTAGAGTCCGAATAATCACCTGCCCCGTTAGGATAAGAACTGTCAATCCCCTCCATAAGTACCTAGGAGGCGACCATTTACTAAACAAAGTCTCTGGTTCAAGGCTCAATGCGGGCTTCGAATTCGTACTTTCTTCAGATACAGCAATACATGGGTGACCATCATCTGATTCTGGCGTCACAAATAATCTGGTTCCTTGAAGAGGTAGAAGACGCTTTCTGGTCTGAAACCCTCCCTTGAACACAAGTTTTCCAGCAACTCGAGTCGAGTTTGAGGGATTTAGTTTCAGCCGACCACCCGGTTTGACAAATCCACTTCTGCATTTTATTAAAAGCTGCAAATTAGAAAAGATAAACAGCACAACAGAAAACGTTTCTCACTAGCAACCATGTCTGTATATATATGCACATATATGGGTGGGTGATGTGTGTGTGCAAGCGCGGGCCTGCGCGCGCGTGGATGGAGGGAGGGAGGGAGGGAGAGAGAGAGACAGAGACAGACCTGTCACAGAAGTAGAAGATTGAGCGAATATGAGAAGCTGTTTCCATGGCAGGCACCTTGCTTTTATATTTGCCTAGAGGAGAAGTGGAGTCTTTCGGACTTCAGTCGAGTGGTTTACAGTGTAAATGTGAAACACTTTAGAAACTGGAGAACATGTACCATACAGCAGCCACATTATAACAGCTTCCTGTCAAATCACTCCCAAGAAGATCCAAGTCAAACTAAGTCTATGCTCAATTAAAGATGGAACCTGACCTAGCAATAAATCCACAAAGAAATGAAGACTGCATGTAGGATCAGGTGAGAAACAAACAAAGAACTCCATCACAGTTGATGCAAAAACAGTCCCAATAATTTCAAGACCAAGAAGTATGATACATTCAAAATGTGCATCAACACAGTACTATTGGCAACCCATCTCCTGCTTCTTGTCACAGTACTCAAGGACCAAGGAGACTTGATGATCAACTCCAGTGTCATTTGAAGGAGCAAAGCCATCGTCGAGAATTAGACGTATAAAATTAAACGAACTGATGGATATGTTGACAGTGCCATTTCAGTGACATTTTTACTTGTTTTTAAAATAAGTCCTGATTTTAACATCCACTGAATGCTATTATTTGGATAAGTCCTAACTTTATCATTCATTGAAAGCTACTTCCTGACTAAGTCCCAACTTTAATATGCAAACCTTACTAATTTTGTGAACCGCCTGCCATTAGTAGAGTGCACTAATCTCAATTGCTTGTGCATTCTCCATACACAAAGATGTTGTATGTTTGTTACAAGAAAGAGAAGGTAGCATGCAATCAGAGTGTATCAAATGCATGACCATGTTATTTTTGTCTTCTACTTCTTACAGTCTTTTTAAATTTAATTTTCATTTCTTGTCAAGACTAGAAAGCAATAGAGAAATGGACAGATACATATCTGGCAGAAAGTTTATCTATTGTTAGAATTCGGCTTATCATGCGCTGTCGCAATGTCCCAATAGAACATGCACGCTGGTATATGACTCAGCTCCGACAGATTTCAGATTCAGGTACTAATCTCAAACTAACCAAGAAGAGCATCAATCCTATATCAACACATCCAAGTGAGATAAGGGGGAGGAGCCTACCCTAGAAAAGAATGTCTTTACCCCTAAATCCTAAGCCTAAACATAAACTATGGAATACTTGCATGCGGGCGTTTATTCGGGACCAAATTCTTCATCTAACTATAAAAATGAGTCCTGCTGACTAGCGAGCAATGAGAAGCATCTTCGTAAGCACTAAGCAACCCCTAAAAACCAACATCGGCATTATAATCACGTGCAACGAAGGGGCTAAATAAAGTGCTTCTTGATTGTCCCAGACTGCTCAAGTATGGCTACACTAGCTACACCTGAAAAGTTAATTCTAGCTCTTAATTTAGCAAAAATCCAAACTGAAGATATAAATCATAATCTTGGGGAGGTTGGATTCAATCGTCATGTCATCAGTTTAAAAAAAAGGCAAAAAAAAAAGACAATTCACTACATTTTCTAACACATGATCTTTAACAAGCCACGAATTACCAAATTACTACGTTTCAACTTCACTTTACTCCAACAAGGAAAAACTTTGGCAGCGATAAAACCACAATTGACGCTTAGAACTGTCACTGAAAGTATCTAATAAAATGCTACTAACCATATTTAGGGCCAATTAGTTCGCTACATAGGAGTTGTAGCCTTTCGCTGGGTAGCAGCCAAAAGTTGCCCATTTGAGGCATGCATGACCGATTTATATTGCAAAATGACTAAAACAATTTGGCAATATGAAAACTACCCCATACATCAAATTGATGGTAATCACCAGTTAAAGCCGAGTATTCAGTCAGCTCCCTAGTACAGGTCCCATGGACATGCGGGGAAAAACCTAAAAATTTAGGAGAATATAAAAAATTTAGTTATTATGCTAAGGCAAAGACTAGTTGAATTGCTTCAAAATCACATAACCTGTTTTAATCTCAGCTATGCATCATCAATCAAGAACAAAGGAATAAGTCTGAGAGAGAGAGAGAGAGAGAGAGAGCATACTGGATTTGTAGTAAGTGATTTGCCTGCCCGCCTGCAAATTGGCAGAGAAAGACATTCGTCAAGTACTAATCTAAATAGTCTAGATTTGGACGGTACCAAGACATAAAGAAAGAGGATTTGAAGGCAATATACTGAGAGAGAGAGAGAGAGAGTAATGGAAGTGACTCCCTCTCTGCTGGATATATCAAGAAAACCCATTTACACAAACTCGACCAAAATAGCACCAACAAGACAGCAAAACAAGATCCTTCAGTTTAGAAGAACATTACCTGATCAGAAAGAAGAGACAGAGTAGGATTTAGGAGCTAGAGAAACGGGAATGGTGGCTGCCGGAGACGGAGAGTCAAGCTGCAGGAGACGGGGAGAGGCGCCGATGGAGACGGTGGTTGCCGAGGTGGTCGACTGGTGGTTGTCACGGCCGAAAGGCGCCGCTTGGCGGTTGGAGAGAGAACGAAGGGGGCTGATCAGACTAGTGTTAAGGCTGAAGATAATTCTGATCCTTACTCCACCAATAAGAGACACGGGTCTGGATGGGTTGACCCGCAGCGGCGAAAACCAGCGGATTGGATTAGTCCCCCGGGTCGGGTGAATTTTTTCCGGCCCGAGTTTGTTATGTCTGTTTTTGTTGGGCTTTCTACCCATGAGGCCAGATATGTTTGACCATCTACCCTGTTTCTTCGTGGCATATGTAATTCTTGAGTCCTACGTACCGTTTCTCGGATTAATTTTAGAATGGTCAAATTTAATTTAATTTAAATTAAATTAGATTGTTAGGTACAGTTCACAGACATTCAAACAGGTAAAATCAGCTTTCAAAGTTGAAAAACTGATTACATTTAACCTAAGAAATCAGTGATTATGCAATAATCACTTTTTAATAATCAAGTTTGACCAAGTAAATTATCGGAATATCCCAATTAATTGCAAATACGATCAGCATATTTTTTGGTCATTTTGTCCCATTGAAACTGTTTTTTTGTAAAAACTGCTTAAAGCTAATTTTGAAAGTTTTTTAATTAAAATTTAACCTGAAATTTATTTTCAAAAATCAATCTAGAACATGCTCTTAGTTATGTCAATTAAGTCCTTGGAATGTTGAAAATATAATTTAAATGAATTATGCAACGCCGAATGATGCTTTAGATAATAACTTTATCGCTGATTTGTTCGAATTTGCTCTCTCTAACTCAATGAGCATTACCATAATTTGAACCTCTGGATGGATTCCTCCATGAGCGAAAGCCACAGGAGTGCAAGGTTGCACATATATTTTTCACGACAAATTCTGCTAATACCCTATTTGGTAACAACTTATGAAATTGCTAAAGGTTAATAACAAAATTGTCCGCTATATTGTACATTGTTTTGTGCACCACTTCTAGTAGTTTCAATTCTGACGAAATTGTTCCCTGTAATGTACATATTTCTTGCAAACAACTCAAAACCCTTACGTCTGTCCAAAAATAGTTGTCATAGTGGTCATGTGCCTATTATGTGTCACTTTTATGACCAAATTCAAGGATAAATATGTAATTTAGCATTAATAGCCCAGAGAAAAATGATGTATACAATGTTCTTCTTTCAACCTACCTCCACCTTCCACGGCCAGCCAGGCCACCCCCTACTCTGTGTTAGGATTAGCTAGGAGATGGTGGTGCTACGGTTATTCTTTCTCTCGGCTCTCTTTCTCTTAACTATGGCCATAACCGATGGCCAACACTACCATGTGCAGTGAAACCAACCACCAGCTCTATTATTTTATAACGTAAGATCCAACCTTTCTTAGACCTGCACAGATCACGTAATTGGTAGTGGAAGTGGTGGGTGGTGGTTACAAGTACGGTGGTGGGTGGTGGCTATTGTGGTGTTGGGTTGTGGGCACTATGGTGAGGTAGTAGTGGCTTATGGTTACGGTCATTGGGCTGGGTGGTTGGCTTCGGTGATGGTGGGTTGTCGGTCGCGATTATGGTGGTCGGGTGGCGGTAATGGAGCTCAATTTGTTGGTACTGTGGTGAATTGGTGGTGGGTTGTGGCTACGATCATTAGGTTGGTGGTTGCCTTGAATGCTGGTGGGTGGTGAGTTATGAGCATGATGGTGGGTGGTGGCTATGGTGGTTCCCAGATATGGACAATGCAGTAGGGAATTGAACCAATTTTCCCATGGGAAAAGAGCATGTAATGTGCACTTGCATACTTCATGCCTGAAAATCAACCGGCATTAGGTTTTGGAGCGATTTGTAATGGTTTGTCAAAGCAGAATGGACAGTTTTTTCAAAGTTGAAATTGCAGGGAATGACGTGCAAACCAGTACTGTACAAGGAACAGTTTTGTTATTAATCCAATTCCTAGTGTATACCAAAAGTAAATTTGTTTGGAAGAGCATCTTAAAGCAAGAGTTAGAGGAAACTAGATAGATGGTGCTCAGATTGACTTTTTGCTGCCAATCAACCTCTTTTGGTACTTACCCCACCCCATAAATCTCCACTAAAAAAACCTGAGCTCAGGATCAAGGAATGAGTTGTGACTCATTATGTTTGGGAAGTGCCCCTTCAATCATACCAAGAAGAGGATCAAGTCATGAACAAAAAGTAGACGCATCAACCAAAATTAAAATACAGGTAATTGTTTGTAAGTTTTTCCCTCTAATTTACATGCTTTTGTAGATCCTTCTCTGTTTTTTCAACTTCAACAAAAGTGTCCTTTCTAATTCAACAAATTGTTACAAATCGATAACGCCCATCCATTTTCAAACATTACGTGCGCCTGCACAGTACATGTTCTTTTTTCATGGGCAAATTGGTACAATCCTTTTTTCTCTTGGTTATGTCAAATGTAAAACTTTACAATGGTTCACATGAAGAGAGAGAACATAGAGAAGAGGGAAAACAGAAAGAGAAGTAGTGACTACTAGTCACATTCTGGAACCCTAGAATGGAGCGATCTACCGTGAAGATTTGATCTACGTTGAAGATTGAAGATGAATTGAGAACGCCGATAAGTTTAAGTTGTTAATTCTAAAGTTCTTCTTTTTACAATTAAACATTTTTCTTGAACCCTGATATGAACTATGATTACTAAACAATTACTTTTGAACCAAGATATTGTTTAGTAAAAACGTAGTACGGTAACTTTTAATTTATTTTTTATTTTTGGATGAGATTTCATACCCATCATCTTTTGCTAGAACAATGGGTCACATATCAATTTAGGGTATCTATGTTATATGTGCAATAATTATTTTATGTTTATACGTTATGTAGGCCAATAGTTTTTAATGGATTTTTTTAACTGTGGTCCCTTCTATTATTAATAATTTGTATTTGAATCTTTATGTTTGTTTGTGTTTGAGGATAGTTGTAATTTATTGATGATAAAACTGCATTATGGGGTAAGATTAAGAACGTTCCATATAAGATTTGTTTCCTTGCAGAACTGATTACTTTGCCTACTAAGACTCTGAAATGTTAAACCTTTGGAAAATTGATGGGATGGTAAAAACAAGTAGGAGTTACAGATATATGAATTATTACGATAAGAAGCCTGGAGTAAACCTTCATAAAAGCCTAGTGCAGACATTTGTAGAATCAGATGTATGGGCATTGAAAAACTCCACCAATGACCAATGCCAAGCGAAAATATATATGAGAAGTTTGTCCATGGATAAAATGATGGATGAGCATGAGACACAATTAGGAGTTAAAGAGACTAAAAGTTTACTGTGGTTATTGAAGAACTCGATGATGAAAATAATGTGGCCAGAGGTGGTAATTATGGGCGTAAGATTAGGTACATAGAGGTTAGAACTAAATCCAATCAACCAATTATAGACTCGGTTTCTCTTCTTCTTGAGAGCATGCTGCCTGGTATGCTTAGTGTCTAGCCTATGTGGTTTTGTGTTCTGCTAAGCTTTGGCAAGGTAAGGGTGTTCTGTTGCCATCTATTTTCTAATTTCAACTTTAATCTTAAGGTCTATCTGTTGGTGGTTCCACTGGATATGGAGATTCTAGTTTGGACTCTTCCGATTTAGACGAAGTGCAGGGTTTGTCGAGTGGGCATCTGGTAGAGTTAAATCCAGATGATCTAGCTTTACAAAAGCTTAGGTGGAATTTTTGATCGTCGGATGTTTTCGCATAATGTGGTACAAAGAATAGTCACCATTGGAGATTGTTAGGTACTGTTGAGGTGGAACATATGGGTAAACTAATTGCGTTTCATTTTTATGATTCAGTTGATTTGGAATGTCTCATTGTGGATGTCCCGTGGAACATACGATGAATGCTCATTTTGCTTATGCGATGGAATCCATTTATGATTTTTTCACTTATCACCTTTCCGGCGGTTAATATTTACGTCTGGCTCAATAATATTTCAGCAAAAATATTCTACTTTGAGGTCGCCATGCAAATTGGCAGATACTTTGGGCCGATTTCTGTTGGATCAGAAGAGGTTTATGCTCTGGTATGGATCATGATTCGTCGTTGCCCTTGCATGGTCAATCAAAATCTATGACTGGAAGGGATTCGTCAGAGTCAGAATTTTATTTCTCGGTGGATTTAGAAAGCATGAAGATTAATGGTCAGCTGCCAGAGTCGGCAGAATCTTACCGGCCGGTGAAAGGGGTTGACTTGCCGACCTTAGGTTCTGGAGACGCTGAGGGCAACGTGTGGCGACAGGGTAGACATGAGGATTCCTCCTATAATGACGTGTGCCAAGCCTTTAAGGAGTTGGTTGCCTTGCGCGGTGCTCCTCAAAAGTATAAAATGAAGGTGTTAGAGGGCCAATCGGGTGGCGACCGGGGTTATAGGTTCGAGTGCACAGTCGGGTCGAGTGATCCATGGGGCGGGGGAAGCAAGCAGGCTGCTGGGCTGGGGCTTGCATGATGGGCCTGGGGCAACGAGAGGGAGCTGTTGTCCTTTATTTGGCAGGAAAATTAATGCTACTGGGCTAGCGTATGAGCTGGGTTGGAAAAAAAGAGAAATAAATAAATATGGTTCTAATTTAAAGGTATTTTGTGGGCATTTTCCTTCGGCGGCAAATAATTTTTAGGCTGTAGCGTCTACAGTAGTGCAATTTTGAGGACAATCAAGAGCCTGCTCTCCCAGCTATGGTTGATTTACTAGTTGAGAATTATGTGACAATGGTTTTATCACGGTTGTACATGTTTGCATGCCATCCTTTTCATGGTATCAGGTTCAGACTCCGACTCACATGTAACTCCACTTAATGATATTGTGACTCGCTATGAGGATGTGAGCTCTCTAGAGTGGATGGAGCCCCTAATGGTGGACTCTGAGTTATCTTTATCTAGATCCTTTGGGATGTCTTTGATGGACGATGAACTTAATTGTCGACTGATATGTTGGGAGACACCGAGTGTAGTTTTGCGGTGCTGCTAAAGTGGTAGCTGGACCGTTAGCTTTTTCATTGAGTTATGGTTGCCGTAAATATGGGCGGCATGATGACTATGTGGAGTCTGTCGAACAGGGAAAGAAAATAAAATTGGATATCCATATGCCTTCTGATCAGCCGTTAGGTATTATAGGCTTTTATGATGGTGCGCAATGTATTTTTTCTTTTATGGATACTTGCCATGTTACATTATTGCAGCCTTTGTTGTCTATTATAATTGTTTGTGCTGAGGTCTTGATGGGGGGCTTGGATATAGAAATTATTGATGCACCCTCTCCAACTACTGAGTAAGCCCTGGGTTGTCTCCCAGTCGCTAGTTAGGTGGCATGCCCTGAATGTGTTTTGGTGTTTGACCTGATCAACACCTTACGCTCAGATGAAAATTTTGTGTTGAAACTATGGGGCCATGCACCAGTCCTCTACAGTTTGTATAGTGATGAATCTAACCGGAGGTTTACTTCGGATATTATCTTTTGGATGGAAACTAAGATGGAGGTAAGGTTGTTTGGGGGAAAATTTTGAAAAGTTGGATATGCTTGCTCTGTGGGGGGGACCCTGTAGGGTTGAATGAGGGACTTTGGTTAGGGTGGCTACCGCATGTTAATCTTAAGGTCCTCTTTATGATAAAAACTTCATTCTTGTCTCGTTACCTGGGGCTCAAAGGGTGGAGTACATAGGTTTTTTGTTTATGAACATTGTCAAATTGGGTTGCGAGCTGCTACTTGGGGGGCGTATCTGTGCAATTCTTATGCCACTTGTTGGTCTCTTGTTACTTTGTGGTGATTTTAATCTAGTTCTTTCGTCCTCCGAGAAAAATTGATAGCAATTCTATGTTTTAACCTAGCGTTTGGTGTCTCAATTTTGAAGCCTAGGTTGGATTGGCGAATGTAATTTGGTCTGGTTCAGCCTTTACTTGGGTTATGGGCTTTTCTGAGCTTGGTTTTTTCTATGAGAGGCTTGATAAAGTTATGTCTAAGGCTGATTGATTGCTTTTGTACCTTAACACATTAGCTCAAAATTTAGCGATCCGGCGCTCAGATCATGCTCCTATTCTTGTTGACTTTTGTCCGCCTCGATAAGTTTTCCCACGCCCATATAGGTTTGAGGCGTTGTGGTTGTCTTTTTCTCACTATCATACTCTAATTTCATGTGTGTGCTACGATTTTACTTGTTCTTAAATAGTCATTATTTTAAGGCTAAGCCACTTTGATTCTCATACGAGAATTGTTAAACGCTAAGTGAAGGTTACAAGTCAGAATCACTTTCACAGTGCATGATATTCTATCTTTACCCAACTATTTGTTAATCTTCATTTTTTATTAGGATAAGTGGAGGATTGTTGGGGTATTATTAACTTTTTATCAATTTTGTGAAAAAAAATTAGTAATGATAATGGGATTATTACAAGTATTAAAGACAATTTTGCTTTATTCACTTTTATTGGTCCATAAGTGAGCTCAAGAAATAGCTTATGACAATATTTAGTTTCATAAAAATTGCTTATTATGAAAATTGATAGTGTCACTTAGATCGACTTGGATCATCTGCAGTACGTCACCTCTACTGTAGTAAAACAATATCTCTAACTGCAACTTTAGACAAGATATTGTCACTACATATTTTAGCAAAGAGTGATAAAAGAATTCTACAGGCAATATTTTTTCACAAAAGCTGTTACAGTAGATATGTCATACAGTATATGATCCTTGTCCTAAAGTTGAATAGACCAATATATATAGACTACTCTTCTAGTTTTTGTAAGAAATGTTTGGTGTGTATATGTCACAAGTTGTTTCATTTTTTAGCCAATATATATCCAAAACTTTTTCTTAAAAGACTTGGTCCTTTTTGTATTTTTTATTCACCTATCTACCTTTTAAACTACAAGTCTTATTAGAGAATAATTGCGTAAAAGCCTATGCTTTTGTGATAGTGTTCACTTAAGATTGTGAGACCATTGTTATGTTTATTATTATTATTATTATTCATTGATAATAAGAAAATTGCATTGATGAATAAAAGGATACAGAGTTTGATCATACACAGCTTTAGGGCCTTACCGAAAGTTAGAAAAGGCTTCGTATTGAAGCCTATAAATAAAAACCGGGGCACCCAATATAGACACATAGTTCCAATATTTAAGCTTTCACTGCTTATTATGTACAATCATCGGTTGTCAAGGGCCCAATCCTGGTGGACGGGGATGGGAATTCTAGTCTGACAAGCAAAAGAAGCTAGTTGTCTCGCCTCCTTGGATACATGTGCAGAAGCCCTGTCGATGCTAAAGTAATGCTAAAGTTATGTTTTTGTTGGGCAAAGAAATATATTGGGTAAAACTTCTCTATAATGATGCAAACATAGAGAAGTTACAGCAAAAAGAGCTGGGCTGTTATACATGGGAGGCGACATGTTGAGACCTAGTACAACTGTGCATTTCATAGATCATGAACCGTCTTAAAGAGAGCAACTTAGTCCGTGCGTTGACCCAATTCATTGTACATACTTCTTTCTGAGGTGTTCAAGGTAAATCCTTTGAACCCTAAGTATGAGATCACGCGCTTGCTGTGTACTAGGGTGGATGAAGATTGCACATTAGCTCTGTACTAGGGTGGTCTAGGGCTATGTGTGATATGATATTAAGTTGGTTTTTGTCCCATATGAGAAGTGGAAGAGAAAAAAATTGGCCTTATAAGATCTTGTCAATGAACTGTTAAGCACTTGTTAGCTAGCCCTTTTTAAGGAGGCAATGCGTTGTGGGCCATGAAATGTGTCATTATAGATAGTATCAGAGCAGACCCTAAGGGTACTAGCGATGTACTAGAGCGTGGCTCTGGGGGTACCAGAAGTGTACCAGCGAGGATGTTGGGTATCAATGAGGGTGGATGCTTTCGCCAAGTATCGCAGATCGGCTATGTACTAGGAGACATCCTGGGCTATATGTGGAATACGATTAAGTTGAATCTTGCTCCACATCGGGCTATGTATTAGAAACGTCCTTGTGAATGAACTCTTAAGGACCTACTCCTTAGTTTTTTTTTTCTCACCCTGAGGTAGGGCCGCGGACTGGATCATTACACTTAGGCTTTAGCTGTACCTCATTTGCTAAAATTAATGCAAAGTAAGTAAAGAACATTGAGGTAAATATATCTTTCGCACCCATAACTAATGGAGGTAATGGTCATTGTTTTTCTTTAGTATTTGTTTTCTCAGCCATCTAAAATTCTATGTTTATTCTATGGAATTTTCTCCAATATAGCTTAGGATAGTAGAAAGCCACTCAATCCATTTTGATCCAACATATTCGTTGTCCAGTCTCTACCAACAGAACAACCACGGTTTGTCTGAAAATGGTAATTTTATGTATGAGAGATTTTTGGGGATTTAAGATCAGTGGCGGGCTGGTCAATAGTTGAATGGGTTGTAGTTTTGGCCAGAGAAATGCATCTCTGCTAAAAAGGGTATTATTGTCTAATCATCATTTCTATCATCGCCATTAGTTGAAAAAATCTAAATTGGCGCGGAGCGTAATGACAAAAACACATGTAGGTGTGTCCAATATAGGTAAACTTAGTAATGTCGAGTGTAATTAACTTGACCAAAAGGAGTATCTTTTGCCATTTCACACTGTTATCTAAGGTTAGCCCAAAATAGTTTAGTCTTTTGTTAAAGCAATGCTTATTTAGGGCAACTAATACTTATACTTTTTATTTTACCACATACATCTTAATTTTATCGCTTAAGACTAGTCTTTCTCATATGTGAAGAAGTACCAAAATTACTTTTATTCATGAGAGTGGACTATAATTTGACCCCTCACATTATCCCCCCATCTAAAAAAACCAAGACATGGTTGCAAAAAAAAATATATATATCTCCTACAGAACACTACAAGAAAAACAGCTTTTTTCGACGGACTTTTAGTGACAGATTCGAATCCGTCGCTAAAAGTCACTTTTACCGACAATTTTTCAGTCAGTAAAGGTTCGTTGTTAAAAAAACTTTTCCGAGGGATTTTTCGTCGGTAAAGATCTTTAGCGAAGGATCTTTACCGACGGACTTTTACCGACCGAATATTCCGTCGCTAATTTTTATTTTTGATTTTCTCCCTTTTTTTCTTTTGCCAAAAATGAAAATGACTTTTACCGACTGACTTTTGCCAACGGCCAAAATCCGTCGATAAAAGTCCTTAAAATTAAAAAACCCTGCCCTTTCGTTCTTTTCTCCCCGCCGCTCACACTATTCCCTTCTTCTCTCTCTCAGTCTCTCTCATTCTAACCCTAAATCGTAACCACTCACCTCCCACACAGCCAACCCGTTGCCGCACCCCCACCCCGCCGCCTCTATCGACACACAGGGGCGGAGCTACGTATGAACTGGGGGGGGCTAATGTACCCCCCTCAACTTCCCAAAAAAAAGTTCAGTCTGCGACTTTCTCTGTACGCCAAGTTTCTCACCCACTCCCCAGACCCAGATGGCACACACCCTCTTGGCCACTCATCTACGACGGTCGACGGCAACACGCGGACACGGTAGGGGCTCCTGCCTCCTTGAGTCGACTCTCTCTATTGAACTTGGCTCATATCTGGAACGAGTAGAGCCATGGATGCGCCGATCTGGAAGTATAAATGATCGGTGAATGGCGACGGTGAGGCGAGGACTCCACCGGCCAAGAACCCACTGTCGGTGAAATTCAGAAATTCATATTTTTTTTAAAAAATATAGAAAATACTTTTAGCGACGGAAAATTCCGTCGCTAAAAGTAAATAATTCTGTCGGTAAAAGTAAATTTTTTTTTACGGATTACATAATTCCGTCGCTAATCTTTTAGCAACAGGATTATAGGCAACAAACTTTTAGCGACGGAGTGTCCGTCGCTAAAAGTCTTTGGCAACGGATTTAGGGTTTTAGCGATGAAAATATCCGTCGTTAAAAGTCATTTTTCTTGTAGTGGAAGGGGTCAAAAACGCAAAACAAACAAACACAGAGGGCCCATGCCTAAATACTTGACTTGTATAGAAACATGCGAAACCCTAAAGTCTCTGATTTGCACATGGATGATCTCGTAACCCGTGTATCTGTCCATAATGGCTATAAAACTCAGTAAGAGATAAAAATCAACCTCCAATATTATTACGAGAATTACGTACTTACATTACAAAATGCTTATTATGAAGATTGATTGATTGATAGTGTCACTTTGATGGACTTGGATCATTTGCAATACTTCACCTCTGCTGTAGTTAAAGAATATGGTTGACTGCAATTTAGAGACAAGATATTGCATGTAGATAAAACAATTCAAATGGCAATGTTTTATCACAAAAGTAGCTACAGTTACAGTAGAGATGTTGTACAGTAGATGATCCTTGTTCTAGTTAAATAGACCTATATATAAAAACTACTCTTCTAGTTTTTTTAAGAACATTTTAGTGTGTGTATGTTACAAGCTGTTTTATTTTTAGCCAAAATATATCCAAACTTTTGTCTTAAAAGATTTGGTCCTTTCGCATTTTTGATTCACCTATCTATTTTCTGAAGTACCAATCCTATGGTGTTCTCTTAAGATTGTGAGACCATTGCAATGTTTTTGTTGGGCAATAAAGGATATTGGATAAAACTTCAACTTCTTTCTAATGGTGGAAGTGACATAAATCTTTCTAATGGTGGAAGTGACAGAAAAAAGAGCTGGCTGTTATACATTAGAGGCGGCGCCTTAGGACTTATTACAACTGTACATTCCATAAAGCGTGAATCATCTTAAAAAGAGCGACTTAGTCCGCACCTAACCCAATTCATTATACATATTTCCTTTTAAGGTGTTCAGGGTAGATCCTTTGAATCCTTAGTGTGAGATCTCACACTTGCTGTGTACTAGCGTGGATGGAGATTGAACATTACCAGGGGAGGTTTAAGGCTATGTGTGATATAATGTTAAGTTGGTTCTTTGTCCTACAGTAGAAGTGGAAGAGAAAAAAATTGGGACTTACAAGATATTATTAATGAACTCTTAAGCACCTATTGGCTAGCTCTTTTGAGGGATGCAATGCCCTAAAGGTCATGAACTGTGTCGTTTTAGATGGTATCAAGGCAGACTCTAAGGGTACTAGTGATGTACTAGAGTGTGGCTCTGGGGGAACTAGAAGTGTGCCAGCGAGGATGCTGGGTCACAAGGAGGGTGGGATGCACTTGCCGTGTACTAGGGTAGATGAAGATCCCATATTGGCCATGTACTAGGAGATGTCTTGGGCTTAAGTTGAATATTGTCCCATACCGGCTATGTACTGGGAGGCGTCTTTATGAATGAACTCTTAATGATCTATTTGCTAGTCCTTTTTAGGGAACAATACCTTATGTTAGGCCCTGAACTTAATCGTTACACTTAGGCCTTAGCAGTATCTCGTTTGATAAAAATAATGCAAAGTTAATAAAGAATATTGAGGTAAATATATCTTTTGCACCGATAACTAATTGAAGTTATTGTCTTTGTGTTTTTCTTTAGTATTTTTTTTCTCAGCTAGCTAAATATTAGTATGTTTATTATTTGGAATTTTCTCCAACGTAGCATTAGAACAGTAGAAAGCCACTCGATCTATTTTGGTCAAACGTATTTGACATGTCTAGTCTCTACGAACCTAACAACCATGGTTTCTCCGATTATAGGGATTTAAGATCAGCAGCGGGCTCGTCAACACTTGAGTTCGTTGTAGTTTTGGCCAAAGAAATTCAACACCGTTAAAAATGATATTATTGTGTGATCATCATTTCTATCATCACCGTTAGCTAGTCAAATCTAAATTAACGCGGAGACTAATGACCAAAATGACTTATAGGTGTGTCTAATATAGGTAAACTTAGTAACGTTGAGTGTAATTAACTTGACCAAAATGGTATCTTTTGTCATTCTTATAATATTTTCTAAGGTCAGCCCAAAATAATTTAGCCTTTTGGCAAAACAATGCTTATTATCTAGGGTAACTAATACTTTTACTTTTTGTTTTACCGCTTACATTCTAATTTTATCGCTTAAGATTAGTCTTTGTCAGATGTGAAGAAGTACCAAAATTACTTTCATTTAAGAAGGCGGACTATAATAATAATATGACCCTTCACATTATCCCCATCTAAACAAACATGACATGGTTGCAAAAAATCTCTTATAGAAGGGTTAAAAACGCAAAACAAACAATCACAAAGGGCACATAGCTAAATACCTGGCCTGTATATAAACATGTGAAACCGTAACGGTCTATTTGGAACCAAATTCTTTAGGATTTGGATTTTAAAATTAGAATTGGATTTGGAATTCAATTCACTTTTTCTTGTTTGGAACAAAAGAGAATTCAAATCACATAATTCATATTTTGTGTTTGGAGAACAAATGGAATGGAAAGATAATAAAATTTTGGACAATTATATCATTGACTTACGATGAAAACGAACTACGGTTAGTGGTTTCAAGGGTGCTAGAGCCACCACTTGGTGGTGGCGGTGGCGGCACTACATAGGGTAGTGGCATCGATGGTGAAAGTGGTGGGGTGGTCAAGTGATGGTGATGGTGGTGGTATTGAGGTGTAACTGGTAGTGGAAAAGTGACGACGATGGCAGTATGGTGGTGGCAATGGTGGAGATAGTGGTAGTAGTAGTGGCGGTGAGGGCAATGGTAGCGGTAGTGGTGGCGACGATGGTGGTGACAATGGCGGCAAGGGCGATGGTAGTGGCGGTGACGGTGGCGGTGGTGGTGGCAGTAGTGATGGTGGTGGTGGCAGTGGCAGTGGCAGTGACAGTGGTGGTGGTCGTGGCAATAGTGGCGGCGATGGTGGCAGTAGTAGTGGTGGCAATGGCAACGACAGTGGTGATGGTGGCGGTGGTGGCAGTGATATCGGTAGTGGTGATGGTGGCAGTGACAGTGGCGGTGGTGATGATGACAGTATTGGTGGCGATAGTATTAATGACAGTAGTGGTGGCGACAGTGATAGTGGTCATGACGGTGTGGTGGTAGTGGCAGTGACAGTAGTGGTGGTAGTGGCAGTGACAGTAGTGGGGACAGTGCCGGTAGTGATAATAAAAGTGGTTTGGTAGTAGCGGTAACGAAAACAGTAGTGGTGCGTTCATTGTTGGAAAGATAAAAAAAAAAATAAAATAAATAAATAATTATTTTTAATTCAAGTAAATTCAAATCTCATGAAATTCGACCATTTGTGACGTTACAAAAATAAATCCAGTCGAATCCAATTCCAATTCCAATTAATTTTTTAATATTCTGAATAACAAAATTTTAGGATTTCATCGATTCCATATTCCAAACACACTCGTCTAGTAGCGGTGTTCGTCAAACCAGAGCGGCGGCGCCACTCTCAAACTACAGTCGAGATACAATTGTACAGGCTGAAAGCATATCTTACCTTTTTGGGAAAATTGCAAAAACCACCCTCGTGGTTTGGGCCAGTTGCAAAAAGACCCTTGCGGTTACAAAAGTTGCAAGAAGACACCTGAGGTTTCATATGTGTTGCACCCGTCAAGAACCGTTACGGAATCAACGAATTGACTTAAATACCCCTGTATATATTAACCTCCTTTACATCTCTCCCACATAGACGCATAAGATAGACAGAAGCCCCACAGAGGCACGGCGTTAGACCCAAAAGAGACCTTCTGGTGGCAAGCATGGCATTTGCCGACGTATTTCATGTTCGGCGGTGGACCAACAGCAGGAAGTGCAACTCTCGTTCACTCCAGAAGAGAGCTCACTGATCGAAGCCTTGCTTTGTATTCAAGGACGTGGCCGCTCTGCTTCTCCTCAGCAACTCCAGGTACCAGTCTTTTACTCCCCCAAATGCCTACTCCACCCGGATCTGTCCGTCGATTTTGGGTTCCATTTCCACCGTTTGTTTTTCGTTTGACGTCGTGGTGGTGAAAGGCCGGAGTGTAGGGATCTACGGTCTACACATCGGCAGTCTCGGTCCGGCGATGGATGGTGCTTGGTTTGGAGGTAGATCGCCGGGTGTACATGCCGATCTAGACATCGACGGTAGTGGAGGTGATTTTGGTGGACGATCTGACCACCGGCGGCGCTGGGGTGTAGCCTTGGGGTTGTGGTGATTTGGTGTTGAAGCCGTTAGCGATAGGGATGCCGACGGTATTGTGATGAGACCGGCGCCGGAGGTGATTTGCGTGAAGTTGTGAGGTTGATGCCGGTGGTGATGAAAAAAACCCTAGATCTACAATTTGGAAGCTGCAAATTGATTCACCAGACAGGAAATTGATGCAATCTGAAAATAAAAATGGAAATTGATTTAATTGTAATTAAAAGGGTGGGTCAAAGAGATCTATCCGAGGGCAAAAATGGGTTTTCAATGGGTATTTGACAATGTTACTTGCCATCCAGGTGCGTTTACCCCAAATGTTGTTAAAAGAGACGGAATTTTTGACGGGTGCAACACATATGAAACCTCAGGTGTCTTCTTGCAACTTTTGTAACCGCAAGGGTCTTTTTGCAACTGGCCCAAACCACGAGGGTGGTTTTTGCAATTTTCCCTACCTTTTTTGTAAGCCTGATTTGCGCTTTTTCCTTTTGTGTGGGTTTGTCGATACAGAAAGGGAATATCAGCACCAGCTTTGCCGTACAAGAGGACCCCACCAAACTGGCTGAAGATCACGTCTCAAGATGTACGAAAATCGCTTCAATTTCTTTCACATTTTATTATCTTCTTGGATTTAAGAAAGACAATTAAGCATGTTTTCGGCGTTTGTGAAACTATAGCGGCTGTTTTTAATAGGATTTTGGGTCTGATGAATTCAAGGGTTCTTAAAGTAACGGGGGAACTAAGTTTTTTCATATCGCAAATTAATCAATAGTAGGATGCGGCTGCAACAAAAGAACTATAAACGGTGAACGGTTGAACTGGTTAAACCTAAATTTATTTACGTACGGCTGCAGCGTTATCTAAAAATCTACTTATACTAGCTGCATTTGTAGCTTTCGTTGCTGTCTCTGTACTGTGACCATTTGCTTTTGTCAGTAAGAACTATCCATGGGTAACTAATCTAGTCATCATTGATGATAAAGTGTATAGATTTAGGTGTTGTCCTCAAGGAATATAGTGGTTTAGTGGAAAGAAGCCGATCCAGTGTATCAAAGGCTTTATAGCGAGTAGCTGAAGTATTCAATACCTGGATGTGTACAAATGGAGCCTTTGAGAAGCAGACATTGTTTAACGTGCTTACCATCCCCAAATATTTAACTTAAAAACCCACTTTTGGGTAATTTTCCCTTATAAGAAATTCAATAATATCACATTTGGCAATCCAATGGAATACTAGTTTTCTTACGCCTTTTCACTTATGCAAGCAATATCTATTAGTAAACCACCAATGAACGGGTTCCCCAAGTTTTTGGATATGAGTGTTATTCGTTTTTGGATGGATATTGTGCATTGCTGCTGTATTTACTCGTGCTTTCATCTGTAGGTGGAGACAAATCTCTTTTGGGGATGAGATGAGAGTATGCAGCGGATGGCGTCGATTTCTGCTATTTGTGCCCCTAATTTTCTTTTTCCCCCATCTGATTTCAGGTAAATGCTCCCTTTACTCGCCTTTCTCGATTTTTTATGTATTATTATGATGTGGGGCATTGACCAAAGGTTTTCTCCATCTGTTCAGTTCTGGAGATGCACCAAAACTCAACGGTTGAGGATCCGCACCACAAGCAAACCAAGAAATTCGATCATCTAGTCCTTGGACCTCCTGCCGGCCAAGGTTTGCGTGATCGTCTGCAATGTCGAGGTTCTTTGCTCACCCTTTAAGATGAACAAGTTTGTCCAAGTTGCTATATTTGTTGCTCATTTTGCTTCCGATATTGTTGAGAGCGTATCAGTAGTTAGTGTCAGTTAAAATTCTCTTTTTAATTGTTTATAGAGTCTGCATTTGACGCTTGAAGCTATATCATACCTTGTCTCCAAGTTTGTGATCACATCAATTCGAAGTGGGGCATGTACCTCGAGGCTTTGTTCAGTTCTTTTTTCTTGTTTCTTATCACTGCTGCTATTCTTACGTCGTTTTTAATCTTTTGTCACCATCGTCTTTCTCATCGGTATTTCTATTGACCCCATAGTATCTACTATTTTTCTTTTGGCTGGTGGGAAAAGAGATTCATCACCTGGTTTGTTGCTTCAGTATCACTCGATTGACTTATAAACATACATGGTCCTTATTTATCTCATGTCATGTTACAGGCATTAAAGCTCTTAACAAGACCCGCCGCTCTACCTCCTCTGGAAATTTCAACTACGGGGATGGCATTGCCTTTGTCACCGTCTTTGCCACTTACAACTCTAGTATTGATAGACAGGTTACTAGTAGATCAAATGACTTAGTTACTGTTGGGAAGATGTCATACAACAAGGTGGAGAGGTCAATGGCCATTTTGAACGTCTTTTTCAATTTCATTCAGGTAATACTATTTTTATCTCATCCAATAGGATTCTCGATTTTAATTAAAGGCTCAATTCTCGTGAAGGTGCTAGCGCTTTGAAAAGTTTCCTTTTGGGGAACGGGGGTGGCAGGCTGGGGGGTGAGGTGACATGAGCATTGATTATACATTTGAAAGAAGTAATTGAAAGAACCTTCACTGTGTTCTTTAACGAGATTATACAACCATAATCCCATGTTGTTTCCACTTATAATAATTATCATATTGGTCTATCTTCTAAAACATAGTGGTTGAAGTTTATTCCCCATACCTCTTTAGCAAACTTATTTTTCTGCTTGCACCTTGAAAATGAGGGTAAAAAAAGAAAGAACAGAAAAGCTAATCTTAATGAACCAATCTTAGACAACATTCATAAACAAGAGATCTGAGTCCTCTTTGGTTCTTTCTTCTTCTTCTTTTTCCAAGCATGTAATATTTGGAATGATGTCATTCTTTAAGACTGAATTCTTAGTTCATAGGTGGAAATAGGAATGTTACCCAACCAAATCCTCCAGATGTTGTTACCCTGGGGCTGTGTCTTGATTTCCTGTGTGTTAAACTAGGGGTGAGCACGGTTCGGTCGGTTCGGTTTGGAGGCTGAATACCAAACCGAACCGACCAACATCGGTTTGAAAAAAAATAAACCAAACCGCATTCGAACGGTTCGGTTTGAATGGTTCGGTTTAGACGGTTTGAATGGATCGAACGGTTCGGTTCGAACGGATCAATCGGTTTGGGGCAGATTTCATTCTAGGCCCAAAAAAAATAAATTTTGCAACAAAATCTCAAAGAAGTAACTGAGCAAGCATAAGTTTAAGATTGTAATTAGTCATTACACAATATCATTGCACATCATCCGTTAAAATTCTAATCAAATTTACATAACCTTAAAGAGATCACTACACATATTTAGGTAAATGTTGCTGCGAGTTTCCATAAGAGCAACTTTAATTCATAGACACCCTTAAAAGACTTCATAGATCAACCATCAACCATGCTGAGCATTTGAAAACCAAGGTCACAAGATCCATTACTACATATCACAAACATATGTTACTGATGTTTTCATTGCCCTTAAAAATACTAATCAAATTACACATCACAGCATCATTATAACCATCAGATCAGATTAACCTAAAAGGGAACAAGTCCTAAGGATCTTCAAAACCAAAAAGATCGCAAAGAGAGTTTGGCATCTTGAAAACCTTCATCACCAATCAACCTTCAATCATCAATTGGTCTTATACTGAGATCATGTGGAGAAGAAACTGAAGAGAAAAAGAGAAGAGGAAAGTCAACAAACAAAAGAGAATAGAAGGGAAGAAACATTAAAGGAGAGGAGAAAGGGGGACCTTACTTCGTACTTGGAGACTGGAGGAGATGTGGAAGCGGCAGCAGAGGGAGAGAAGTGAGATGATAGAGGCCAGCCGCGAGAGGTGGAGGCGACGACAGGATGTGAGATGATGGAGGCGCAACCGTTGGATGTGGAAGGAGAGACGTGAGATGATAGGTGCAGCGGTAGTGGAGGTAGAGGCGCTGCCGTGGTGGCGCCACCGATCGATGGGTGGTTCTTGACTTCTTGTTGAGGCTTTGTGAAGCAGATTGCACAGATCTGGGAGTGGGCGGCGGGTGAAGAGAAGAAGAGAAACAGAGAATAGTTAGGGTTAAAGGAATTGGGGGTTACATGCTTTTTATATGAATGGGTTAAAGTTAACTAGGGCAGTTATTAAAAGTAACTGGGGTTAGGTTAAAATATTTATATATATATATATTACCTACGGTCGGTTCGGTTTATATCGGTTTCAAAAAATCCAAACCGAACCGACCGAACCGAATATGCGGTTTGGAAAAAAAACCCAAACCAACTGTTTTTACGATCGGTTTGGACTTATTCGGATTGGTTGGTTTGGTTTTCACGGTTGGATCGGTTTTAACGGTTTAAATGCTCACCCCTATGTTAAATATAAGGGACTAGTTCCTAAATTACACTACCTAGGACTAATTCCACGCCATATGACGAAGGGAGTCGGCGTTGCGTAAAGTGAAGATTGGAGTGAGTAGAGCAAAATTCCCTTCTGGGCATTTGGCCAAGCTTTTTGACATAGCTCTCTCAAGGATCCTAAGCTGAATTCGACTTGCTCAGATCACGGTTTGGGGCTTAGTTGCACAAAGCGGGAGCGGGGGCTGGAGTGGGAACAGGGGCGGGGGAGCGTAAGCACCAAGAAGAATCTGAGGTTGGGAGCGGCTTGAATAAATAAATGCGTAAAGAGTATTATCATTTGTTTAGTATAGTTTACATAGCCAGCAACAACAAACAAGGAAACTTTAAGAATTTGAAGGAAGAGAGAAATAAGGAATTGAGTTGAAAAGGGCCTGATTTTCAGGTATTCTCTCACTTGTTCCATGCATCTCTATCCAGCTAATGGGATCGAGTTCCCATATTAGTTTGGGACGAGATCCCATAGAGCTCCTAACTTGGGATCGCAAAAGCGAGTTTAGGAGTTTCCTGCAACTAAGGTTTGGGGGACATTCAGATAGTGTAGATTGTTATCGATAGCATGCATCTGAAACTGTAATAAATTTAGCAGCCAAAAGAGAGAACATATAAACTGCTTGTTCATGCTTCTTAATCTTTGACCAATTGCCTGGACCAGAGCATGAAGTTGCTTTACTGTCAGTTCTATTCTGAAATAGAATTTTTGCAGGTTATGATGCCCAAAAGCAACATAGTCGTTATCACTGATCCAGCATCTGAGCTTCCAGTTCTCAGAAATGGGGTTTCTGTATTTCCCATTCAAGGTGAATATTCGCGCGACAAGTTGATGCTTCAAAGAATCAGGTCTTACATCGTAAGAGCACAGTGCATGTGCATTTCTTCGCAGAAAATTTCTGTATTTGTTCAGTTGTTAATCTAGCTTGTTTGCACGTTTCTGTTATTTTGAATGTCTGGAAATATGCTTGTTCAGTTACTGCTTTCAGATTGAACTCTTCTCTTTCCGTGTACTCACACTCAACAATGACTAGTTTTATATTTTCTTAAAATCCTAGTTAGATTTGTACGGTGGGGGTGTTTTTTTTTTTTTTTGGGGTGGGGTTGGGGGGTGGGGGAGGAAGGAGTATTTGAGGCATCTTTATTTTGCTTCTACTTATTCTGTGATGTATATTTCATGTGGCCGATTGTAAGGAGTCTAAACTGCATATGATTAAAAAAATACTTCATTGAGCATTTAACAACATCAATAACATACTAACCAGACATGTACAAATAAACATCACAACCATTAATTTTTTGACATGTGTTTTGAAGATGTCAATTCTCTTTCATTTATGCAGGCCTTTCTACAGTCAAGGCTTGAGGATCACTCCCAGTGGCAGGGGAAAAATAATCATTATGTTTTTACTGACTCAGATGTAGCAGTTGTTGACGACCTGGGACAAGTATTTAATAACTACCAAAATTTTCATGTGGCGCTTACCTTCCGGAACAACAAAGATCAGCCTCTGAATTCAGGATTTATAGCCGTGAGGGGCACCCCTGATGGACTTCTAAGGTGTGTAGATGATTCCCCTCTTTATATGGTTCAATTGGCCACAAGGATACAGTTTGGGCATTTGCGTTTTGTTTACTGGCTAATCAAGAAATCGAAGTGTTAGAATTATACAACTTCTGGCATTGTACATTGTTGGAAATTTGCTTCTCCGTTATATCATAACGTCCCCCCTGATTTTTAGTTGAAAGACCACTTTCCATAACTTTGGGGGGAGAGGAGGTGGCAGGACTTATTCTGTCTGGTAACAGTGGTGTGGTGATTCCAGGAAACACACTTCAAAGACGCACCTCTTAAAACTAAAAGGGCAGCAAACAGACTTCGATTCTTTGAAATCTGCTTTCCTTTGGGCATTGAGCATGCCTTCAACAAAGTAAATTACGGGTGCATTATCGTATCCCTTCTGATAATAGAGATGCATATGATGGCACTACTACCACTAGTCACTGCCACATGATACTCATTACCAATGGCAAGAAACAAGAAACTGTGAGGGTAAACCAAGCTGTATGTATGTGTATGCGTCTTGTGTATATATATACATGTATATATACGTGCATAACTGCATATACAGGGGTATGTGTTTCTATGTGACAATTTTCACTTGTTTAAAATGTTTACTGACAAAGTTGTCCATGATATGTACAGGTTTCTGCAACTAGCCCTCTGTAGTATGAACTCAATCAATAAATCCTGTAATTCCTCTTCTGATTGCAGAGTAGTCTGAAAATGGCTGATAAGAGTGCCGGTTAAGTGGTCATGTGCAATGCAAGTGACTTTAATTTAAGGGCTTGCTTCACATAATATCCGCTGTGTGGCCCAAAATTGCTACATAACAAACTCGCCTCTCTTTCTCTATACAACGTACTGCGACCACAGTGCCTCAACCGCCACCCCCCTTGCTGTTGCCACCATCAAGGTCGCATCCTTTCAGATTCCACAATTACAGGTCCGCTTTTTTAACCTCCCTGTCTCTCTCTCTCTCTACAGTAATGTAGAAACACAATCACTTCCCCCATCCTGACGACGAGACCCTCCCCTTTGACCTTCACAAAAACCCACCAACTCCATCAGCCACCACCATATCTTTGCTCCAATCTTTCTCAAGCTGACAATTATCCACGTACCAGATTTGGTCGACTCAACTTGGTGAGCCCAATAACTACTCAGCCCAAATCGTTCGACGACTAGCGATGAACACCCAAACCTTTGGGCTTATAGTCTGTTACTTCCATACGAAAGAGAGAGAACCACTGCCAGGTGTCTCTACCCAAGAAACACATTTCTCCACATGTTTGGGCTGATACTAGAAGATTGATTCCCTTGAAAATCTGATCAAGATGGAGCCTTTTATTGATCTTGCCCTCCCTGGAAACACAATTGTCCCATTGTTGGGCACCTAGAACTGATTTATTCACTTTTTGACCCAGCATGTCACTGATTTATGTTAAAAGTACTAGGGGATTTAATTGCCGCAGGTTGTTGGGAAGGTGATATTGGTGATGCATGGAGGAATGAGTTGTGTGGATGGATGGTTTGATGCAATTGCTTTGGCAATTGCGTTGGCGTGAATAACTTGTGTAGGCGGGTGGCTTGGCAACATGATGGTGGTGCCGTGGTAGGTGGAGATGATGGTTGCTGACAGAGCTGGTGAACAGTGGTAGAGAAAGAAGGGTTGTACATACAGAGAATGTCGGGGTGGTGGGGTGTGTTTGAGTTGGATGCTTTAGTCAGAAAGACGAGAGAGGGAACTTGTGGCATCGAGAATTGCACAATTTTGGACAACTTTGGGTGTTAGTGGGATTATAAGACTTACCAAAGTCGATTTGCAAAAGCGTGAATACTTAATGGACAAGATAGCATTTAGTTTATGCGCGAGTCATTAGCTGCACTGTGCACATTTCTGCAGGGATTATGTCCCACTAAGAAATCATGGTGGTGCGGAGGCAATTTTAGAATTTCTCAAGTCACGAATGTTGTCTAAATAACTAAGGTATTTTGGGCATGGAGAAGTAATGCTACATCCAAGCCCTCCATTTAGGTTGTAAATTTTACGTGTGTCGGTGTTCAATACAGGATAGCTCTTGATTAGGCATCTCCTTGCTTTTCAAGGGGTTAATATCTCTGAGATTTAGGGAACCTTTTTGCTTGTTTTTTTCTCCATTCCACTAGCCTGTCAAATAACCTGAAACATCTATGATATTTTACCTCCATTTTCTTGGAAATATCTGTAGCCTTTAGAACTATTCTAACGCTTACTGAAGATTATGATGAAATTTGGCTGCAGGGCAAAAGTTCTGTTACAAGAGGTATTGAAGATTTACAGCTCTAAGTACATGAAAGCTTCCCGAATGCTTGGAGATCAGTTAGCTCTTGCCTGGGTCGTAAAATCTAACCTTTCCTTCGATACAAAAAGGTTTACTCGACGACAACCTTTTGTAGAGAAAATTGGTGGCGCTTCGGTGCTCTTCTTACCATGTTCTGTCTACAATTGGACACCGCCGGAAGGCGCTGGTCAGTTTCATGGAATGCCCTTGGATGTCAAGGTATACTTTTGAGTCAACTTTCTCACGATGAATCTTGAATTCAATTACGGCCTCTGTTTTTTTTTTTTGGGTTCTATCGTATTGATGAAGATCGCTAAATAAAGGGATTCGAACTCTCAAATCTGGCTTTATTCCTGTATATAGGTTGTTCATTTCAAGGGTTCAAGGAAACGCCTTATGCTCGAGTCGTGGAACTTCTTGAATTCCTCGTCTTCATCAGATATTTCAGATATGTTGTGCCTTATCTTAAAGAGTGGTAGGACAAAGTACGACTTCTAAATCATGGTTCATCTACTGTGAAGCTAGTAAGGAATGTGACCCATTCTTTCGGAGGTTATGCATTTTAGTCCCACGGTCCGTCCTTCTGGCTCGTTGAATTACAGATTTCTGTTGCTGCTACCAGACTGGGGAAACAGTTACAGATTTCTGTTGTCAAGCTTTTCTGAAGAGGCTTTTTGTCAATTCTGATTTAGCTTTCTTCACGCTCTTATTACAATTTTGTCTAATCTTTTCTCTGGCACATTTTCATCCTCTTTATTGTGGTTGGGTGTAAAAGGGCACTTCACTATTGTAAATGTTTGTTCACTTTTTCCTTGAGGAACCATTTTAAGCTTCTCGGTATTTATTTGTTGCATATTGGAGTTTAATATTTGCCTTTTCATAAATCATGTTGCATTATGTAACCTGTACCTGTTTCTTTGTGTTAACATTTGAATTCGGTAATCGCTTTGGCTCTTATTTGTGTGAATCAGGAGAAGATACTTGAGCATCTCTCGCTCCCCTCCTCTCCCGGCCCCCACCTCTATGTGCGTGCGCGCGTGTTAGGAATTTCCTGCAACCTTCAATTCCTTGTGGGGAAATAATAAAACAGCAGTTGTCCTTTGCCCATCTCCTGTGGAAACTGCAAGGGGATAAAGTATACTGCAGTCATTTAACAAGAAGCATCGACTAAACTTTCCCTCTTTGAGGTATGTTTGCATTTATGTTACAGTTGCATCACTACTCTTGACTGGAGATGAGAATCTAATCTTGACAAGCGGGACAGCTTCTAATACATGCAACATTCTATTTGGAGCTCATCTTGTATTTGTGATGATGACAGCCACGTTACTGCTTGATTCACTGATTTTTCTCGTGAACAGTTTGTTCTGTTGATGGACGCTTCTCTTTTTGGCCGGTATCAAAGGTTACATAGCGTTATGTCAGACTCATTGTGTGGAGCCTAGAACAAGGAGTGTTTATGGAAAATGTTAGCATTGTATCACACAACGAGCCTGGCGTGTAAAGCTATACTGAGCTTTACACCAACCCTAACATCGCCAAAACACTGAGAATATATATTGGAAAGAAAGCCCGGGGACCTTATTCGGGTATAACTATCCATATCTGTGTGGAAATGTCTCTTGAGTCCGTGACACATGTCGCACTTCAGAACAGAATCAACTTGTATTTGCTTGATTCGGACAACAATTTACTTGGAACTACGCAAAAAGACAACAATGTCTAAGGAGCTGAAGATAGTTCTTGCACGTAGGAGGGTAGGGTTTCATCGACAAGAAGTTGCATTTATGTTGTTCTTGCTTTGTACCCGAAGAAAGAAGAGGAGGATTTTAATACAACAGCATGCGAAAGACTTCTCGTGAAACTGTTACGTGTGCTTGCTTTGTTTTGGGCTGCTTGAACTGAGGGAGAGATGTTAGTGATGCCAAAGCAAGACAGACACCAGCACAATACCGGTTACTGGACCCTGCAACACCACTTGCTTTAGCTTCTGCTACGCCTGTTTTCCCTACTGAAGGGGCAACCCCAAGCCAGCATTGAAATAGGAAGTGATCAGAATATCTACTGCCGGAGAAACCTGCTTCACTGAATGGAAGTACACATATCTCCGTGTTGAATGATGTTCAAGCCCATATAAATTAACCATGTTACGTACGATTGCAACGCGAGGGATTGGGAAATTTCGTAAACAAAACGCGATCTGACCAAGCGGTTTGAATGCTCATTCTCCAACCTGAATGCAATTATCAGCTACGCTATAAGAACTACGAGCCATATCAGGAACTTAACAAAGAACCGTAGGATAGCCAATTTCAGGTTTCATGAAATGCTGGAGGCATATACAGTAAGAAACCTGCTGAGAGATCCAAAATAATACTAGATCATGGGACTGAAGACGTGACTCCATTAGGCATTATGCAAGCCATTATAAAATTCTCGCTTCCTCCAAGCTTCCACCGTACTTGCACACCATTGATGGAGAACTCCATGAAATATGAAGAATTCAAGCCATAAATACTAATTTCAAATACAATCTTAGCAACAGCTCTCCAAGGAAAGAATGGAGAAGATAGAAACTAATAAGTATGTAGCCACCGTACAATTGCATCACATACAACTCTCTAAGCGATCACAACTGCCAGCAGGTTTATACAAAAGAAGAGTCGATCAGAAAAGCAACCTCTATTACAATAAACAGAAAGTTATCTTGGTTATGTCAGCCATCCAACTTAATGGTACAATCACGATACATGATAGATGCAGATACGTGATAGTAAAGGACACCGAACCATCACCAAAGAACAAATACCGCACTAAGAAAGTTGGGATGTTGTTACTTGCCATCTATCTTCTCTAGTTGTTGCAAAACAATGTTAAAATGTTATAACCTGACTCCATAACCTAAAGTATCAACCTTTGTGCCTATGGAACACTCGCAAGACTCCTAGAGCATCATATGATCGATCTGGTAAACCGTAAACCAAGCACCAGTTTTCTCAAAGATAAAAAACTTAATTATATAGCTGCCTTCGCCAATGAGGTTGATTAGATAACCAAACACCACAGACTTGACACAGCTGAGAGTCATTTTTTGCTGTAGTTTCCAAGAAAAAACGAAAGTAGCTCTAGAGACCTTCATATTAACCATAAGTTCCCTGGGAGGAGTTCATCCCCACTCTCTTACTCTGTAGTAGTTCCTGGTACTTTGAGCCTCAATAGCTCAACTCGAACAGGTAATGAAACTCCATACCCTTAAACTTGATCCTCTCATCAAAATGAAAGCCGTTTAGAGCTAATTTCATGAAGTCATACTTAGGCTGATTGGTTTCGACTCTGAGTTTCGCCTGACTTGAGTCGATCTATGAATTCAGCTACTGGTTCCTCAGCCCCTTGGTAGAGTTTGGTTGAATCTGTGAGAGAGACCTATGGGGCTATTCAATATAAATGAGAATGGAAGGGAATTTCCATTTGGATCCAAGAATAGACAGTGTTTAGCAGTAGCCCGTTGTACCATGTAAATAAATCTTAACTTGAAAACATCAACTTCGGGCAGCTTAGCACACTTGATTGTAAACTGCCCTATATGCTCAACAATAGACTGTCTGGTTTCCTATTAAATGTTGCAAAGTCAGGGACTCTGTAATCTCTAGGAAAAGAAAAGTTCACATTCATCCAGTTTGGATAAGGTTTCGAATAACAAGTTCGGCCTATATGTTTAAGGTTCGGGCCGACCTACTCTTTGATGAAATCCATTAGCCGTTCTCTATTGACCATCATTTGAGGATTAGGAGGGGGATAAGGATAAGAGTAATAAGTTATATGGTAAGGTTGGTAAGGCCCATATTGTGCCTCGAAGGCATCAGGGGTATGTAGTGATAATTTCGCACTTGAGGCATCCAACCCTTGTTGTTTCCTTGTCTAAATAGGTAAAAATGGGTTAAAATTCCCCTCAAAGTCAACATAGTCTTGATTTGCCCCCAATGGCTCGTTACTGCTTGGTTTAGCCTAGGTCCCACGTTTTAGGGTGAGGCGACTTTTTTTTGTTCACGTTCTATCTATCACAGTTTCTAGCATGTTTAGAAAGTCTTTGAAAATCGCTCAGACGTGCTCCTTTGCGTACTTTCAAAAATATTCATCATCTCTTATATGTGTTCATCGCTCAGAACTCCTTCTTTAAAAAATTCTCTCTTTTTAGGGTGGCAGAAGTTATACCTTTGTTACTGAAATTCCCAAAAGAGCTCAAATGGTCTTCTCTAACTTCTTCCAGCCTCAAATTCCCTTAGAGTCACATATGCTGGCTTTGTTTGGGTTTAGGGTGGCAGAAGTTATACCTTTGTTACTAAAATTCTTCTAGTAACAAAGATTTTAGCAGAAATAACACAAATGTGTCCCATTGGGCGTGCCAAAATGTGTTTAATAGTGAAACGCTCTGGCACGTGCCCACCGGCCATGGGGGTGATTTATAAATCGTTTGTAGTGCACAAGCGGGCCCAGTTCTAACAGAACCACGTATAACCACACTTGCAATTAAATTAAACGGGCTGGTGTTTCGGGTAGTGTGCCTTTCCGACTTCTCTCAAAACGATCTGTGTGGACTTGACACTATCCTCATAGTTCTTTTCGCCTAATGCTTTATAACCTTTTCAATGCTATTTAAGTTACGATACCTCTTAGCTAATCTACTTCTGCTCTTAGTCAAATCAAGTATATAAATACATTGAACGTAGGTAGTTTACCTCCATCGTGTTTGCAATGATCAAATTTTATGAACTTATAACACTTCGAGAGTAGAAAAGCTTCAATTCAAAGATTAGATGTACTTTCGTAACTATTCAATTGATTTAAAACAACGGCTTAATGAATCTAAGATACATTTGTTTGCATAGGGTAAACATCGGCGTGCTAGAATAAACTAAGAGCTAGTTTGTGAGTGGAGAAGAGGACTAATTGATACAATATTCATGTTCTTTCTAGTTGGGCTCTAAATCATTATCTTTAGGTCAATCGAATCTGGAGGTTTCACGTGTCCAAGCATGCATGTTTTACCCTTATGTTCACGTTAAGTTTCTTCTTTGACCTGAACTTGCTACGTGTTGAGACTAGATAAGCTTCATTTCACCTTTGTTAGCCCTATGATTGGATAACCTAGGCTTACATCTTGCTTTGATGATTACAACGCATCGATTATATTCTAATGTGTGTTTTAAGTCAATTCTCAGTAGGTATTTTCATACAGCACTCAGGAAGACACATTTGAGAAGTTTAATATGTGGATTAAAGTCAAAGGAGATTAAAGCTATAGTGGACATGTTATGAAAGTTTCGTCAAGTCCAATGTCAAAGAGTAACAAAGAATGCATAGACTAATTTACTTTCAATTGTAATTGATCTTTACTGTTATGTAAATAGTCTTGGTTTAATGCTTCGATTATGACTATAGCCTAAAGTAACTTTAGGACACCTTATGCATTGCATGTGAGGTCATACCTTTTCAGATAAGTATGTTTCTTGAAAATGGGTGAACTTTGAAGCTTATTTAGCTTTTATCAAAAATGTTATTGGAGTTGATCCTTTCATATTTTGACAAACCTTTTAATTAGCTTTCCAACAAAAAAACAAAAACCGTCTCAATCCGAGTTTGAAAATTTTGCCCAAGGTAAAAAAAAAATGAGTTTCGTAAGGCAGTAGACCAATGCAGTCAATTGCATTGGCAATATAGTAGATAGCAGTCATATTCGAAAATAACAGCTAGTTTGGCTAAAAATCATGTCAAATATTTCTACAACGGCTATATTCTATGTCCACCCCTTTAAAATGATTTGGAGCTTTATTATACACTATGAAAACTACATTTTAAGCCTTATTCTTTAGAGAAATATCAAGGCTTGTAGATTAAATTTTTCTCTCTTCATCTTCACGATTTTACATATTAAGAGAGCATGTCTGAGAGCATTCTTTAATTGAGATTGACATTGTTCAAGTTATCAACTCTCTAACCTTTCTATTGTACCAGAGCGAATTTTTTACGAATTTCCTTTCAAGAGGGTTTCTTTGCACAAACTAATCTTTGTAAAAGAATTGTGATCAAGGCTTGAGTTTGTCAAGTCTTGTGTGGCCTTTGTAGATTCAAGGCTTTTTCTTGATGTTGGGATATCGCCAAGTATTTGTAAGGGTTCTGATCTTCACCTATAAGAGGGTTGTTGTCAGTGGATTATACTGCTCTCGCATGGGGCTTCCTTGAAGAGGTGGATGTAGGTTTAAATGAGGTTCAAGCTGAACCATTCAAATCTCTTTATCAAGTATCTCTAGTTCAATCTCTTTATTATGCTTTATAATGTTTAATATTGTGTAGTTACCATATTGATTATGTAGTTAGTCCAACAACGAAAATCTTTGGCAACTATGAGAAGATGGTCAATGAAAAAGAGAAAATAAGCATGAGTATGAACCTTAGGAGACTAGGAAATTTGTACTTTTTTAATAAATTTTAGAGGAAAATCCATCATAATGCGGCTAATATAATTCCACGTGCTTGTTCGTGATACATATGTGGTCATGGTTTTTTTAGGGTAGCCTAAAGACTTGCCAATTTGGTCTAGATTGTCGATTGCGGTCACTGTGCCATCAATGCCACGGGTTGCTGCTATGAACAATACTAAAATGTCTATGCTAAAACGTGCTTGCAATTTACTGTGGCCTTTGCCTCTTTCTCAAGGCTTGAAAATTTTACCTTTATTGCTAGGTTAGGTATTAAATTTTATGGTGGTTCTCTTGTATGGGGATGATAGCTAATTTACTAATCACCTTTTGGGTTGGGGATAGAGGAGTGGGAAGAAGGTTTGGGGGGTTGGGGGGAGGGGGTGTGAGACAGAGTACTCGTCTAGTGTTAGGTTCCGTCCTTCTTTCATTATTGATTGATTCTTGGGCATATAACCTTGCATTTAACTTTGAGATGAGCAATTATTACTCCATTCATTCAGATTTGTTGGTAGGAAGGTTCGTTTATTGGTTATTTGTGTCTTCTAGTTTAAGACTGGTCATTGTGATTATGAGGTATGGAACTTCAGTTGTTGTGTTTCTTTGGATTGTCTACCATCGGAAGTCTTTGGGTTCTCGAGCCAAGGGGTGATATATTACACGTTTTATGGGGTTCCAAGTCCATTAGAGTGTTTGCTAGTTGGAAGATCCGGATTGATTGAGCGACTACAATTTCAAAGCTTTTGGATAATTGAATGGCAGTTTAAAGGCATTGGTACTTAAAGGAGTTGGTGCTTAGTTGCACTTGTATCTTTTTGTTGTGTGATTGCGGACTTGTGCATCGTGTTAGTGGATGCAGTGCGGTTTGCAATTTTTGACTGGGTAACTAAATTTTAACGGAAAAATAGTATTCCTATTTATTATGACTCTATCTAGGAGAGATTTAACATGGTATTACTTTTTCTTCAGATCTGCTAGTCGAAATGATAATGTGGGTATAAGATTAGGTATATATGGGTCAAGAATTACATAGGGGTCAAGAAGTAAATCCAATCAATCGATTATGGACTCTGCTGCTCTCCATTTTGAGAGCATGGTGCCTAGTATGCTTAGTGTTTAGCCTATGGGGGCTTTGTGTTTTGCTAAGCTTTGGCGAGGTAAGGGATGTTATGTTTCTAGATCTTTGTTAATTTCAGCTTTAATCTTGAGAACTATCTACTGATGGGTTCTCTGGATATAGAGAGTTCTAGTTTGGACTCTTCCAACTTAGAAGAAGTACAGGGGTTGTCCAGGAGTGGGCATCTGGTAGTGTTAAATGAAGATGATCTAACTCTGCAAAAGCCTAGGTGGAATAATACGCTAATCAAAATTTTTTTTGATCACCTGATGTTTTCGCATAACGTGGTGCAGAGAATAGTCACCATTGGAGAGTTCTGAGTACAGTTGAGGTGGAGTACGTGGCTAACCTATTTGCATTTCATTTTTTGGATCCAAATGCATTTTCGTGATCCATTTAATTTGGAATGTCTCCTTGTGGATGCACCGTGGAACATACGGGGAACGCTGTTTTTGTTTATGCGATCACATTCATATATGGTTTCCCATGCATCACCCTTTCGACAGTTGATCTTTTGGTTCGGCTCAATGATATTACGGCAAAAATGTTCTACTTTGAGGCAGCCATGCAAATTGGCAGATACTTTGGACATGTTCTCATGGTTGACAATACAGAGAATTTTTTGGCATTTTGGTTGATGTTTGTGAATGAACCGCTTGTGGCCAGAGTTTATGTACACGTTGTAGGTGCACGGAGCATGCGGGTGTGGGCGGCATTTGAGAATATGTTTTGAGTCTGTTATCGTTGTGGTTTAGTTAGACATTCCAACACTGAGTGTGAGTTACCCTTGGTCCAGGCTCAAAGGTTGCTGGAAAATGAATAAGCAAGATTCGCAACCAAAGAACACCCATATCTATTTTCAGCAGCAGAGGGTTTTATATTCTCTGAAACTCCATGCATTTGCTAATATAAGTTAGAATCGAACCAGTCGCATTCTAGTTACGCCGGAGTATGAGTCACCAGAATTATGGTGGACTTAGCAGGGCCTATTTATGTGGGATCAGATGAGGATTTATGCTTTGTTGTGGATCTTGATCATGATTCTTCGTTGCCCTTGCATAGCCAATTGAAATCTGTGACTATAAGGGATTCTTCGAAGTGAGAATGTTTTTTCCGGTGAATTTGGAAAAGTATGGAGACTGATGGTCAACTGTTGGAGTCGCCGAAATCTCACCAGCTGAGTGGAAGGGGTTGACTTACTGGCCTCATATCTGGAGACGCTGAAGGCTACATGTGGTAGCGAGATGGACATGATGACTCATCCTATAATGACGTGTGGTAGCGAGATGGACATGATGACTCATCCTATAATGACGTGTGGCAGGCTTTTGAGGAGTTGGCTGCCTTGGGTGACGCTTCTTAGAAGGATAAGATGAAGGTACTTGAGAGCCTATCGGTTGGTGACGAGGTTATGGGTCCGAATGCACAATCGGGTCGGGTGGACTTACATGATGGGCCTGGGGCCAAGGAGAGGGAGTTGTTGTCATTTTTGTTGGGCTGGCAGATTAATGCTAGTGACCTAGGGAATGGGCTGGGATGGCATAATAGAGAAATAAATCAATATGGTTCTAATTTAGGGGAATTTTGTAGGCCTTTTCCTCCGACAACAAATGATTTAAGGCTGAACTGTCCACGGTAGTGCAAGATTTTGAGGAGAATCAGGAGCCTGCTCTTCTAGCTGTGGTTGATTTTCTAGTTGAGGATGATGTGACAATGGTTTTACAACCTATTTTGCGTGTTCGCGCACCATGGTATCGAATTCAGCCTCCAGCTCACAAACAACTCCACTGAATGATACTATGACTTATTATGGGGATATGAGCTCTCTAGAGTGGATGTGGCCCCTAATGGTAGACTCTGAATTATCTTCATTTGGATCTTTGGGGATTTCTTTGATGGATGATGAAATGAATTGTCGACTGCCATGTTGGGAGACACATAGTGCAGTTTGCAGTGTTGCTGAGGTGGTAGCTGGATCGTTAGCTTCTTCATCGAGTTATGGTTCCCGTAAGCGTGAGCAACAAGATGACTCTGTGGATTCTATTGAAGGTTTTGAGGAAAAGAAAATCAAAGTGGATATCCCTATGCCTTCTGATCAGCCACCATGTATTACTAGCTTTTATGATGATGTGCAATGTAAATTTTTTTTCCCGTGGATACTTGCCATGTTACATTATCGTAGCCTCCATTGTATATTACAACTGTTTGCGTTGAGGTTTTGATGAGGGGTTGGATATAAAAGTGATTGATACACTCTCTCTCGCTACTGAGCAAGCCCTGGGTTATCTACTAGTGGCTAGTTAGGTGGTAGGCCCTGGATGGGTTTCGATGTTTGACCCTGATCAACACCTTATGCTTAGATGAAAATTTTGTGTTGGAACTGTGGGGGCATGGGCCAGTCCTCTTCCAGTGGCTAGTTGGTGGCAAGCCCTAAATAGATTTAGGTGTTTGACCCTGATGGCCTGATCAACACCTTATGCTTAGATGAAAATTTTGTGTTGGAACTGTGAGGGCATAAGTCAGTCCTCTACAGTTCGTATATCGATGAATCTGACCCGTAGGTTTACTCCAGATATTGTCTTTTGGATGGAAACTAAAATAAAAGTAAGGTTGGTCGGGGGTAAATTTTGAAAAGTAGGGTATACTTGCTTTATAAGGGTGGACCTGTGGGGTTGAGTCGGGGACTCTAGTTAGGATGGCTACCACATGTTAACCTTGAGGTCCTTTTTGTAGATAAAAACTTCATTCATGTCTCGTTAGTTGGGGCACAAGGCGTGGAGTATATAGGTTTTTTGTATGGATATCCTTACATTGGGTTGAGCACTACTACTTGGGGGACGTATCTATGCAATTTTTGTACCACTTATTGGTCCCTTGTTACGTTGTGGTGATTTTAATCAAGTTCTTTCGTCCTCCAAGAAAACTGGTAATAATTCTATGTGTTTACCTAGCGTTCCTTCGTGTTTCTATTTTGTAGCCTCGGTTGGATTGGCTAATGTAAGTTGGTCAGATTCGGCCTTTACTTGTGTTAGGGGATCTCCTGAGCTTAGTTTTATCTATGAAAGGCTTGACAGAGTTATGTCTAATGTTGATTGGCTGCTTTTGTATGCCTGACATATTAGCTCAAAATTGGCGATCCAATGCTCAGATCATGCTCCTGTTATTGTTGACTCATGTCCGCCTCGAAAGGTTTTCCTTTTCCCATTTAGGTTTGAGGCATGGTTGTCTTTTTCTCATTGTCATACTCTAATTTCGGCAGCATGAAGAGCTCTAGTTTGTGGATCCCATTTTATCGAGTTATGGTACGGCTCAAGATTTTAAAGGAACTACTTACCTTATAGAATCGAGAGTGCCTTAGTCATATTTCGGATTGCAGTAGGGCAGTTTAACTCAGCTGTTGTGCTCGCAGCCACATGCTCTTTTTTTCAATTCAAGGCCAACCTTATGATTTTCAATTGCGCCAATGTCTCGATGATCTACTGTAGATTGAAGAGATGTATTGGGCCCAGCGATCTAAGAAACCCTGGCTGGAGTTGGGGGATCGTAACACAAAGTTTTTCTACAAATCTACTTTGATTAGCAGAAGAAAGAACCACGTGGTTTCTTTGAAATCTGGTGCGAGAACCACCTTGATGCAGGAAGCGAACATTACGGCTTGTTTCATTACTTACTTTAAACAAATTTTTACGCCTGTGCCGGCATTACTACATCTAGGAATTATTGAGGGGATTGACGGGTTTGGACTCTTTGAAAGGGCTCTAAGACCGACTCAGGGCTAGAAGTTGGTGATTCCTTTTTATGCTCCAGAGGTGAAACACATCATTTCAAATTGAGCCTCTCTAGGTTCCTGGCCTGGGTGGAATTCCAATGATAGTTTTCCACAGCTATTGGAATCTCATGGGCTCTAATAGTACTGCTGCAGTATTATCCTTCCTCAACTCAATTATATGCTTAGGGAAGTGAATTGTACATTTCTTTCTCTCATTCCTCAAAAGGAATTTCGAGAACTGTTGGAGGATTTTATGCTAATTAGCTTGTGTAATGTGATATACAAATAAAATCAAAGGTGATGATGAATCAGATGCAGCCATTGATGTCATAGTTTATCTTCCCTTGCCGAAATGCATTTGTGACGGGACGGATATCATCGAATAATTTTATTATTATGGCCCAAGAACTTGCTGACTATGGTCGGAGGCATAAAAAGGGAAAACTTGTGTGTGTTGCACTAAAATTAGACATGAGCAAAGCATATGACAGACTTCGATGGGACTTCATTCAGACGGCTTTGGATAGACTAGGGTTTCCTGATCGCTAGATGCATTTAATTATGACGTATGTACTGACGGTGTCTTATTCTATCTTGGTTAATGGGGCCCCAACGGAGCATTTCCATTCTTCTCGTGGGATAAGGCGAGGTAACCCGCTATCACTGTATTTATTTATTTGGGCTAATTACACCCATGTTCCTGAGGTTTGTGGGTAATTACACTCAAGGACAATAGTTTGGACAAATTACACTCATGTCCGTTGACTAAACGGAATCTTAAAAACCCTAACGGTTTTAATGAAAAGACTTTATCGCCCTTAAGTTGGAACTTTATTTATTTTCCAATGCCATTATTTCATCTTCTTCCATTAATGCCATTACTATTCATCTTATTTTTAATGCCATTACTTTTCCCCCCACTTCCCCCCAAACCCATTTATGTCTCAAAACTTCCCGCAGCACCCCTTCGCCGTCCGGTGTGCCTCCCTGTCGCCGCACCCTCCCCCTTCCCTTCCCCGTCGCCCCCACCCTCCCCCTTCCCCGCCGCCGTAACGCCGCACTTCCCGCCGCAAAGATATTCGACTGCGGTGGAGGTAACGGCGTGATTTGACCTGCGGTGGAGATACTCGACAGTGATCTGTGTATGGTGGTTGTGCGGGTGGTTAGGTTGACCGACGGTTGTTTGTGAAAATTAAAGGGGCCGACGTGTAAGAGGGAAGGGACTGCCAGCGTGGGGCGAGGGGAGGGGGCTGCCGGCGAGTTAGGGGGGGGGGGGGGGGATGAAAATTAGGGTTTCAAATTTCTTAATCTGCAAATTAGGGTTTTGAAATTTTGATCTGTTCATTCTCCCCCAAAATTTTGATCTGTTCAAATCGATGAAAAAGAGTGAATAGAGAGGAACTCACCAATTTTAGGGTTTTAAAACCCTAATCTTCAAATCAAGGTTTAAAGTATTAATTTAAAAATTTTAAAAATTACTCAGTATATACAGTACAACGGTAGTTTTGTCCTTTTAAAAATACGTATTGCTGACATCATTAAAAAATTACACTTTTTGGACGGAATCCTGACGGATGGATACGGGTGATACATTTGAAAAGGTTTTGGTCACGGTATGTTACATTTTGAAACTTAATGTCCTTAACTGTAATTACCTCCTAACATCAGGGACATATGTGTAATTAGCCCTATTTATTTTGTGCTCTGAAATGTTAACTACTGCACTGGCTCAAGCTGAGGTGAAGGGTGAGTTAGTATGTATCAGAGTTGGGCGAAACTCACCATCGGCATCACATCTGATGTATGCGGATGATACCTATTTATTTATTTTGTATAAATATGAAGTACAAAACATCTATTGCATCAGTAAAGGATATTCTAATGCGATATTGCTGGTCGATGGGCAACAAAGCAATTGGGACTAGTCGGCTCTTACTCTAAGTCTAAATGCGAACGCTGAAGTAGGATCTCATGTGGAAGCTGCCTTTAGCTTTAGGTCTCAGGATCACTTTGGTAAATACAAGGGAATTCAGCTTGATATCGCCACCACTATAATAGACAGGAAATTTGTCGCAGTTTATCACCAGGGCAATCATGTCATTCAGTTCTCTCCGTGACTGTGACCTCTATCACAATTGGTTACTCCCCCTCACTTTTCCTAGGAATCTTGTGCACTTTAGCCGGCTTCATAACAAATACTACAAGGAACCAAAAGCACTGTCTTGAGCACGTGTGATCGCCTCAGCAATACATGGGACTACTGCACTTCTTGGAGGGATTTAGCAGGCATATGATGCATTCAATACAATTTATTGCAGCTTAGCCGGCTGCACATTTTCCAGCACCGCGACAATGTTTTCATCGGACCACCAGCTAGTCTTTTTCTTTATTTTCCGATCGCCTGGTGTCATTGCATCCGCTACAATGCAAGTTGACCCATGGCATAACAGCTTATCTTAATATTAGCTGAATGCTCTTGTCTTTACAATGTCTCAGAATCAGCGTTCCATTATGATATCTCAGCATCAGGAACACAATATAATGGTTTTAGCGTTGATTATTCCACCAATTAAACTGTAATCACCCATTTTGAAAGCAAAGGATATGATGGGTAATGGATAGATTGTTATTGCCCACCCACCATTCATATGTGGACTTGTTTCTTGTCTTTCTGTGCTTCTTCTTGTCACTGCCTCTAATTTGTCCAAGTATTCAGTTTTTAATTTCTGAATTTCACTCCAAGAATCTGGTCCATCGGGTCCCACTCATGCTAGTCAGACCCAGCTGAGGCCGGCCTTTGATTTCAGCCTTGTCCTCTCTGTTAATCATAGAACTGTATATCTAGTGACTTATCAGCCACTTCCATCACTATAACTCGGAACCAAAGTTCATAGGAAGCTCAAACAGACTAGATACTATGGAGGATCCAAGGAGGGTGGAAGAAGGATTGGGCCACACGCCGCTGGTTAAAGAAGGAGATAAAGATAATAACCATGGCAAGAAAGAGGCGAAAGTTGAGGACGCCGGCAGCATCGAGAAGGAGAAAGAGGAGGAGAACGCAGTCTCAGACCAGCCGGAGGAACGAAAGGAAGAGCAGCCATTGATAAAGCAAAAGAACAAAAGGGTTGCAACCTTGGATGCATTTAGAGGTCTCACAATAGTGGTAAGCATGTCTGGTTCATTACAAGTTTTAAGTACTGCAAAGTTACTAAACTCATAGTTGTCTTGTCCTTGTGATCACCTGTGACTACTATGAAGCCGATTACTCCCACCATTCCATTGAAAGAGATCTCCTCTCATGTACTCCGTCCTTGAAAAGAGGGCAATGCTGTAGATTTTTCTCTATTGGAGTTAGTCTACATGTTTCTTTTGCTAACCAGTGTCAAAATTTATTCAGGTGATGATATTGGTAGATGATGCTGGAGGAGCATATGCTCGTATCGACCATTCGCCATGGAATGGGTGCACTTTGGCTGATTTCGTGATGCCGTTTTTTCTCTTCATTGTGGGGGTTGCAATTGCCCTTGCCCTCAAGGTATATCCTGAATCGTTTTTATCGTACCTTGTTGGTACATGATCATGAATAAATCCAATATGTGTGACATTGAACTGGTACAGAATCAGTTGGGAATTGACATCAGAATGCTGATATGGGGCTTTTTGGCACATAGAAAGCAAATGCTCTTGGAGTTTAGTTTGTGAAAAAGAAACTAACCAGCATCTCCTGCCGGTCAAGGCCTTTGCAAATCCAAAGCGGCCATAATAGGCCTAGCAAGCCCCAAACACATTAGACCTTAAGCCACAATGATATGTATGGCCCAAACTAAGCCCGTGACTCGAAGCTGCCCCCGTATCATCTTGAGTTCAGCAGGAATGTTTTAAGGATTTTCCAAAATAATGAACTTGATATCACCTTCATCAAATCTTTTCCACTATTCCGTTTGTTGGGTTTTACAGAAGATAGAAGACCATTTTCAGTGTTAGCCTGGGGGAAAGTGCTTATGAACAAAGGGCCTTCTTAGGTTTCACAGAAAAGGTTGCTAAATTTGGCAACTTTGCTTAATGTAATTTCAGTTTATGCTAAAGAAAAAAGGTTACACTATCGGATTACTGCAACTCAGAGTCTACATGCCTATAACAGCTCAACTTAAAAAGCGTTCCTAAACTACAAAGAGGTTGTAACATCAATCCTGTTCAGGTCATTATCTTATGTTTAACCAAAGTAACAACAATTAAGTCGAATTCATAGTTAACCCTCTTTCAAGCTTTCTATATGGCAGGCTTTAGAAATTGTGAGAGCATGGTATCAATATATTACAGAATTGGAACTAGAATGATATTTAGGACAACAAACTTAGTATCTTTAGCGTCTTTGCAAAAAATTACCCAGTATATTTGCAGTAAAATCATTCTCAATGCTGCAGAAAATTCCAAAGGTGAAGTATGCGATCAGAAGGATAATCTTAAGGACTTTGAAATTACTTTTCTGGGGAATTCTTTTGCAAGGTATGGAAGATACTGGTTCCCATTCTGCATATGTTATTGTGTACAAATGACATTTGCTAACTTAATCTGTTTTCAAAATGCAGGAGGATACTCTCATGCACCAGATGATCTGTCTTATGGAGTTGACATGAAGAAAATCAGATGGTTTGGTATTCTCCAGGTAATCCATAATTCTTGCTCAAAACCAAGAATGTCTTAAGTCATTTCTTATGCTATTTTAACACAGATAGCTTTAACTAACCTCTCACTCTGATGGCATCTTATTTTCTGAATCCAAGCAGAGAATAGCGTTGGTATACTTCGTTGTAGCGCTAATAGAGACCCTGACCACCAAGCTCAGACCTACTGTCCTAGACCCCGGTCATTTCTCCATTTTCACAGCTTACAAATGGCAATGGTAAATATGAATGGTTTCTCAATACAATATTTCGGACAAAAACGATATTTCGCACAAACTGAACTTCACTATATTAGTCTGGATAATCAACTGTTTGTAACAGGCTTGGAGGATTTGTCGCATTTGTAGTATACATGGTCACGACATTTGCTCTATACGTACCAGATTGGAGCTTTTCAGTACACGACCAGCATAAAACAGAGAGATACTTGGTATGCACTAAATAACGGAAAGAATAACATGACAAAGTTTTACTATCAAAGCTCAAATTAATGAAACTGATATTGGTATTCCTATAAAAGGTAAAATGTGGTATGAGAGGACATTTAGGACCGGCATGCAATGCAGTCGGTTATGTAGATAGACAAGTCTGGGGCATCAATCATCTCTACTCACAACCTGTTTGGAGTCGCTTAAAGGTGAGCCGTAAGTTAGATTAAGTTGAATGCTTATCTTATCTTTCTCCTACGGTGGAGTAATCATATAGTCGTCATTGTAGGCTTGCACGCTTAGTTCTCCATCTTCTGGTTCATTTCGTGAGAATGCTCCGAGTTGGTGCCGTGGTCCATTTGAACCGGAAGGCTTGTTGAGGTTTGTTTATATGTAATCCATGAAGGAAACTTGTACCATTTGGAAACAAGAGCGATGATCTAAGAATTCTTTGGTTTCTTTTTGTTTAGTTCAATTTCAGCTATTCTTTCTGGCACCATCGGCATCCATTATGGACACGTTTTGATTCATTTCAAGGTAATAAGACAAGTGGGATTGTAATAAACTTACACTGATAAAATTTAAAAACATAACAAAGCATAGAGTTCAAAAGGAGTGAATAAAAGGAAGGGTCTTCATTTTTCCTTTCCCAGGGACATGCCGATAGGCTCAAGCAATGGGTGTCCATGGGGTTCAGCTTACTTATCTTGGCGATCATTCTTCATTTCACAGATGGTTAGCATTCTTTTCTATAATTTTTTTCAGGTGAAAATGTAGACTTTTCACAATATGTTTTCCATTGCTTTGCAGCTATTCCTATCAACAAACAACTCTATAGCTTCAGCTATGTATGTTTCACAGCCGGTGCTGCTGGAATTATTTTCTCAGCATTCTACCTGCTGGTAAAATAGTTTTGAGATAATGATTTTACTAAAAAAGCTATCCAATGAGAAATCTGAAGTACTAAATAAGTTTTGGATACACAGATTGATGTTTGGGGACTTCGGACTCCATTCTTATTCTTGGAATGGATAGGCATGAATGCCATGCTGGTATTTGTTGGGGGAGCACAAGGTATCTTGGCAGGGTTCATAAACGGATGGTATTACAAGACTCCGGATAACAATCTAGTAAGTATCATCACTTTCTCCTCAAATATAACCTTGCATATATCTTGAACTGTCAACTAATAATCTGAATATACTACTATAATCAGGTAAACTGGATTCAAGAGCATGTATTTATCAATGTTTGGCACTCTGAAAGAGTAGGGACACTGTTGTATGTGATATTCGCTGAGATAACATTCTGGGGAGTGCTATCTGGCATCTTACACAAATTGCGTATATACTGGAAGCTGTAAGAAGAAAATTTGCAGAAAGATAGATGAAGGATTAGGCAGTCTTTAAACTTGTATCTTATATCTACTGGGTGTCTTCTCCTTTTGTATGATTGTTTGGTAAAGACTGTCAATTTATCCTACGTTTTGTGTAACTTGCAATTAGCTTTGCAATCTAATTGATTTGTAAACTAGTATTTGTTTTAGGTTTTTGAAGGATGGGAGTGAAAAAGAAGGGGAAAGGTAGAAAGAAAAGCAAAAAATAAGGTACAAACAGAGGGTACATCAAATACAGTCGCATCAGATACGAGAGCATCTATTTTCACACCCTATTATGCTTTACCACACTTATATTTGTGGTATACAAATAAACGTTCAGACAGCCGTACTTGTGATATCCCACAAGTATGTTAGGGTGTGGAAACAGACGTTCCCTTCAGGTTTAAGAGCTTTGATCAAACTCCCAAGGCTTTTGTAGTGTCTATCAATTTCTTGGTCCCATAACCTAAGATCAGGTCTATCAGGATTGTAGCTATCCATAGAGGGCAGGTTCCCTCCACTTACCAACAGCATTTTACTCTGATACAGTGCAAGTCAAGAAATAATCTTCTTTTCCTGGAACTACTTCTGAAGCTCCAAATAGGAGAAAGATATTCAACAACTGACTAGCCATTGAAGGCTATACAAATCAATAATCGATCAACAAATTTCGACGAGAACTGAGTCACATTCCCTGCTTCTGGCTGCAATAGTCCTTCCATGATGGAGAAGCAAAGTAAATAATCATGACATACTACATCAGAGCTGTAATAAAGATTGAGAGTTTTGGCAGAGAACATATCCGTAGTAATAAATGTCACAGCATGGAAAAAGATTGTCATAATCAGGTAAACCATAAGATAACTTGCATAGTGCACAAATGCCCATCTCCACAAGTCAGGCTTGAAAGGTGCAGGGCTCAGTAGAACTACTATGATGCTAAGGGAGGCCAAGAAGGTACTCTTAGAAAAGATGAACGAACAACAATTACTGCGATCCAGATCATGGATCACATTCCTCATTTCTTTCATCCATCCCTCAGTAACTCTACTGTCAACTGCCTGTGGTCTACCTGAACCCAAAGTCAGATTGGAATGTGATGATGCTGCAGGACCAATGTGTGGCTGAACCTTAAAGGCTTCTGCTTTGGATGAAACCACGTCCTAATACCTTTTTCCCCACTTGTCGAATCATCTCCAATTTGGACACCATTGGACTGGAAGGGACACATGAGGAAAACATCCAGTGGTGTAAGCCAATATGTGTTCACTGCATTGGCATCCAATCTGCGCTGCTTTTTTAAGAATTCTACTACCTGCACGCGTGATATTGTCTATTGGAGCTGTACTAACATCAACATGATCTACTCTCATTTAGGGACCAGTTGCGCGCCCTTTTCCTGATAAACGACTGCACTCATTAAAAGTTTTGAGGCGAAGGTTTCAGAATGGATGATTTTCGAAAAGTTACAGATACAGCAAAAAGACCATACCTCCTTTTTACATCAAAGAATTGTTAAAGTTATAATTCATTTCGGAACAATATAGTAAACTTACTTGTAGAGGAAGATGGCCTAGGAAGACAAAGATCACAGACATACACCAGAAAGTTTATCCATAAAAATTAAGATGCAAAAGCATATCCAAGTAATGCGAAGAGCCAATAAGCATCTGACCCAAGCACTTACGCAATCATGTGTGATACTACAAGTTTCTTCCTTCAGTGGTACTTCAAGCTCCCATACAGTCAACGAGGATTGAAGAAACTTCGGATTTTTTCACATACCGATAGTTGAATGTACCGAGTGTTCCTGATTCCATATTTTAAGAAGAGTCTCTAGATGAGGCACTTAATTGGATGCGTTTAGTTCCATGATAGAATACATTCAGAAACTAAGGATGGTATGACTTGCCTGAAAAAGTTTCCTCGCAGTTGCAAGATGCAAGATTGTCTTGCCTTCGAGGTCAGCCATGTTATGCACGTTTTCAGTGTTTTGTCCCTGAACCAAGAGAGGAATGCCTCACATTGGTCAGTTCTCACAGCAAGGCGAAGAATTGTATCTCTTTGGGCAGTCAACTGTAAAGCAGATTCTGGGCAGGCAAAATGAGTTCACACATGACAGCAATTCCACCTCTTATAGTTGCACAATGAAGAGGACTTTGCCCATCCTTTTCTTTCTTCATACAGATATCTCGTAGTAGCGGAAGCTCTCATCCAATGGCTAGAATCACCTGACCATATCCACTTGCCCGTCAGCTGCATGAAGCCAAGTGCAAAGGAATGTACGTATCCATCTTTATCAAGTTGGTTGAGTTGCTAGGCTGCTGTGGAATTCTTCCTAAACATTCGTTTAACAAACTCCACATGTCCATTCAAGCAAGCAGTGCGTAATGGCATCACTGCTGATCCAGGTGAAGGGAATGTCAGGAATTTCTTGACATGTATATTAAAGATTGCTAGATCCCCCCTACGAGCAGTATAAAACAACTGCATCTCCATTAGAGATTTTTGATTCTCCCTGTGTTATGACTCGAGGATTTAGCAATGCGCCCTCCCGCAACCCCNCCCCCCCCCCCCCCCCCCCGCGCCCGCGTCTAGTGAATCCCCTACAACCTTATCTATGAATAACAAAGAAGCTTCTAAAAAATGCACCACCCTGGATTTTCATGGGAGAAGAGAACAAGAGAAAACGGCTTCTAGTCTTGCACTAGGAAGTTTTCAACTTATTAATGAATAATGGCATGGAGATGTTGGTCTGCAGGCACTAGCCTTCTTTTTGTCTGGATTAGCATTCTTCTCGTGCTTTGTCCACTTTTCCTTCTGTGGGTACTCTTCTTCTTGCATCTGGTATATATAACGGGAAAGAAAATAAAGGTGAGAATGAACTAAAATGCTTATGATTCCAGTTACAACTTAAAGTTTCATGTGAAATTATAAACAAATCATTAGTTCTAATTTTTGTTTTTCGATTAGTGACAAAACTAATCATTTAGAAGTCCACGCAAAGAAAAGGTACATTTGGTTATTCAAGTTGAAATGCGTTCTAGCTGATCTTTTGCTATCATCTTCTTCATGTTTAACTTCTATTGAAAATCTATAACTGTAGTCAGTTATAACTTTTCAAGACAGGAAGCTTCACTTGCTTCATGTTCAACTTCTTTCCAACTTACCTCTTTCCAACTTACTTCTTTCCAACTCGATGATTGTCACAGCAAATTTTTTTCATCTCCTCTACTTATCTGCAATCTCTGAACTGACAGTTTCTGTCAATAGAAACGGGAGCTGAAAATTATTAAAAGACAAATCTTTTCCTGTGAACTTTTAATGTTTTTGAATGATTGGATTGTGTACTGTATCGGATTCATATTCAATAAGGTCCTAGCTCCTTACAAATATATGCTTTTTGAGATAACTGAACTAGCTCTACATATATTGAACAATGTCATTGTAACCTCAGTATCTGCTCCATTCATCTAATTTCCTATCCAGAGGTTATAGGCAGCAACTAGGAGAACATAGAAACATTTTTGGGAGTTTCATCGATAGGGACAAGACTCAGTATGGAAATGGATCAGAACCCTCATATGCGCTAACATGGATCATTACCTAAAATCCATTTATGATGATATCGAATAGAAGCTCAAGTAATGGCATTCCTTCAATCTCATGCTTCAGGCATGCATTTGAATCTTGAACCATCCTAATGTTCTTAGCACCAAATCTTAAGACGAACCGACAGTTATTTACATGGAACTAGCCTTTGTCTAGGTTCTAACACAATTTAGAGGACTGCGATGATCTTGAACACAGTCTACTATGGATTAAGATGCAATTACTAGCTTTCCAGCTACGTTAGGGGGAAGATCTACACGACTTTCAACTGCACCGGCTGAAGTTTTATTGGGATTAATTTGGTTTGCTTGTTTTACAGATAAATTTCAAGATTTCCTTTTTTTTTTTTTTGAAGCTAGCTTTACCAGCTTATTGGAATCTGTTCTTTTATCTCCAGAAGATGGGAGTAAAAGAAAAGCCATATCGCTCAAAAGGATCCTAATATTGGAGCCGTGTACCCTGACTACTATCGTATCCCTTATGGTTTGCGAGAAAAGTAGATGTCCCCACCGGTGATACAAGTCACAGCCTTAACAAGAATCATACTGGGCAGTGCAATATCCACATAGCTTGCATAGCGCACATACTTCAATCTGCCAGTCTTTTCCTTGAAAGGTTCAGGGCTTACTGGAACTACTATATATGATGCCAGGAAATAGTGTCCCAAAAGATAAAAGTTCCACACTTTGTGACGAGCCAAATCATAAAGGATTGACTGCCCTGCCTTGTGGCCTGCTGCCACAGATGAATTCGAAATAGAAGTAGTGCTGTTTGAGTTTTGAGTTCCACTCTTGCCAGAACCTGTCTCGAGTGAAACTAGCGATGTGACAACTACTATTCCATTCCTCACTACTTTCATCCACTCCTCATTCCTATTATGTTCCTAAAATATACGTCTTTCAATCGAAGTAGGCTTATCTCTTGATCTGCAGCAACTATTGATGTCTGGTTGAATCTGAAGGTTTCTTCCAGCCTGCGTCCAAATAACAGATTTCTGCGATCTTCCTACCCCAACACGTCAAATCCTCTTCGCAAGCTCAATATCATCGTAATGAGGTGGACCCAATGAGAAGAAAGCCAATGCTGCACCCCGATATGAGTTTACTGCCTTGACATACAAGTTTGTTTGCTTCACCAAACACGCTCTCGATCTGCACGTATCAAACTAAGAGGCAATCTCTACGGTACTTAACCAATATAGTTGTGATGTCAAGGAAAGTGGGTTCGTACCTACATGGAGGTGCCACAAAGGCTGCAATCCGAGTCAGATTCCAACTATACAAAGTGAGAAACAGTGAGGGCGGAGTAAGGGCAGAGAGCAAGGCTTCCCAGACAGGTCGTAAAGAGTGACAGTGCTGCGAAGGCAAGGCTGAGACGAACAGGGCCGGCAGTCGATAGTCCAAGTCAGGGTTCGAGTCGGGGTCTAAAGTTACGGTCCAAAGTTATGTCAAATTTGTCTTTCTCTCACTAGAATAAGAGCTCCCAAATTCCAGAGTGAAAAAGTGATTTTTGTGAGAATGAAGAAGAAGTCCTTTTTTGAGTCATAAAGTTCACTATTTATAAGAAACAGTGTGCTTATGTCATAAAGTGCCACATGTCGTCCCCTGGGAGTGACACGTCACCAGGGGTCCCAAAATACCAGTTCTCCGTTGGACTGCCGGTTCCCAAATTCGCGTTGCCTGCCTCGCACAGCGTCGCTCTACCTGTCTGAGAAGACTGACCACACCATGACAGCATGATCAGCGTAAGCCCATTGCCCCAGCCACCGGTCCAAGCTCTTACTGAATCCCACAAGATGCGTCAAGAGACGCGCAGAGAACCTGACAGCGGTAAGGGTTGCCCCTGTAGCCAACTGCCAGGTGGACTAGGCTCGATGCCCTCCAAGGACCTGCTCCCATCCCGGAGTGACCCGGGGGTCATTGCCCTGGTGGTGTCGACGATCAATGGTAACATGAATGGACATGCTCGCAGCTCAGTGCTCAGAGTCCGCTGTGAGGGGTCCTTGCGCCGGAGCCCCCCGTGATTGTGACGGCGATGGCTTTAAGGTTGTGAGCTCATCCCGTGGCGGCGATGACTATAAGGTTGTGAGTCCATCTCGCTGTGAGGGGTCCTCATGCCGGAGCCCCCCGTGATTGAGACGGCGATGGCTTTAAGGTTGTGAACCCATCCCGGTGCGAGGGCCGGAGCCCCCCCCCCCCTCTCCCGCGTGATTAAGACGGCGATGGCTTTAAGGTTGTGAGCCCATCCCAGTGCAAGGGCCGGAGCCCCCCCCCGGTGATTGATTAAGACGGCGATGGCTTTAAGGTTGTGAGCCCATCCCGGTGCAAGGGCCGGAAACCCCCGTGATTGAGACGGCGATGGCTTTAAGGTTGTGAGCTCATCCCGGAAGCATGTAACATGATTGTTACGCATGGGCGCAGTGCCTACAGCACGAGACAATACCTGGTGCCGGGGCACATGTTATGAAAGTGGCGCACGGGCGCGGAGATGAACGTCGCGGAGACAATACCTGGTGCCGCTGGCACATGTCATGGAAGTGGCGCACGGGCACGGCGACGAACGTCGCAGAGACAATACTTGGTGTCGTGGGCACATGTTATGAAAGTGGCGCGGCGACGAACGTCGCGGGACAATACTTGGTGCCAGGGAACGTATCATGGAAATGGCGCACGAGCGTCGCAGAGACAACACTTGGCGTCGGGGCATGTGTTATGAACATGGCACACGGGCGCGGCGACGAACGTCGCGGAGACAATACCTGGTGTCGTGGGCACATGTCATGGAAATGGCGCACGGGCGCGGCGACGAGCGTCGTAGAGACAACACTTGGTACCGAGGCACGTATCATGGAAGTGGCGCACAGGTGCAGCGACGAACGTCGCAGAGACAATACCTGGTGCCGGGGGCACATGTTATAAAAGTGGCGCGGCGACGAACGTCGCAGAGCAATACTTGGTGTCGGGGGCACGTATGATGAGAATGGCGCGCGGCGACGAACGTTGCAGAGCAATACTTGGTGCCGGGGGCACGTATGATGAGAATGGCGCGCGGCGACGAACGTTGCAGAGCAATACTTGGTGCCGGGGGCACGTATGATGAGAATGGTGCACGGGCGCAGCGACGAACGTCACGGGGTTGATGCATGATGGACGTCGCGAGGTTAATGCACGACGGACGTCGCGAGGTTGATGCACAACGGACGTTGCGAGGTTGATGTACGAACGTCGATAAACATCGCGGAGGTGCGAAGACTCAAGAAAACGAGTGAGCACGGGGGGGGGGGGGGAGGCCATAGGCCAAACATTGGGAGAAGGCCAAGGCCACCACCCCTGGGGAGGCCGAGGCCGACCCTAGGGGGTGGCCAAGGCCAATGGCCAACTCCCATGAAGGGAGGCCAAGGCCACTCCCCCTTTCGATGAACTTCAGCCGCACCGACGGTAGGTGTTGTGATGAGCAAAGACAAATCCAGAAGTTGAGTTGCAACGAGCATGCTGCCAAGAATCGTACCCACATGATGAACAAGGTGCCAGAGTCACATACGAAACGTACGAAGTGAAAAGAGTGCGGAAAGGGGTCACCGGGGGAAATGGCCGAAGCCAACCCCTCCTGGAGGCCGAGGCCGACCCCTTAGGCATGGGGAAGGCCGAGGCCGACCCCCTAGGTCTGGCCAAGACCAAATGGCCAACTCCCATTTTTGGAGCCCAAGGTCACTTCCCTTTTTGGCAAACTTTGGGTGCGTCGTCGGTAGGTGTTTAGATTAGCAATGGAAAATCCGGAAGTTGCGTTGCGACGAGCATGCTGCCAAGAATTGTACCCACATGATGAACAAGGTGCCAGAGTCACATACAAAATGTATGAAGTGAAAAGAGTGTGAAAAGGACTTTGTGCGAAAAGTGAAGAACCGGGGGGGGAAGCCAAGGCCAACCCCCTATGCGAGGCCGAGGCCGACCCCATGGCCTTGGGGGAGGCCGAGGCCGACCCCATGGGGTTGGCCAAGGCCTTTGCCCCTTGACCCCGTTGCTCCGGTTGCGCCGTCGGTCGACATTTTTGGTGAAAAGGTGCTCGGGTGGTCTCGGTGTGACGAACATGCTAGCGTGAGTGACGTTGACGTAAAATGTGACTAAGTCGCGCGTAAGGCGTGCAAAGCAAAGAATGTAAGTGACTTGGGCGTGCGCGCACTTTGACCGGTTCGATGCGTTGAAAAATTGACCGTTGAATCTGTCGACATGTTCGCGTGAAATGGGACCCCTATTGGGCATTTGGGTACGACCAAAATAGGTTGGGAACATGTTGTATATTATATTTTATCATAGCAAAATCTGCAATCCTGGTGTTCATTTAGGATGGTCTTATAGTTTTGATAGAGTCAAAGATCAAAGTTTCATGAAGTCAAAATTGAGGTCGATAAAAATATAAAAAGTGACATATATACAGAGTTGAACGACACATTCGAACGCTATTGTGCACAATCATTCTAGAATATTTTTTCTTTTCTTGACAACTGTATTAAAGATCTTTAGTTCAAGGGGTAATTAGCTAATGACCTTATGTACTATAGGTGGTGTGCGATTTCTCCCCTTCTACTTTAAACTTAAGCATTAAACACCCCCCCACCCCCCCAACACTTACGGAAATTGGGCACGTTAGATGGAAAACTTCAGTTTTAACACTACGTGGTCAACAAACGCGTTGACTAACCTTTTTTAAAAAAACAATGACATTTTTGCCCCTTCTTCTACTTCTTCTTAAGTCCCTGAGATTTCTACTCTCACAACTCCCTCTCAGCCAACCTAAACCCAAGATGTTGCAAACCCATCTCTGTTAACAAATGCCAGACCCAAAAAGTTCACCATGTCTATTTTTCAAGATTGCTTCTCCTCAAATCCCCAAATGACACAACCCAAGTCAGTCAACCCTTATATTACCTCCCCAGTCACCACTACCACCACCGCTGGCAGTACCCGTGATGAAAAGCTATCAAATTTGGGACAACAAGATCTAAATGAGATCAAAGAAGCCTCAGACAAGCTCAAAATTTTCAAACACTGTGTCGATGTACAAGCCAGTGAGGCCACAGAGGAATTCGAGAAAATAAAAAAGGTTGCAAGTGGAAGTGGAAGTGGAGGTAGTTCGGATGAGCTCCTGGAATTAGAGAAGAAAGTCACCAAATTAAAGCTCCAAATCCTTTCGACCCACAATTTAGTCGCAAAAAAAGGACCCACATCTGAATCTATGGCCAAATGGATCCGGAAAGACCAAGAAAATTCTTGCGGATAAGGTGTTCGACGAAATGCCCCAACTGTACAGGAATCCAGCTTTTGAGAATAGCTTGGCATTTCAGGATTTTCAGGCAAATTATAACAAGCTCATTCCTGAATTGAAGCTTTACTTGTTGTGTTTTGCGGTTTTTCAGGAGAATGTTATCATAAAGAAAAGGGTCATGGTGTATTGGTGGATAGGAGAGTGTTTTGTACCTCCTAGAGGAGCATTTACAAGAAATTGCCGAAGGGAAGACACCAGGAGAAGGAGCAAAAATGTCATTGTTTTTTAAAAAAAGATTAGTCAACGAGTTTGTTGACCACGTGGTGTTAAAACTTATGTTTTCCGTCTAACGTGCCCAATTTTCATAAGTGTGGAGGGGTTTAGTGCTTAAGTTTGAAGTAGATGGGAAAAAATTGCACACCGCCTATAGTACAGGGGGTCATTAGCTAATTACCCCTTAGTTCAAGTTCATCCTCAGTATGGCTTTTATACTAGCAGATATTCATTTATATTCCTGAAACTAAATTCAGCCTAGCTAAACTGGTTTCTGTGTTTACATAAAGACTCTCTCGATTGTCAGCAAAGTGCTTAGACGCATTGTTACAGGCGCATCACGCGTGGGACCCAAAAGGCAGAAGCAAAAGAGTAGAGGTGTCAAAGGGCCGGGCTTGGGCCGGCCCAGCCCGGGCCCAGAGGGCCAGAAAAAGGGCCGGGCCATTTAGGGCTTCGGGCCTTGAAAATCGGGCCGGCCCAAATCTAGGAAATGGAGGCCCTATCTAGGCCCAAGCCCTAGGCTCTAACTTTAGGGCTGGGCCCGGGCCCCTTATTTTTCTAATTTCCTTTTTTGTGTTGCAAAAATATTAATTCACGAAATAAATGCAATTGATAGGCCCTAAACTATTCAATATCTCTCTTGTGGCTAATGAAGTGTCTTAGAGCTTTACTTTTAATCTATTTGAGAATATTAATTAGCAACAAAGAGTAATTTTGTTCGCAAAAAGACAATCTTTTCACAAGAGAAAACATAACTTTTCGTTATGAAATTTTTTGTTATCTAAACTAAAAAATGGATACCAACAAAACTTTTTCCAATGATATCTCTAAAAAATTTCACTCAAACATACCTCTAGCTTTGCATTTTACGTAGTATTAGGTATCTCATTAGAAGCATGCATCATTAGACCACTTTTACCATGAACTTTCTCGTACTTTCTGGAGTTATGTTCCACATTTCCATTGCCTAAATTGTGTTGTTTCTAGTTCCTAAACAAACAAACATATATTTTCTCTTCATAATTTCATGAAACTAATACAGAGGAGCCTTGCAAGTAAAAGTAGATAAAGAAGAAGGAACCATCATCATGAGCTGAAAAGAAATGTGCGTGTCCAAAAAGTTAAGTAAAAAGAGAAAAATATGAGGTAGAGAGAGAATGAGGCGCGAGACAAAAGGGGAAAGGAAAAAAAACTCAAAATGGTTTAGGGCCAGATTTAGGGCCAAAGGGCTGGGCTAAAATAGGGCCAGAACCGAGCCGAGGGCCAGGCTTGACCTGGGCCTTTTTAGGGCCGGGCCGGGCCAAATTTGGAAAATATTAGGCCTGGCCCTAGCCCTGGCCCAAGGCCCTAAGGGTTAGGCCAGCACTATTCATCGGCCTGGCCCTTTTGACATCTCTACAAAAAAGGGACAAGAAAATGCCACCATTGGAGGGAAGCTACAGACCCTTTCCCAATGCACACACTGAGGCCAGTTGTGCATTAGAGGGCTGTGCAGTGTTCTTTCAGTGAAGAGGAATTCTTCCATTTGTGTCATGTTTCATTCAGTCCTCTGAAGTAGTGAAAGCTATGGTCCAAGGGCTAGAAATAACCTGACCATATCCACATTTCACAGTGGCTGAATCCGAGTGGAAAGGAATGTAACCATCTTGACTAAGTTGATTGAGTTATTTGGCAGGTGTTAATCTCAGCTTGAAAATTTCTCCTACAATATCTACATGCCTATTCAAGCGAGCTACATGCAACGGCATCTCTGCTGAACCTGGTTCCAGAATTTTTTCGAGGATGTAGAAATTTTCCCGAAGTAAATCATGCAGAACTTTTAGATTCCCTGTACGAGCTGCATCAAACAATTTCATTTCTATTGCTGCTATCAGTTCAACCTTTGAGCGTTGATAATCCCTTCTCTATCGATCGTTAACTAATAAAGGTGCTTCAACATCTTTTAAAGGGCTTACAAGCTACTGAAATTTCTAGGAAATTTGCAGCGCTATAGCACTTTATGAGAAATGTTGCCATCATACTACAGTTCAACATTAGAACAAGAAAAGTACAAATCTCAATTTGTTGATACATGGCTGGCCAATAATCTACAACTGAATTTCAGTAAGGTGCATTATCAGGAAGGTAATAGAATTATTGTCTAAGCTTAGTATCCCCTTCATGTAAAATTATGAGCTTAGGAGATGTATTAGTTATGCATAGAGATGTTAAATGGGTCGGGCGGCCTAGCCCGACCCGGCCCAAAAATAGCCTGGGCCAGTCTGGCCCTGTTATGAACAGTGTAGGCCCGAAATTTTATGGCCTTCGACCTGAGCTTGGACCAGGCCAAGGTTTCAGAAAAAATGACCCAGCCCGAAAAAAGCCCAGCCACGAAAGAGGCCCAAAATTGGCCCAAATTTTGGGCTGGCCCACTTTTTTCAAACTTTTGTCCCCCCCCCCCCCCCCAACGGCTATATTCCCCATTAATTCAAAAAAATTTAATTTTAACCCCCGAACAACTATATAACGGCTAGTTTGGGGAGTATTTTGATCCAAGTTAACTTGTTAAAATCTTTTAAGGTTTTTTACACTTTTACCTTCCCCAACAACTATAAACGGCTAGTTGTTAGGGGTATTTTGGTCTTTTGTGAACTTTGAAAAATTTATAAATTCACACCCTTCCTTTCTAATTTTTCACACCAATCTTCTTACTCTCTCTTATCTAAACATTCTACATTTCTACAAGCTTTACTACTATTTTCCTCTCCAATTACTACTCTTGTTAATTACTACTCTTGTTTATTAATTAGTACTTTTGCTAATTACTACTATTGTTTACTAATTACTGCTCGTGTTAAATTCTAATTATTAAATATTCCTCTTATTCATTTGTTACTCTCTAATTATTTTGTTTACTAATTAGTAATTAGTGAATTATTAATTATTAATTACTATTACAAATTTATTTTTAATTACTAACTCCGGCCAATTTTGAATTACTAATTACTTTTATTCCCTAGTTACTCTTCAATTCTTTTTAATTGTTGTTTCTAATTACTTATTACTGCTCTAGTTCTATTTTTTCAATCTAGTAAAAAAGTTTAGCGTCAAATATGTCTGGACTACTAAAGAAATTCAGGCGTGGATCATCATCACGAAAAACACCACCACCAGGTCAAGCACCACCACCAGCACAAACACCACCACCACGGCCATCACGAACACCAATCCAAGCACCACCACAGCCATTCGTTCCTGGACGAATGAGTACGGGATGTATGATAGATACCCAAGGCAATTGAGAATTCAATCAAAACATTCCAGATATTGATTACACGCATTCACAAGATAGTCCGCATTTTAGTCAAGGACGCAGCTCGGTTGGTGAAGCTACTACTCCGTGGCATGATGTTAACCTAATGAGCGGTCACGATGGAGAAGGGCAGAGCAATACTTCCGGTAATCAGCAAGAAGCCCAAAAGGTGGGAAAAAAAAAGCCGAGTGTTGGAATCATTTTGATCAAATTACGGTGGAAGGCGGCGCCCGAAAAGCTCGATGTAAGTATTGTGCTAAATTATTTGCTACTGGTTGTAGTTATGGACATCTTAACAGGGATTACCTTCAATGTCTGTAAGAAATTTGCGAAGATTAACATTCTTCTAGGATATATTTTGGTTTTTCATTCCCATCTCAAAGTAAATTCCAGTTTCGCGATAACTTGCCCGGGAGGAGCTGAATAGTGACCCCGGCGGCTCATATATTAATTCAAGCACCTTGTAGTAAGCATATTTTATGAACAAACTTCATGTGAAAAATGAAAATTCAATGTCGATACTTAGCAACGGTAGGCAATCTGGTGAAAGGATTGGTATCTCTGATGTGACTTGATGTTTGTATAAGAGGACTAACAGTCATCCAAAGATCATAATGAAGAATTAGAAAAGGTTCCAAGAAAATGTCTCCCTCCAGGCCTCCACGTACTGATACTAAGTCCTTATCTGTTCTGCAGATTGGATGTAACGAAGGGCAAGCATATATTGCCATTATTAATTCCAGTTAGAAAAGGGTGGTAAAAACAAACCCAGTTCCGTCAAAAATATTGAGAAAACTACTCCTTCTACAGCTCTGACGAACTAAATGAGAGGGTTGTTGTGTAGATCATTAAATGTCAATTTTGAGATGTGCAATATGGAAAAGTAATAGGTAGCAAGCCACAGAATTCTATTCGACTCACTGGCTATCTTTTTAGGAAATTAAAGTTAGCCAAAGTGCTTGACCTTGACTACCGAAAAGGGCCTGTGGAATACGAGGGTTAAACTTGAGCAGAGACTACAACTCTAGACGTATTATAGTGAACGATACAACACCACCAAATCAACTCTCTAATGCTTAGTCAGAGCGCAGCTAATGAGTAAAAAATCAGAGGTGTTTCCGTGTGATTAATTGTTCACAAATCTCCCCTTTATATAGGCCTAGGTATTGAACCTAGTAGAATCGGGACCTGACGGTTCGGGGCTTCGGCCTAATCCTTGGAAGTCAAGTCTGGTAATCCTAATTTAAAGATGAGTTAATCCTTAACTAGGAGTTGACCAGGGTTGACCAAACACGCCAGATAGCCCAATGTGATCTACCTTGTTTTAACTATCTCAACTGGCAGAAAAAATACATACTTGCAGAAGGGTCACAATGTTATAAGTGAGTTGTTGAATGGCATGCCAAGTAGTTTGCTCAATGCACAAAATGAACATGTCTGTTGGATTGCGTTCTTGCTAACTGTTACCACATCATATCGTTCTCCATCTTCTTCTTTCAAGTTTTCAAAAATCTAATCTAATCGCTAAATTTAACTTATATGAACACTTTTCTCGGTAGAAATAGAAGCAGCAATGAAGGAATCTATTTTAGGATCAGTTTTCAAGTCAATATGATATGCTGAAAAAGACAACCAACCTACCTAAGAACGTGTTAATTCATTATGAAAGACACAAACAATATTACAAGGAAGATGGATGGCAGCCTCTGATGTGACTCGATGATGATATCTGTATGTAGAGACAATTTAGTCACCTAAGTTGAATGTTAGGAACTTCAAAAGTTCCAAACGAATATGTTTCCTTTTACTAGTACTCAGTTGCTGTAGGCTCCACACAGAGAGGGGGTGGGAGAGAGTAGATATTTCATATATTCACACATTTGCAGCTGAATTACAGTAAGGTGCATTATCGGGAAGGTAATAGAATCGTTGTCTAAGCTTAGTGTCCCCTTCATGTAAAACTACGAGTTTAGGAGATGTATTAGTTATGCATCTCATGTTCAAGGGGAAGTAACTTTTCACCTCAGTCGTAGCACATGTTAAGCCCGATAACATTGTTGAACTCATTCTCTAACATCTTTAACTTTTAGAGCAAATGATAACCTAACATGGTATCAGAACTCTGGTTTGACAAGGTCTTGAGTTCAATTATTTTCGCTGGCATATATTTCTGACTTGGTTTGTCTTTTCACGTGCAATCTGTCTATTTCTGACTTGATTTGTCTCTCCACGTGCAATCGGGAGCTTGCATGAGCACGATAACATTGTTGGATTCATTTTCTAAGATGATAACTTAAACAACACCTACACAAAGCGCTGCAATGGCTGCTCACAGAGGTTTGGGGCTAAAGCTAGGTTCAGTTTTGCGCTTGAAAACATTAAGTATAATAAGGTACTAGAAAGTTTTCTTATACAAACATTGGGATGTCTGTCAGAAATTTGCAAAGGTTAACATTCTTCTAGGATATATTTTGGCTCTTTCACCATCTCAAAGCAAAATAACGTAAGGAAATCATCTTACTATGAGGTTCAATATGAAATTCCAGTTTCGCAATAACTCGCCCAGGAGGAGTTGAATCGTGACCGCCGCGGCTCATATTTTAGTTCAAAAACCTCGTAACGAGTATATTTTACGAACTTCCTTCATGTGAAGATGGCATGTTACTGTCATTACCTAGTAATAAAGGTAGAGAATGCGTTAGGAGGATTGGTATCTCTGATGTGACTTGATATTTGTATAAGAGTACTAACAATTATCCAAAGATCATAATGAATAATGGAAAAGGTTTCCAAGAAAATGTCTCCCTCCACTGATACCAAGACCCAATCCTTATCTGTTCTGTAGATTGGACGTAACAAATGACAACCCCCATTGCCTTTATCAATTCCAATTAGAAAAGGGTGGTAAAAACTGTTGGACATAAATCCGTTTACAAAGACCCAGTTCCCTCAGCATATGATAAGAAAACTAGTCCTTCTACAACTCTGACGAAGTATATGAGAGGGTTGGTTGTGTAGGCCATTAGATGTCAATTTTGAGAGGTGCAATATGGAGAAGTAAAAGGTAGCAAGGCACAGAATTCACTGCTTGGCCTCGACTCGTGAAAAGGGGCCTGCGGAATATGAGGGTTACACTTGAGCACAGACTACAACTCCGGACATGTTATGGTGAACGATACAACACCGCTCAATCAACTCTCCAATGCTTAGTAAAAGCGCAGCTACATGAGTTAAAAAAACAAAGGTAAACGTGTGAGTAGTTGTCCACAAATCTCTCCTTTATATTGGCGTGGATATTGCAACCTTTTAGAATTAGGACTTGACAGTTTGGGGCTTTGGCCTTATTCTTGGGAGACGGGTCGTAACTTTCTGGTAACCCTAATTTAAAAATGAGTTAATCATGAATTTAGAGTTGACCCGGGTTGACCAAACACGCCAGATAAAACGATATGATCTTACCTTCTTTTAGCTATCTCAACCGGCGCGCACAACACATACTTGCAGAAGGGTTGCAATATCTAAGTGAGCCGTTGAATGGCATGCCACGAAGCCAGTAGTTTGCTCAATGCACAACATTATTGCTGTGCACTCTTCTCCTTCTTTTAAACTTCCAAATTTGGTCTAGTCGCTGTATTTAACTTGGGAACTCTTTTCTTGGTAGAAATAGAGGCAGATATGAAGTAACAGTTTTCATGTCAACGTGACAAGCTGAAAAGGACAACCACTTCATTTAAGAACGTGTGAATACATACATTATGAAAGACCACAGACGATGTTACAACGAAGATGGATGGCAGCCTCTGATGTGACTCGATGATATATCTGTATGTGGAGACAATTCAGTCACCTAAGTTGAATGTTAGGAACTTCAAAAGTTCCAACCAAATATGTTTCCTTTTACTCGTACTCAGTTGACTATGAAAAGGACAATTTGGCAAAACAATAATAGGGTAGCAAGGAAGATATGGAACGGAGGTGCTGAGACGATTCTACCTTTGATTTGACCATACGAGCATATCGATCTGTAGCTGTTACTTACTGTTACATGCCTGCCATATATCATGTGAGCTCAAGTCACCTGTCTCGTTGTATCCAAGTTAAACTATGACCCGAATTAAGATACAAACTAATGGTGATCGGCTCGCGATAAGATCTCTTAGGTATTGTTTGTGATCAATGAGCTAAACTCAAGCTTCATGTTAGAGCTTGACTTAATTCCATGGAGAGCCCTATGGCAATCACAATAGTTTGCTACACAACGACCCTTTATTAACGCGGGATGAGAACATGCTCTGAAGCCTCGAGATGAAAAAGGAGCAGGACCCTTAAGACGTACATACACAAGATACACATCGATAACTCAAACTCAACATTCATTTGAAAGAGGAAAAGGCACGCATTCTATAAAAAATATTTTACAATAGCTCCGAGTAAAGATTTTCTATACAAAGCCCTCATCCTCTTGGAACATGAGGTACACTGAGGGAATATACAAAGGAACTGCTGCCGGGTGGCACGGCATGAGGCCAAATTGCCGACGGAAAGGCATTTCCGCTAGTATTGGGTCACCACACCTCCCTCTGCACTGATGTTCTAAAATACAATGACATGAAAGGCTTTATTCCCCTTGTATCTCCTAGCTGCCAACTCTCCCTCATTCTTGTACTAAAAGTTAGTGTTCCAAAAGCTAACAAAAGCTTTGTACAGCTCAACCTTCTTAGTTTTTACAACACATAACCCTATATTCACATCTGCTCGACGGGGAGAAGTATACTATACAGAGGTTGGAAGGAGCCTCAATCCAAGCGGGAATTGTACCACCAGCCATCGTCTATAGAAGAAGAATAGAATTCCCAACCATCTTCATTCCCAACCCATCAACATCTTCCAAACTGCTTCCTCAATCTTGTTTGTGGAGACGGACAAACCATCCCCTTCATCAAGTAAAACTCTGTAAACTTCCCATTCGCGATCTCCAATCATGTGCCTCCCGATTTCGGCCTGAAAAAGCAATTACACGAAATTTAGGAAACTGAGCTTGTTAAGAAACATTTATAGCTAGTAACCTTACTTCTATCCCCTAAAGTTGGTTGAGGGAGGTCTATCAACAACATTTCTAATCATTAACAGTTGTTTTTGTTTGCAGCTGCTTTGGTGGGTGGGTGTGGAATGATCTAACCATATATGGAAAGTCCATTTCAGGTTCTTTAGATCAGGGCCTGTGAAGCCATAAGAACAATCCATTCTTACAAGCCACCAGCCAATAGTATTGTGTAAACTAGGTACGAAAAGGAGAAACTAGAGTTCAATATAACAAAAAGGATATGCAGATAATGACCGTCTTGACACATAACTGTAACAACTTGGACAATTAACAAAATATAGAACAAATAATTCAGAAAAATGTTGTGTGCATAAATTCCAATTTCACCAGTATAGCATGTCGATCAGGAAGTACCGAAAATATGCCAATGTTGAGCTTCAAGAGAGCAAGGGTGATGTCGTAAAATACAAGAGGCCGTCCCTTGCCAGATAACTCCACAGGGTTTGCAACCAGCAATTCCGTATCAGGACCCCGATTCATGAGCGCCACTCTGAGAGGACGACATAGTTCCATTCGAAGACGAGAACACAATGCATTCTGTTTGCTAGGGTCAACTATCTTCTTCCCATCCGCTTGCATGATGAATAGGTCCACCTCACAATCTGTTTTGTTTTTCGTCGTGAAGCGCCCATAAGAAATCTGTTACACATGATGAAATATCAACATATAAAGTTAGAAGGTATATCCTTGTTCACAATATAAAACGCACTAGCTAACAAAGTAGGAGTAACTCTATCGCTTTAACATTAGAATGAATCAAGGGTGAATAGGAAACATCTAATGCAACAAGCCAGTAAGTAAAAAATGGTTCAGAATAGCATGGAAAGGAAACATCTAATGCAACATGCCATTAGATATTCAATAGTTCAGTATAGTATCAAAATACTTTTCTTGAGTAGCAGTTAAAATTACACTCAGCAGCCCGACAATGGTTGGGCCATATGAGCCTATGATACTCCAGGTGGTTGCACATAGAAAATGATTGCACAGGGTCCAAAATACACATGTAGGGGAAGCGTGACAAGGCAATCAGGTTGTTCAACTCACGTATATTGGACAATACTCTAGGTATAATTTAAAAAGGAAAATACTTTTCACGGCTCACAAAAAAGCTTCGCAGAGGAAGATGATTATGATTGCTTTTTGCCCCTGATTCATCAGGTATGTGATCCCTAGGACATTAACTTCTGATGGAAGTCGCAGTTTTAAGCTGAATACCTGGATGTTGTAATCCTTTGAAGTTCTCATAATGTCGTATAAAAGACCTTTATGGTCTTGGCAAATGATCTGGACAAGCGTATGAGCAGGACTGAGACAATTGTCCATCGTGATAGAAACACTGTTGGAGGGGAAGGATCCACGTCGGCGTTCATCAAGCATCTCCAGGTCAAATGTGTCCTCTGTGATTGCCGGAGGAAGAAATGGGGGGCCCTGAGAACATGCAGTAATTTCAGGGCCAGCCATTTCTATGTCGCAACTAATCATGGCATCCTCCAATACTTCTCTCAAATTATCAGATGTATCTTCCCGTCTCTTTTTTGTATGTAGGAGTTCCCTGATATGACAATTTGAAGTTCCACAAGTCAAGGAAGTGAAGAACAAGATAAACACATTTGCATAAGACTTTCCCCTCCATATCCCGTATATACACTTAATTCTGTTGTATGAACAAACTTACAACGGAATAATTGAAAAGTGAGCACTATCATTTTACTTTTAATATCGTGTTCATCTTTCACATTAATCTACTGGTTACTCCTTCAATGATTGAAACTGCTAATTGTCAACTCTAAGAGCCAAAGGGAAAGAAAGTTATATGAGCTGTCACCATGGGATTGAATTTTTTCAAGGTAGAACTAAGGGTAGCTACTACTTGGAGGTTGTCATTATAGAGAAAGGCTTAGAAAGGTGCTGCATCTATATACATAGATGCTCCAAAGTAGCTTTATTCAAACAAAGAGATGCTGATTAAACAAGAAAAAATCCCTTCTACCAAACTGTTACCATAATGTATACTCTTAGCGTAGCATACTCGTAATCAATCCCCCTTCACTTTTTTGAACACACTAATAACAGCAACTCAAACAAGGATCATACGAAAAGTAAGCAAAAAAAGTAAATCACTTTCAAGAAGACACTCAAGAATCTAGAACCTGGTGTCGGTAATAAAGAAGAGGTCCATCACCCTTCCATCTGGAGTGGTAGATACCTTCACTCGCTTTATAGTGAGCTCAAGCTCACAAAGAACCACCGTCACATCTGCCAAAATTTGTATTCAAGATTCAGTGGTCATAAATAATTTAATGAAAATGATAAGTCCAGCAAGGGGATGAAAACAGGAGCAAAAATCAGCCAACTTGATAATAGAAATTAGTCAAGTAATTTGCAACTATCATCCTTGGATTCAAAACTTCAATCCCTCAAATCTGACTACAATAATATGAAATCCAGTACGAAAAATTGCATTCAAGATTCTCGGTTATCCATTGAGCTTTAGATTATACCATGTAAAAGGCCTCTTCGGTCATGGCAGCAGAGCTTCAAGAGGAACACATCGGGAGGCTTGGGTGGCTGCAATTCTGTTTTGTAAAACGAAATCCCAGATGCCGAAGAGCACGAAGGGCAGACCCCAGACAGTCTCTTCTTCAACAAACCCCATCTTGCATTGGGCTTCCCGACAACCCAAAACACTACGTAGCACCACTTCCCGTCCGTGGACACATCTTCACCACACAATTAAAGGGATTAATTATGAAAAATATCCACAATAATCAATGAATTCACAAAGCACTTGAATTCAAGAAGGTTGAAACACCTATCTGAGAAAAAGGAGACTCTTTCTTTGGTTTCTTTTATATCTTACAATAAGATTGAGGGGGTAAGAAAAAGATTTATTCCCTTCGTACAAGGAATAGAATCAAAACAGTTGCAAATTACAATTTACATCAAGGATTACACACACACACACAAAGAGAAAGTGAAACATTAGAGCATTTTCACTAATCTGCGAATTAAATCTCTCAAAAATTAGCAATTCTCAAACACCCACAAGAGTAATTCCACAAAACTAGCAGAAGATATGCACACACATGCAGATAAAAGAAAAAACTCTAAAGTTTGTGTGCTTCGGTGGTTGTATTATAGGGTACAAAGTACTTAATTAGACATAGACATACCTCCTCTGACAATGCTCAGACCAAAGAAGAGTATAATACGGCAAAGATCACAGCCCAGCCCGGTTTTATCGGGGCAATTCACTGTTATCACAGTTGGGTCACCCTCTTTCTCTGTCTGCCTGATCATCACTACGTCGTCGTACAGTATCCCCATCTCCTCCACTTTCCGAACAAGATTCTTGACCTTTTTAACAAAAATAAAACGCGGGTTTCTTGACCCTTTTCGTTTCTGTACAAGGGGATGAAGATTCCAACTGAAAATGTTGAGCTTTTTACCCCTTTCTTGCTTCGATTTATACTGCTGTAGGTGGGGTGGGGAAAAAGGGAGGTAGAAAGGGATTCTTGATTGTTTTTTACACTGGCCGAACTTGTGGGGGTAGAGAAAACGAGAGAGAGGGTGGGTTTGCTAGCTGGTAATTCTTGTGATTCACTTTGTGCCTCTGTGCTTTCTTGTTGGGTGATGGTGGTGTTCGGTGTGTGTGTTGGTTGTTCGTGGTCTGTTGCGTGATGATGGCGAGACCAAATTGGACTCGAGATAGTGTTGAAAGTCCGGCAGACGAGATGTTCATTTTTGGGCGTTGTAAGATGAATCAGTGTAGGAATGAAATGTTGAGTTTATCGAGTGAATATTGTTAAGTTTCGATGCTTAATTTCGCTTCTTCTCCTGTCTAGACGTCGTACGAATAAATTTTTTATATTTTAAAAAATAAGAATTGTCGAAAAGCCAGATTTTAATAGTTGTTGCATTTATATTATTTGAGGCCATAGTTTAATTATTAAATTATTTGTTGAAGCAAAGGATTTTTTTTTTGTCTAGCTTATGCTTTGGGTGTTCCGGTCATAAATCTTCCCTAAATTTCTTTTTTTAAAAAAAATTGTATCTTCATTTTATCATATATTTCAATGATAACTAATGGTGTAGTGACAACGTCTTTGGAATAACGAATGACTGTAAAAGTTGCTAGTAATCTCATAATTGCCGAAAAAGTTTATCTTTCTCGCGTGACACCTAGGGTTGTTGGAAAACAATAGCAGAATATCGATTGCGTAAAGCGTTAAGCCATCAACCAGTTAAAAATGGTTTACCATTTGCAATCTGTGGGTGATTAACCCCATTTAATTAGAGCCAAAAATTGGTCAGAAATCGAAAATGACGACAAATTATAAGTCACCGTATCTCTGGAGGCTTGATGTTATAGAAAGACAGATAATCGTATTTTATCATAGTGCAATCTCCGTCAGTAAGGAAAAGCAAGGAGGGGTGGTGGATTGCCATACACTAGTATTGCATGTGGTCAAGTCCGTACCATTATTGAGTTTGAAAAGTTAAATGTGACAAGATTCAATCTTTCGATCTAATCATTGTCTTTACGATTGTGAAAAGTCAAGAATATAAATCAAATGTAAAAACAGACAATAAGACTCGAAGTACCATAAATTCTTGTATTGTTAGAATAAAATCTCGGAGTTGGAGCAAGTGTCCAACTATGAAGAGAAGATTGTACCCAACCCAAATTTGGAAAATTGCATTATCAAGTTTGCCAGCAAAATGGTTCCATTCAAGCAATTTAAAAAAAAAAAATTACCGGTATGGTGTTGACCATTAATCTGACTTAGGAGTAGAGTACGAGAAATTGGTTAGGTAAGATGGTATGTAGCACTTACGGAGAACTTGGAGCAACCAATGTACCACGAGAAACTCGTGGGCTCTGTGACTTTTTCGCAGCCGCCATCACGTGTCTTATGTTCTGGATGGGCCCTCTCTCACGTGCTTATCTTGACATCAATCCCCTGTAACTTAAGGCAGCTTTTCACATGCCATATCTCTGGGAATCTCTCATACTTTCAACTCTATTGAATGACTATATTTTTTTCTAAATTATCCATTGAATAGCAAGAAATGAATTTTCATTTCTATAATTAGATTAATACGGAGTATAAGAGTAATTGATAGGACGAGATGGTTGCTTTCAAGATATTGATTTGTTCTATTTTAATATCAGTCTTTTGATTTCTATCAGGACGATTGTACAGGTTTATACCTATATTTTATTCTATTATTAATGAATTTTTTTTTTTAAAATTGACTCAAAATAAGTTTGCCCTAAAGTAAGAGCAATAGTATTTGAAAATTGAAAGCATAGAAGAAATATGTGTACGGAAGAGTGGTAGGCCTTCACTAAGATAGTTTGAGATAAATAAGGATTTTTCTAGTAGAATATTCTCTCAGTGCATAGAGATTCTCCCTTACCTTTATTTATTTTTTATTAAATTCTCCCTTTCCTTTATGTGGCCTACTTAAAACAATGTTGCATATAAGTCATTATGTCGTTCAGATCCGAGGAAAAAATAATAACTTTTCTTTGGAAAACAAAGTTAGATGAGAAATCATATTACGTATATGTTGAAGTTGAAGTTGAAGTTGAGAGAATGTAAATTTCTGTTTTTTACTTGACAAGTTTACTATTATGTCATTTGACATTCAACCAATCAAATCGATTTTATTTTTTTCTTTCTTCCACGACAACATGTTCTACTTAAAATTCTCTCTCTCTCTCTCAAGGTTATGTCTCCAATTCAAATCTTCAACATTTTTTATATTTTAGACAAGTCCAATATTTTTTCTTACTTTAACAAGCTTAATCTCCTTCTTTTTATTGCATGATAAGTCGTGTGTGTGTAATTATCTCTCATATTTTATTTTCTCTTATATTGCATAACTTTATATACTCTTCTTGGTGAGTTCTATTAATGAAAATCTCAACACATGCATTATTATTATTACTATTGTTACTAAAAGAGGTAGAAAACTAATAAAAATTGAAATTAAAATTTATTATTATTACTACTTATTTTGTTACTATTATTCGATGTATGAGTACGAGATTTTAGTAGTTATTTCTTCTGTGTATAATATACGGGATCAATACTAGTTTCAAGGTAATAAGGTATCTATAAAAGAGCTTGATTAATTTTCTTATGTGGTCCGTGAGAACCCTAGTGAAATGGGGTAAGAAAGAACTCACGCACCACAAGTAAAGTTGAGGGACCAAATTATAAGTAAAAAAAAAAAAAAAAGGGGAACAAAAACCCTAAAATAGAATAACAAAGAGGCGTATCTTTCCAAATCGGCCGAAATGAGCTATCTAACTAACGATCTGTTGCCATTACACGAGTAAGAACATTAGTATTTCAATTATACAGATAAGACTTTAGGCCGATAAAAGTAGTGTATGCGCGTGCACGCATGTAGCGTTATCTAAATGCTAGGTAAGAATCTTATAAAAATAGATATGAAAAGCTTGGTAGGAACTAAGAAGGGAATGAGGTCACGGTGGAACACGTCATGAACCTACATAGATACCAATAATTGGATTGTTTAGCCCACATTGTATGGATGGGATCTCTTTGGGTTTTGAATAACCTTGGAGCCTAAAGGCTTAAGAATATTCAGCTGTGGAGTTGAGCCAATGCTAGATTGATATAGTGCGCACCATATATATTTGTTCCTTTCTCTGAGTGCACAACAATGTATAGTAGTAATCACACAATATTATTCAAGTTGTGGATAGATATAAAATCAGTATGTGATAGTATTAAGCTCCAAAAGTTGTGGACTTAAGACTCTTGGCAACAACATGTACTGCCCTCTTTCTTTTCTTCTACAATTATTCAATTTCTTTTTCTTCAATTTTGACTATATATCCAATCCAATCCAATCCAACCTGTCTACAAGCCTACAAAATCGGTAGTAGGAATATCTTACGATATTCTCCTACAGTAACCACTTAGTGTTGCTAAATATTTTTAGTGACATTAGTTTCAAAAATCTGTAGCGACAATATTTTAGCAGTACTTCCTTAGCGGCCGTAGTTAACGGCAACTCAGCATAATTAACGATCGTCATTTGTCGCTGTAAGAGGGATTGTAGACAATGAAACTATAGTGAATACGTCATGCCAATTATTCAAAATGGTAACCAAAGCCAATGACAATGGACCGTCAAATAGTTAAGGCAGCTACTATGTGTAAACCCTATTCATGGTAGAAATAACTTTGGCAGCTATCCAGGTTGAAATCTTCCTCCTACCCCATATAGCAATAATTAATAGTAGTTAAATGTTTTCTTGTGACTTTCCTCAATGATGCTAAAAAATGTTGTTAAGCATTGTCGCTGAAAGTATTAGTAAAAAAAATAATTAGAAAAATTTAGCGACTGCTAATTTTCATTGTATTCGGGTCAGAGGAAAACTCTTACAATTCGGGTAACAGCCAAAATATGTCCTTCCTGGTATGTAAAATTGAATCTCTTATCATTGCATTTTTTTTAACCTTGGATTCATGACTTCTACATAAATCTCTTAATAATAACGTTCTTTTAGCATCGACAACGACAAGAAAATTTTGCCTTCGCAAGTAGCAGCATTTTGGCGGCGGATATCGCATTTTAAAACGAATCCCAAGCTCGGCATCCACACAAAGGTCACCGGCCAGTTATGAAATTCACTATTCAAACTTCTCGTCGTAAGATCCACATATTTCACCCGAACTTGAAAGGAACTCTATCGGATATGAGTATTGGGTTAGACCTCATATGGCAATACAGAACATCATAAATCTATTGTTTGAAGGTGGGTTCAGGTCCAGTTCTCCAAGATCATACATACAAAGGTGGTGCCCATCGCCAAAATTAAAGAAACAAATGTTGACAGTGAAAAGTAAAAATCTAATCAGAGATCCACTGTCTCAATAAAAGGTAACAAGTGTCAGACGATTTGTAGCACGCACATTACATCAAAACAAGATTCAAATATTGCAGGCAAAACAACAATAATGTGAATTTCATAATTGGCCGGTGACAGAGACTCGTTCCACGCAAGAGAAAGCGAGAGCGAGAGAGACACCAAGAAATATTTATTCTAATTATAGTAAAGGTGTTGGTCATGGGCTGTGTGTCCACTTGTGCAAAGAGACCAGAGATTGAGACAAGCCCACCACACCATTTAATTGATTTCTTTTGTAGCAGGCAGGCAGGTTTTCCCTTTCTTTCCTCCCATTGCCACTAAAATATGTCCATGGAAAGCAAAGGTGATGAGATGTTACACCACCCCCATGACGCCAATCTTTGCCTTTATTGCCTAAGCAGAAAGCAAACTTTGAGTTAAGTCTGGCGGAAGCAATTTTGGAGAGATTTTTGTCTACTCTCTGTGGTATGAAAAATGGAAAGTGACAGTAATTAAGTTGAAGGGCATATATCCATGTTTAGCAACTGGTCCTTCGCACCATGGAATGTTTTTTTACTCTTTTACGTAGATTAGGATTCTCTGCCGTAGAGCATCTCTACTGTGACAGGAAAATATCGCTAAATGTATTTTAGCTTGTCGCTATTAATTTTAGCAACAGTGACAATCTTTTGTTACTAAAACTGTTACAGTATAGATGATGTACAACAGATGATCCTTATTTCTTCTATGTACTGCAAGATGTCAAAGTAAAAATGAAGGTAAATTTACTTAATTATGAGGTTTTTGTTTAATCGTGAAGTCAGATAGAGGACTTAGTTTTGCTCCCCCCCCCCCCCCCCCCTCCCAACCAAAAACTTCCCCCCCCCCCCCCTTCGCCAGCCAATAAAAAATTAGAAAAGGAAGAATCCCTGGGTCATTTTTATCTCTGAAAGCAAGAAGTTTTTGGGCAACATTGAGAACTCAAATATAATAATAATTAATAATAATAATAAATAAATAAATGAGCAAGCAACAACGTCAGCGCTTAGGTGATAACATAGCAATCAAATTTGGTAACGACAGGCTGATTTTTCAAATGGGCCACCATTGAAAAAGCTAACCCTGATTCAGCACGTGGAAGCACCGGATTTTCAAAGAAAAGTTTGTGGCCGGAGAGAGGTTGAAGATGATAATGACCCAATAATTGAAAATCGCCACCCCCTTCCACAAGATCAAAAAATATACTAGAAAAGAAAAACACCCACAAAGGAGTTGAAAAATATCTGTATATGCACATACATACATATATATATATATATACACATTTAGAGAGAGAGAGAGAGAGAGTGTGCAAGCAGAGCTGAATATTGTGCTGAGAATGGTCTTAATTAACTATAGGTTTAATTGTACCTTATAATGTGACTGTTTAACAATTATTAAAAAACTTGTCCAAACATACATATATATATTTTCATGGCCACTTCCTTTGTCGGCCCGCAGGCATGGGGTTTAACTTCTGACCTAGCAAGTGGTGCAAATTATATATTGTGAACTAAACCAATCCATTTTTCCTTACTGGTTTTAGTTTATACCTATCTATAGATTTTTGTCCGTCACTCAAGTTGCACGATTCTTACTACAACTTCTTATGTAGCGACAACTAATGGAAGTTAAATATTTTTAATGACTTATCTGTTAACACTTTTGAACGATAATTCGTAGCATTCAACATTTTTTAGCATCACTAAAAAGTATATAAAGACAATTAATTATCGCTTTATGATGAGTTATAAAATCTTTCTACGATACGATTCGAATAGCAGCAAAAAGTTTACGTATACCTACATGCTGGCTAGTACTTTAGTAAACCTTGCAAAGGGCTGTGAATGAATGCAATAATGCCATGAAAGCTACTATTGCGTGTGCTTACTTGTTGGCGAAGTTATGAAAACGAGCAGATCAAGGCGGCTTTAAAGTAGTATATCCCTAAATATCATAGGTTGGACTCCGTCAACCTTTGGCCAGTCTTAGGTTGTATGGCTTGAAACTCTTGCCCTCAACCAATTGGTTTCGAATAAAAATTGATACCTCTCCATGCTTTGTCTACTGATGTGGTTGTAGAGCTGGTTTCAATATGATGTGGTGGTAGAGGGAGAGGTTGTAACGGGGACGGATAGAGCCTAGAGGTTAGGGGACCAAAATTTAGTGGTGAGACTGAGATCGAGAGATGTGAAGGGGAAAGGATTGGACGAAGGAACCCCAAAGCCAGTGGGTGGACGAGGATTCCATGTAAAGATCGATACTTACTTGTCTTACACCATTTACTTTTGATAGTGAACTCTGCATGTTGAGGGAGAGAGAGAGAGAGAGAGGTGGATGCAGAAGGAGGTGGTCATGGTTGGGCCAAGTCCCACCACCAAAGAGAAACATACATAGCAAATTCGGGCATGTATGATAGATCACGCTCAGATGTATGTGGTGGCCTTATAGATCTTCGAAACGTAATACTCCATGTCGATTAATTAGATCAGAATCTTACGATCGGATCATTTATATACCAAAAGAAAATAACAGATCAGGCGTAGATCATAATCCTAATCATTTTCACTTTTTACTTTGAATTCCACCCTAGTGGTAGTCCCCATCTGGATTCACAGGTCAGCAATGATGTGTTAATTATCGGCTGCAGACGAAAACAAACCTTGAAAAAGAACATTAACAGCCGTTAAGAGTTATCTTTCTTTGACCCAGTCCCACCTAAACTTGCATTGAAATAAGTAATTATTGAGAGCATGGGTGGGATTGGTTATGAGATTGTCAAACTTGATTTAATCTAGATTGCAACATATTGATACGTGTTTGGCAAACTTACAAATGTAAATAAGTAAAATGCACTAATTTTTATTCAACTATGACCTATTTTTCATTTAAGTCACTAAATTTCATTTTGTTTCATTCTGGTCACTGTACTCACAAATGTGTTTAATCGGGTCGTTCCGCCAGCCGAGTTAAACTCTCCGTCAAATGGTCACGTGCTGTGCACATGAGCCATCAAGTTGGGGGTAAATTGGTCTCTTTACCTAAAAAAAACCTCTCTCTCTCTCTCTCTCTCTCTCTCTCTCTCTCTCTAGCAAACCATTAACCTGGTAGCAACCATAGTCGTGCCAATATTCAAGACAACTGTCCCAGAACCACCAACATTATCCCCACAGCCAACCACCACCTTACCCATGGTTAATAAATAACGCCCCTAGCACACCACCACCGCACCATGGTCAAACATCACATACCCAGTCCAAAATCTGGACCCATAGCCACCACCATCTTCTACCTCCCACAGCCATAACCACCACCGTCTTCCACCAGACCCACAAGGCCACCACCCATACCCATAACAACCACCGTCTTCCACCAACCCGTCTCACATCGTCTCCGATCAAGACCCACCAGTTCAGGGTTTGGGATTAAAGTTTTAGGAAGAAAGAACGCAACCTTTAACGCCGCCTATACCAGCTTACTCACTCAACAAGACCACCGCTACTGCCACGATAGTAACCCACCAACACCACTCTATCCCAACAAGTTACAACAACAGCACCAGATTGCGTCATTGATAAATCCAAAGAATTACCCATAGCATCACCACCATAGTAGCAGAATAGCCATCATTGTTCTCGGTGCCAAAACCACACTAATCAACATCACCGTAGCAACCACAGCACCCATCAGTAGAGAATGCTCCTCTGTTCTCTTTCAGCCGAGATGGGTTTTGAAGGGAAATTAGAGGGTAAGGGCAGTAGGCGGGAAGATTTTTAGGTAAAGAGACCAATTAACCCCCAACATGATGGCTCGGGTGCACAGCACGTGACCGTTTAATGAGGAGAATTTAACTCCAACTGACGAAATGGCCTGATTTGAACACATTTATAAGTATCGTAGCAAAAATGAAACAAATTAAAGTTTAGTACTTTAATGAAAAATGAATCATAGTTAAGTAATCATTGGTGCATTTTACTCAATTTAAATTAAATCAGCATCAAAAGCTAAAACTGATTAAATCAAAATTCTAGAAAACAAAGATTATGGATTAATCACTTTTCATAATCAGGTTTGCTCAAGTACAGTACTAAAATATCCCTATTAATTACACAGACACTCTGAGTTCCTTTTATTAAAAAACTATATTTTTTGTCATTTTGCTATATTGAAACCCTTTTTAGTACTTTTTATCCAAACTTGATCCATAGCTGAAAGCAAATATTGCAAAAAAAATAGCTGAAAGTTGATTTTGAGAGTTGATTAAGTTTGAATCTAAAATTTGCTTCTAATAACTAATCCCAAAGAGGCTCTGAGATTAGCTCCATCTCCTTGTTCACCAAGTAGGGGTGAACATTAAATCGTTCATACAAATCCAAACCGTTCAAACCGAACTGATATAATATGAACCGTTCAGAATTTGCAACGATTCGGTTTCATATTTTTCAAACAAGCATTTGTTCGGTTCGGTTCACAGTTCATATTTTTTAAACTGAACCGATCTATGATATGCTAATTATATTTAGTAACAATCATTGATAACTTTTACATACATGATACTAAGAAATCCAAAAAAACAAAACCTTGAAAGTTAAAAGAAAAGAAAATAATAAAAGAAAGCTATAACATAAAAACTTAGTGACCAATATCTCTGTTGCATTTACTCATTCTTTCTCATGTATCAATGACAAAGGCATACTTGAGTTTTTTTTTTTTTGTAATATATAGCTGGAATAATACTTATATCTTATATTAACACAAGCACTTACATATTGAACGTAACAAGATTATGTGCAATTGAGTAAATATAACTTTAATTTTAGTAACATATTTAGATCTAATATATAGTAGTGTGCAAAGAAATAACGTCTTTAGATGGACGCAAATCGATCCAAACCGACTAAATCGAACCATTTAAACCGATCGATCTGCTTCTATTTCCACTTTCCGTAAGCGAGTCCGGGCTTTTTCCAGCTGTTCAATGGCCCCCCCACGCAGTTTTTCAAACTGATGGTGTTTGATTTGGTTCGATTCGCAATTTTTCAAACCTAGGGTAATAGTTCGGTTTGCTGTTTGACTTCCAAATCGAACCATGCTCTGCCCTATACCAGGACTAAATAACCTCGATTTTTGTTGATGGAATACCGGGGGGGGGGGGGGGTGGGCATTTGTAAATTTTGACTTGGGTGCACATGATAGATTTCGGGTTCTTTCAAATCTGTATTCTTCCATTTAATTGCTTAGTTCATATGGGCAAATTACACATATGTCCATGAGGTTAGAATATAATTACAAGTAAGGACAATAGTTTGGACAAATTACATTTATATCTGTTGACCAGACGGAATACAAAAATACATAACGGTTTTGGCGAAAAGACTTTCTTGCCCCTAATTGAAATTAAAATTCCATTTTTATTTTATGTTTTTTTGTTATCTCATTTCTCTCTCCACAAGCCCTGAAATAACTTTACAAACATCACAATCTATTGCCGCAACACCATCTCACCTTGGCACAATCTTACCGTCGATGGGATGTTGCCGACGTTGAGTCACCTTGGGGCCACCTCGACGTCAACACCGACGTGTCCTCAGCGACGATAGAGAGCCCCATCGGCCCGCCATGGCTTGAACCCAGATGAAGATAGAAAGGGGATCTGGGTCAGATCTGAAGTGGAGGTGGTGATGGCGGGTGAAAGTGGAGGTGGGTCTCATCAGTGGCGGCAGCAGGTGTGGTGAGTAGTGAGGGTGCGTTACTTTGTGGTGCGGCGAGGAGATAGTGTTGTTTCCATTTTTCTGTTATCTTTTTCTTTTATGGAGTTGCCGGCGGCGTGGGGCAATGGAGTTGCCGGCGTAGGGTGAGGAAGGGGGCTGCTGCGGGGGGCGAGGTTGGGGGAAAGAAGAGATGGAGCGAGGGGGAAAGGCGACGTCGCCGGCGATGGAGGCGACGTCGGCAGAAGATTGGTCGCCGGCGGTAATTTGAAACCCTAATTTGGAAATTAGGGTTTTCATACAAACCCTAATCCTAATTTGAACATTTGAACCATTATATTGGACATAAGTGTAATTTGCCTAAAAAACCCTAATCCTAATTTGAACATTTAAACCATTGTATTGGACATAAGTGTAATTTGCCTAAAAAACCCTAATCCTAATTTGAACATTTAAACCATTAGATTGGACATAAGTGTAATTTGCGTAAAAATCATAATCCTAATTTGAACATTTAAACCATTATATTGGACATAAGTGTAATTTGTCCAAACTATTGTCCTTACCTGTAATTTAAACCATTAACTGCTGTAAAGGGCAGTATTGCCATTTTAAAAATACATAACGATGACATCACAAAAAAAATATAATTTTTTGACAGAACCCTAACGGATGGACACAAGTGTTACAAAATTAGGGTTTTTGGTCACGAAATGTTACATTTTGAAACTTAATGTCATTGACTGTAATTACACCCTAACCTCAGGGACATATGTGTAATTAACCCAATTATAATTACACATATTGTGTTCGTAATGACCTTCTACATTTTTTATGTAGAATCAGTTATGCGGGAGATTGTGATCATAATACCAATCATTTTTACTTGTAACTTTGAATTCCTATCCAGTAGTCCCAATCTGGATTCAGGTAATTAGGTCAGCAATGATGTGTTAATTGCCAGCAGGAGACGGAAATAAACCTTGAAAAACAAAATTAACATTTGTTAAAGAATATCTTTTTTTCATGTTTGCACCAAGTAAAATTATAAAAACTCGACATAGCTAGGCTGATTCGTCCGAATGCATCAACACGCCACATCATCAAGGAGTTAGGGTTCGCCTTAAGGACAAGTCTCCATTTTAAGGGTGATCCGTCTTAAAACAAGGTGGTGACTATTTTTGATATGTTAATTAATAGTAGCAATGGCCAATTGACACGTGACCAATTTTGGAATATGGAAAGAGACATGGCTCACACGTGGCATGAAAGTTTTAAATGTGCAGCGTGTTGTTATGGGAAGAGATGTAAAAAATGTGACAAAGATTGGATGAAAATTTAGGCAAGAAGGCAAAATGATGTCTTATCCAGTCTCAATATGTAGTAAATTCAGATTAGATCAAGGACGCAGAACGTGAACAGAAGGGTAAAACATGCACACCCGATCACGTTGCAGTTTCCGACTGGATCGACTTAGAACTAATTATTGAAAGCCCATCTATAAAAATCATAAACATGTCGTATCAATTAATCATCTTCAACACCACAAACAAATTTGCTCCTAGTTTACGGCACACATCTGCTTATCTTAAGTAAACAGATTTATCTTAAATGCACCAAACTACTGTTTAATTCACTTAAACAATCGCCAAAGTGTATCAATCTTTTAATTGAAGCTTTTGTACTCTCAAAGCGTTACCACTTAATAAAAGTTGATCATTACAAACATGATGAAGGTAAATTATCTTTACCCAATGCTCTTATATATACTTGGTTTAATTAGAAGTAGGAGCACATTAAGTAGGAGCAGCAATAACTTAAATAGCACTGAAAAATCCCAAAAACATCAAGCCAAAAGAATTATGAGTATATTTTCAAGTCCGCATAGATCATTCTAAAAAGAATTCAAAGATGCAGACGCTCTCTCAAACGTCATTTTTTATTTATTGGGAATTAATGCGGTACGTGATTCCATCGAGCAAGCCTGCATACTTCAAACGATATCAGACTCACCCAAGGGCCCTAGGGTACGTGCCAGAGTGTTTTACAAGCAAATAGACCCACTGCTCCCACCTAAACTTGCAAGTAGAAGAGTAAGAAATCCTTGTATCTAACTGGAAATCTTCAATTCAACCTGTTACATAATTTTTTCTATGTGCATGTGAACTGTCGGGTTAGAAAGGAACACAAGGGGGAAGGGAGAAGGAACATTGTAGATTTTGACCAGGTTTTTTCATGTTAGATTTCAGGTTCTCTCAAGTCTGTGTTCTTGTATTTAATTTCTTAGTCCATTATATTATTTATACTTTGCAATTGTCTTCCTGACAACCTTCTGCATTTCTTGTGTGAGATCACTTCTTCTCAAAGTCATGGTCACGAGCTCTGGAAAATTACATCTTAAAACTTGTGGTCTGATAATTCCAAAAAGTGGTCCACTAAGGGTGGTTGTCACCAAAACAGTGTTACATTACTTCAACCAAAACCAAGTCCAATGTAAATAAAAGCATTTTGTGTCATATTCGATCAGATAGTGGTCCTAACTTTATTTTTTAATGCTTAGCTGCGGGTGCAAGCATGCCACAGATTTGAAAGCCCCCACAAAATCCTTGGAGCAGATTTGCCAGTTATTGGAGAGTGATGTAAACTGTAATCGTGAATTCATTTTGTTCCAAGTGGTCAATTCATGAATCCTACCGGCATACCGATTCTTGGCAAGACAACAAGAGGGAAGGACCAAGCTTCAAAAAGGAGGTCTAATCATGGGTGGGCTAAGTTTCCCCTCCCCTGATGACTACTTGTTTACTTGGAAGCCAAAACAAGGCATTGCGAATCAGAGGTTCCGTATGAATCAGGTGTGTTGTTATCGTTAAGTTGTCAATTGTTCTGAAAGCTTGACTATTACATAATGGGTCTAATTATAACGTATATCATGTTTTAAATTCTCCTTCACGTATTGCATGTGGAGATTGGTTGCTCGTTGAGAGACAAATAAAGGTTCACCACCACCAAGTACACAAATAAGCAGAGTACAAACTAAACTATAATAAAGGAAGACAACTTACGCAAGAAAACGAATCGAAATCAGGATCTTGTGCAACGAAAGCTCTGATACCGTCTTAAATTATCAGTTGCTGTAAAAACTTATTGTGTTAGAAAATGGGCATAACAACGTATATCATGCTTTACCAGTTATAATCTATCTTTCATATCCTAGACATATCGTGGAAAATGCTTCTAACGTCCTCAGTTTTCGAGTTTTTGATTGCTATTGGGAAAATGATTTCCTCAAGAGACATAGGAACAAAGTATGCATGGAAGTGGAGTGACATAGTTCTGCCTTGGTCAACTGTTAATTATCCTCGGCTAGAGTGCTGTTGATTTATTTGTAACTTGTAACTTGTGAAGAGAATAATACACAAAAGGCTGACATGCAACACAAATGTGAACAAATTTAGATCGCACGTATTATTTGAGAAATTACGATGAAAAACTAAACGAAATACAAGTCTACAATTACTTGCATTTCTCCAGCTCGCCTTTTACCTTTTGCGTAATGAATGGGTATTTGAAGGCTCGCAAATCCAATTGCAACTGTTTCATGCCTTGGGTGCGCCTGCGCAGCTCTTTCTTCTGTTTAGGATGCGCTAAATTTGCGTAATTCTAACGTCATACCCACTACATGCACTAGTTATCTAAATGTTGCACTAGTACCTGTTGCAGCAGTGCCTAGTGCCTAGTGTGGGAAGGCACAACACTACACGAAAAACATTGTTGCTGGGGGAGCCAAATTTATCAAACATGTGGCGAGCACTTCGTACAGTTTTTCACAACATAACAAAATGTAAAATTCCCTTCATTTCAGAAGGAAAATATGGAACTAACCTCGATCAAATAGCTAGTGCCTACAGGTGACGCTTTAGAGTGGAAATGGAATGAACAAGCTCCCAGATGGGTTGTTTGGGCCTTGCTTAAGAGTCATTCATGAAGCTGCAGCCTGGGTTGTAATCTCCTAGTTACAGCGTTTATCTTGCAGATATTAATGGTTACTAAATATATATTAGCAAAATGTTTACAAATATTATCAGCAACAAATTCGATAGCACTTTTTGACGACACTAAATGTCATCCCTTTCGATCATATATCGCCTTTTGTCTGCTCGCAACGTTTTAAGGGGGATAAAAATGGTAGCGCCAAAGTCTCGGGTGACTGAACAAGGTGTGTTCCGTACCAAAAATCGTCACTTAATTCTTTCGCTATAGCGACAAATAAGTTTTTTCAACCATTACAGGTCACTAAAGCTGCAACCGGCCGTAATGGATGTAACACAGTCCTAAGGAACTTATATCGCAGCATTGCAAAACTAATATCGAGCTATGCAGCTGCTCTATGACATCATAGGACAAGTCCACACAAGTAACCGAGAGTATAGGAAAGAGCTTTGAAAGATTATCAGTTTCTATGATCTTTATTATCCTCGTAGCAAAGTATCCTAAAATAGCTTCAGCTTTCAGACACCAATTACTGTTCTAGAGAGAGAGCCACAAATTTCAAACTTAATTAAAGTAAAAGGCAAAAGGGTTATGCAGACCAACAACACATGGTCTACATGAGATCCTTCGTATCTCCTCCTTTTTTCTTTTTTCTTCTTTTCTTAAACATTCGCATTCAACATTTTTCAAAACCACAGGGCGAAGGATGGGGTTTTTTTTTTAAAAAATCGTTACGATATAATATGTACATAATCAGGACGGGACAACCATCAAACAAAAAGCTCCTCTTTGTAATCCAGTCGCTTTGGCAATAAGTGAAGCAACTTTATTCGCCTCGTGGTAGACGTACATGTCCAAGTCATATTGCCCAATCACACTATATCAGGGCCCTGCTATAGGTAACAAGTGTCGGCGAAAGTTACGGGGTGGGGATTGAAGCTTTCTAATTCCAAGTCCCAAGCCTGTTCTAGCCCACTTGATGGAATCCAAACTACTCTTTTTTTCCTTCTCATGATGATCACTTATTACAGAACCAAAAATGAAAGACAAACTAGGTTCTTATAGCTTTACAGCACTTTGCTAAAAGATTATGTCATGGGGGGAGAAAGGATGGTGGGTGGGGGGAGAAGTATCAGTGAGTAACAGGTCTAGTAGCTTACCTGCATTACAATGTACCGAGTCTCTTCAAGTGTGTGTAGGAAAACATGATGGGTCGAGCCCTTCATCGCCCATATGAACGAGTTTTAACTTTTAACAGAAAAATTTAGTGGTGTCAAGTGAAATTGAATGTGATAGTCATAACAAGTTCCTGGCTACAATGAGTAGGAGCATTTAATCTCATAGTGTCTCATAGCTAATTTGTAATTCATGTATCAAATTCCCGTCATTCGATGATAAGTCATTCATGCATCAAATATCAATATACTTCGGACAACATTCATCCACATAAACAAAGTTGAAGGAACAGTTACTTTTCGATCTTTACAAACGTTCGACTTCACTCGAGTTTCCCATTGTCCGATCCTGATGATTTCTGGGCGGGTTCTGAGGACATGTTATTTGGCTCTCCTTCAACCTGTTAGACACAAGGCAGCAGCTTTATTTTTAAGTTCAAGGAATTGGGGGAACCCATGACAAAAAACACTATTCTAATAAAATTGAAGCAGCAGAGCCAGTATGTTAAATTGCACCAAAGAATGAACACCAACTAGCAAGTTATGTAACAACAAATTTGCTACACTTATAGGTCATACAAAGTGAAACATAACCCAACCATACAAGGAGATACAGAGACACTATCCACCAACTTGATCACTGGCTGGAATAACACGGAAACAACCAACAGCAAACTAGAGGACTTAATATCTATAAAAAAATAAAAAAGAAAAAGAAAATATGCATGTATCAGGCCACCCAGTATAGACATAATATAAGCAATCATACATGCATCTACCCAGTCGTTATTTAGCAGCCGAAGTCCAATCCTCAGCAACATTTACCTGTTACTATGTATGAACAAATAGCATTGTATATCAGGGGAGATCCAGGGCTATGTTTGGAAGGTTTCAATTTTCCAAAGCATCTAGGCCAATGCCATGCACTAGACAGTTCCGACTGTTCTTCATAAAAAACATGGTGATGATAACACAACTCGGCGTAGTTAGAAGACTTTGCAGACTAATTCTCAAAAATCCAAGACATAAATTAGGAATTTCATTTTGTTTAACTCTGTTTAAACAAGAGATAAATAAGAGATTTCACATATCAATATATAAATAAATATTCAATCAAATCAATTACAATCTGATTGAATCAAATAGGAGTTGATTGATCTTTTCCATTTCTAAGTTCATCTTGTACTATAAAAAGTGGCAATGGCGAGACGATGGTTGGTAGTTGACAGCAGCGTGTAAGGATTTTCAGTGTAGGGTAACAGCGGCTTGGGGGGGGGGAGCTGGGGGGGAGGCTCGTCGCGGCGATGGCAAGGCAGTGTTCGTGCAGTGGCAAGGAGGATGGTGGCTCCCGATGATGCCGATAGGTCGGTGGGAAGGGCACCGCGGGGTGTGGTTGCAGTCCTGTGGCGATGATGGCTGAGAGGAGAAGAGAAGGGCACTGTTGGCATTTTTTTTTTTTTTTTATCGACACGGTCGGTTTGTTGGGTAAATGGTTTTTGACAACGATGGGTGAATTATTTGGATAATGTTGCTGGATAAAAAATTATTGGGGTGGATTGGGGTTTGCTCTAATAAAGATTTATTGCTGCCGTCGCCCCTCCGCCGTCATCCTCCAGCCATCGTCGGCCAACCATCACCACTGCTGCCTTATCACCCATCGGTCAGCCCTCTCTTCACCACCACGCTCAGCCGCCTCCTTGCAACCGACGTCGTGTCATCTCCTCTGACACTATTGGAAGCCGTCGCCCACCATGACTGTTCATCCATGCATTCCGTGGTAGGTTTTGAATCACCTCGCAAGGTAAGCTTTCTCACATTAAACACTGTTTTAGTCCTTATATTTCTTAGTTTATCGAGCAAATAGCTACGGGTCTTAACACAAATCTTTTACGCTGCCCGATACCATTCATCTCCCAACCTTCTTCATTTTCGCCAACCACCTTGTTGTGCACGTGCACAATTGTTGTCTTTATTACTCTTTCGTTTCCTCTTGAACATCCGTAGTAGTTAAAAGTTTTCCACCTTTACCATTATAGATGGCTTTGCGCATTTTTATCATGATTAGTGCGCGAGATAAGATTATCGATGAGCGATTCCAGACACTTCAGGATTATGATGGGTCAACTTGTCCACTCACCTCCACCAAATCCAAATTTCACTCAGGAAACGCGAGCACCAGGGAGACACTGATGAACACATTCTTATCGGTCCTAAGGATAACCAATCTGGCATTCTAACCACTCCTACTGGCCCCGTTTATTCAAATTGGAGGACTCTTAGTGACAATGCGTTCAGAATTCAACTATGGGTGAACTTCATGCTCATAGGATGATCGGGAGTTCCATTACCAACCGGATGACCCTGGCGATGTCACGCGTCATGTCAAAGTCGATGCACCTACCTTTGATGGTCGTCTCGACCTTGGCCATTTTTTGATTGAGATGGAGGATTATCTTAGCTTTTATTGTGTGCAAGACCTAAAGCGCATTAGTTTTGCTAAGAGGAAATTAACTGGGGCTGCCAAACACTATTGATGCCGAGTCGAGGATACCCTTGCGCAACTAACCGAACCTCCTATCACCACATTAGCCGGGATGCGCTTAAAATTAAAAGAAAAAATACCTTCCCACCGACTACAGTCAAGAAATGCATTCTGAGATGATGTAACTGAGACAAACTGCAAGGGTAGCCGAGTATATGTCTCGCTTTGAAGAGCTTTCTGTGAGATGTGCGACACCTGAAGCCCCTTGGGTCTCAATTACTCGCTTTCTCGACAGGCTAAGACCTGAGCTACAAAGGGACGTTCGCCGTCACGAGCCTAAGTCCATTGGGAGTGCCTTCTATAAGGCTTTATTCCTTGAGAAGTCCCTTAGACATTCATCCCCTGATGTATCGCTCCGTCTGAAGGCACTTTTTTTTCCTGTCTCCCATTCCTTACCTTTTTAGCGATCGACTGGCTATGCACCATTTCCGTCTGCCACACAATCTAGCCTTTCTCCTACCCCAAGTGCTATGAGCAAGGCTCGTGAGTTTACCCTCACATCGTCTCAACCATACATGTCTAATATGGAGTTTAATCATTGCCGTAGTTGGGGTGGTATACTCGGTCATTGTCCTACCGCACTATATCCATCACTCAGATGGAGGCTAATCAGAAGGACGAGATAATGTTGAGGGTGTAGGTCCTCAACATGATTATGAGGAAGAATGTGAGAATGTTTCGGTTGACGACGTGCTTGCCCTCAATGTCATGCGGTGCATCTTGTCTACTCCTGCGAAGGACAACTGGTAACGCACAAGCATTTTTCAGATTTATCTTCCGTGCCGGTACACCGTTTGCAAACTCGTCATTGACGAGGGTAGTAACATAAACATGGTCTCCGGTCACGCAATGACCAAAATGAAGCTACAACATGAACCTCACCCTACACCATTTCATGTTGCATGGGTAAATAAGACCTCTCTTCCAGTTTCACAGTGGTGCCTAGTTCCCCTCCAGATGGGTGCTCATTCAGCCAAAGTCCAGGGTGATGTCCTTCCAATGGATGTTGCTCATATCTTACTTGGTCACCCGTGGCTTAATGACTTGGAAGTTGAGCATCATGGGTGAGATAACACATACACTTTAAGCACAGAGATAAGACTATCAAGCTCTTACCTATAAAGCCCCTTGAGAAGGTTAGCCCATAGAAGAAGCCATCACTACCCCCAAAGAAGCATACCGTTCAGCTTCTTAATCGTTGACAATTCAAGGTGATACGTCGCAAATCCAGCTTTGTGTTCGCCTTGGTGGGCAGAAAGCCTTCCCCTGATCCTCCGGCACCTTCAGACAATCATTCCCCTAAGGTTGCTCAATTGCTGCATGAGTTTCAGGATGTGACTCCCGAGTCCCTTCCTACCGAGCTACCTCCCTTGCGGGACAACTGACATGCCATTGACTTGGCCTTGTAGGGGTTTTTACCCAATAATAGGGAGCAAGGTTTTTTGCTGGAGTTTTTTAAAAGGCGGCTCTACAAAGGTTTTACATGTTTCAACAGTAAAGCTTAATAGTATTGGGAATTGGAGGAAAACCTGGAAAATATAGTTGGTGTCACAAACTTGATATATTGTGAAGTATCCATGTGAGTTGTGACTGTTTGTTAGCCAAAAATTGACCCCAGCCCATTATACAACCAATACAAAAACTGGAAAAGAAAAGTAGCTACATAAGGAAAAATTATCTATAAGGAAGGCTCAAAAACAGCCGCCCCAGTCTTCCGTTACTCTCTTTCCACACCATCGAAAATAGATGCGAGGAGGCAATGCCAAGCTTTTCAACAATAAAAAAGAAGTGTGACAGTTTTAAGGGACGTAGGCATCGAAAATAGATGCGAGGAGGCAATGGCCAACCTTGATATATTGTGGAGTATCCATGTGACTATGTGACTGTTTGTTAGCCAAAAATTGACCCCGGCCTATTATACAACCAATACAAAAAGTAGCTTCTTTTGACAGAAGAAGGAAATAAATGCCTTTATAGAAGTTTCTTGAACACCACAAGCCCTCCACTCTCTCTCTCTCTCTCTCTACCCATCAATAGTGTACTGGGAAATAGACTCCCACGACCCTCTCCCTTTCTTCCCTTTACTTGAAGACGGACCAACTACAGAGCATACCTCGAGGTTCTTGACTATCTTGGGTGTCACCCAAGTAAGACGAGACAAGCTTAAGATTATGTTGCAACAATCTTGAGCTGCCAAGAGATGAAGAAGGAGGTGATTTCTGCCATTGTTGCCCATAAAACACCAATTGGCATGCATCTTTTGATGCATGTATTCACTAAATAGCTTCCTGTCTCCCAAGCAAAAAAAAGTGAAGTATAAATAGTAGTGGGAGTAAGGCCCGTGTACATGGACCTGAGATGGTGGGAGCCTTCTGAGTTGTGGCCGCCTCTCTCTCTCTCTCCCCCTCCCCCTCCCCCTCCCCCTCCCCCTCTCCCTCTCCCTCTCCCTCCCCCTCCCCCCCCCTCTCTCTCTCCCCCCCTCCCTCTCCCCCCCCCTCCCCCTCCTCTCTACCCCCCCCCCCCCCAATTTTACAAAAATGGAAAGTTAGGTAAGTGCTTTTTTACAAACATATGTATAAAAAGAACATATTTCATTTAGCTCCTTCATGCCTACTATAATGTGACATTGGATCTATACATTTTTTAACATCAGAAATTTTCAATCTAGTAAACCTCTAAACGACTCGTATAATTAGATACCAGACGAATAAATGAGTTACCAGAATTTTTTAATCAATCTACTTCTGGATTGTCTTATAAGAGAGGGCCAAAATGCTCTCTCCCTCTCCCCCCCCCCCCCCCTCCTCTCCCCGGGGAGGAGATGAAGGAGGTGATTTATGCCATTGTTGCGCATAAAACACCAATTGGCATGCATCTTTTGATGCAAATATTCACTACATAGCTTCCTGCCTCCCACGCAAAAACAAAAAGTGAAATATAAATAGTAGTGGGAGTAAGGCCGTGTACATGGACCTCCTGAGATGGTGGGAACCTTCTGAGTTGTGGCCGCCTTTGGGTTCCTAAGGAAACTTGCTCTCTACCTCTCTCCCCCCCCCCTCCCTCTCCCTCTCCCCCTCCCTCCGCGGGGGGAGGAGATGAAGAAGGAGGTGATTTATGCCATTATTGTGCATAAAACACCAATTGCCATGCATCTTTTGATGCAAATATTTACTACATAGCTTCCTGCCTCCCAAGCAAAAAAAAAAGTGAAATATAAATAGTAGTGGGAGTAAGGCCATGTACATAGACCTGAGATGGTGGGAGCCTTCTGAAGTTCCCAAGGAAACTCACTCACTCTCCCTCACCCCCCCCCCCCCCCCCGCGACACACACACACACAGCAGTAATGCTCACGTATGCTTGTTAGAAGTTCCCATTGTCCTAGAAATTCATTAATTCAACTGATTGTTTAAAACAAAATTCTCGAGTGTCTGATGGAATTATCTCAGCCTCCCTAAGTCATCAAATGGCTTCCGTATCTCATGCCCTGGCAGAGAAAGTGTTAATAGGGACTAGGATCCTTCCATGAATACCAGAATGGAAAACCTATTTTTTTTATTGACATACTTAAATTGGTAAAAGAGCCAACCTTGGACTCTCACTCTGAGTTCACTACACCTTTGTGCCCACCTCTTCGAAACTTATTTTTATGCTCACATATATTCCCTCCACTCAAGGTAATGCCTGACCATCCTCCTTTCAGCCACTTTTCTTGGGTTAAGTCCTATCAACTCAAATAAGGCTTTCCGTACTCCATTATGAGCTTGACCACCGAGTCAAAGTCTGTCTGGACTTTAATCCAGAAACTTAAAACTCTCCAATAACTTCCTGCCAACCCTCTGCACCCCCTTTCAGATGAAGGTTCTGCTCCCTAGAAAATAAGGTAATCTAGAAAAGAAGATTCTAACCAAGCTTAAACACGAATGTGATTCCCAATCTGAATATCAGTCTTCTAGCTCTTTTTCCCAGTATATGGGGAAAACCTGCCATCAATAAAATTTAACTAGGTACATTACAGAGTACAAGGTTGCCTCAGATTTGCAACTAACAGAACTGGGTAAGCCTCCAAACGAACACAAACCTTGAAGAACTTTCACCTGATACAGCGAATTTCTAGCCCCCTCATCAAATATGCAAATCAGGCCCCTTTCATATTTGTGTAGGTGTCTATATATATGCTTGATGAGTAGTAGATATATATGGGTCTGATCATTGAGTTTCTCACTAAAATAGGCGATAGGGTGGCTACGTTGACTTAACACGGCCCTAATGCCAACACCAGAAGCATCGCAAGAGACCTCAAAGACTTGGGAGAAGTCTGCGTGTTGTAAGATAGGAGCTGAAACCATGCGCGGTTTGATTGTCTCAAAGGCATGGGAGCTTTGTGTCGGCAGATGATAAAGTCCTACAATGGAACTAAAGCTCTTAATAAAGCACTAAAAATGTGGCCAATCCATGAAAGCTGCGAACCTCAAAAATGTTCTTTGGTTCCAGCCAGTCGTTGCGTGCACCTTCTCGGGATCGACAACAATGCCTTGTGCGGAGATGATAAAGCCTTAAAAGGCCATACAAGATGCAGGAAGTAACACTTCTTAAGATTGACAAACAATTTAGCCGTAGGAGGGTGTTAAGAACCTGTTTGAGGAGGTCCAAATGAGTAGCTCAGTCTTGCTAAGGATCAAAATGTCATCAAAGTACACCACTGAAAATTTCCCGAGGAAGGCGAGTAGGATTTGAGTCATCACTCGCATGAATGTGCTTAGGGCATTAGATAGATCAAACGGCATAACTAACAACTCATAAAGGCCATCGAGGGTCTTAAAGGCAGTTTTCCACTCATCTCCATGTCTGATGCGAACCTGATGATAACCACTATGCAAGTCAAGTTTTGAGAACCAAGGAGAACCAGCCATCAATTCTAACATGTCGTCTAGGCGAGGAATGGGAAACCTATACTAGACAGTGTTTTTATTCATGGCACGAACTATCAACGCACATTTGCCACGTCCCGTCTCTTCAACAGGTCAAGAGGGCAGGCATAAAAGCTTGTTAACATGCCGTTCTAGCTCAACATGCTCCATAGGATTCATCTGAAAATGAGGCAAGCTGGGTAACTAGGACTCACACTCGCCAAAAACTCATTGTCCCAATTAATAGGAACTTTGTACGATGATATTACTCCTTATTGCGATTCTTAATATCTGTTCTAATGAATAGTTGTGTAGAAATATTTGAAACCCCAATACAATCCAATCCCAAAACCTACATCCGACTGATCTAGAAGTAGCTACGTGAATCATTCTTATCGTTGCCATTTAAGTAAGAACCAAAACCCTCTTACTTCTTGAAATTGTTTCCTCTCTCACAATCTCATCTCATGTTATTCCAAGCATAGTTTTTAACAGTTCGGTCATTAGTCGAATAGCGTTTTTATTGAATATTCCCTCGCCTTACCAGTACCACCTCAAAACTTCTCACAGATCCATTTCATTCACATATTTGTTAAAATCATCGTAAGTGGATTGTCGGGACGAAACCTGGTTCCTTATCATTACCATTGTGTTACCATAGCCCTAGTGGAGCAAAAAGGAAAAAGGAAAAAATAGATAGCCATTTTTAATTTTAAGGCTTTCCAGCTCATCAGACCAACAGGTAATGAATCCTGATCATTCGTCTGTTTAACAGTTGGCACTCTAAAGAGTCCTTAAAAAGTTACTAAGTTGTCTGAATTGAACAATATATTTACAGGCATATTGATTATATATTTTCTCGATAAGTATTATTAACAAAGGCACCAAAGGGGGCATGACCTACATAAAAGATATAAAAACCGTAAAAGAGTCACACAAACTCAAAAAAGGCTACATAGGGGTTATCCCCCTCAGCCCATTAGATAGCAAAAGCAAAAATGTTGGGCTTAAGCTGCTCCATAGACAATTCCATGCCCTCGTAAGCCCGTCTATTACTCTACAACGAGAGACACCAACAATGGGGATCCAACCCCAAAAACCTCTCTAATACATCTCTTGTAGGGAGAACAACACCTCACAAGATCAATGATGGACTTGGGCTTCACCCGATGGATTGGAAGGAGACTAAAAACCAATTCAAAAGGGCTCAAGCCACTAAAATTGCGAAGGTAAATGATCCGCTGATTTCCCATTCCAATTGCACGTAGAGCACCCATTGACATAGATCTTCCCTCTCCTCCGCAAATTGTTCCCAATCAGCAATGGTCCCTCGAGGCCTCGAAAAACCTTGCGTTTCAGACTTGCTAAACTGTATTGCGTGAATGTATCATAATTCAGGCATTCGCGCTGTCAAAAACCAATGACCAGAACCCCTCTAAAAATGATTTGTCCCTATTGCACCAATATAACTTGCTGCAATGTCTAATTAAAGGTTCCTTCACAAAGCTAAAAGCATTATTCAGCTCAATTCGATAAATTGTTCTTTGCACCTAATCTGACGAAAAATGCAAGCTTCAACCGAATGTTTACGTGGACGAAATATGCAATTGCAATGTATTTTAAACTCTTAAAGCTCGTTAACGCAATAACTTTCAAAAGAAAGTATTTTAGGCCTTCTATTCGAAATCACATAATTTGTTTAGCAATTTGGAGCAGCCAGGCACCAATGCAAACACCTACAACTTTACCAGGAAATCCAACATCACGAAGACTAATCATCTTTACAAACATATGAGTTTTTAGAATTTAACTAGTTCTAACAAGTAGGGCATCCAATTCCTTAATAGCTAAATATAATTTAACATAACAATTAACCACCAAGATTAAACACTGACATGGCCATTGGATCATAAAGGGTACAACAACAGGAACATATATAGAATATGTGCTCACTTTATTCATAGTCTTGTTGGCAGCAGGCTTAATTGGGCAAGCCGGGGGTGCCCTCTCTGGCTTCCGATACTCCCATCCAAAAAGACGATATACTTTACCCTGGAAAAAACCAATGCACAAAACAACCATACATGTAATGATGTGAAACAAAAACTCTATCAGCCAACCAGAGACTCCCTCCGTTTCCAATTGTCGCCCCTTCTAACTTTTTGCAAACTTCTCATACCTCCGTTTCTCTGGATTATCTACATTTGAATTTTCAAAAATTCCTAGGATTGATCTAGCACATATAAAAATGTTGTTTTTACCCATTACTTTTACCCTGACTTGACTTGTCAAACAACACTCATTAAACCTACACTTGATGTTTGAGTTCAACTTAATGCAGGCTTGGTATCGTATCTACCCTAAGAATTCACAAGAAGTCCAAAAAAAAAATTCCTTAAAAAAGGTTTGAACACTTAGACATTGAACTGAACTCAAACAACGATTATACGTGAAACGAGTGTGGTTTGACAAGTCAAAAGAATGACAAGAGCAATGCTTTTACGCGTTAAAATTCTATCAGAAAATCGCAAAAAGTCTAAAGAGAACGAAAATTATGAAACAGGGGGATTCAAAAGGGAGTTTCGGTCTTACCACGATGAAATCGAAGAGGAGTGGCAGTAAGTTGATGATTGGGACGAGGAAGAGAGGCAACAGACACGCCAAGCAGACCTAACGCATACATTTGCACCCCCATGTAATTCATATTTGTATTCCACATAAGATGTTCGACAGATACGAGATTATGCAGATGCAAAAACGAAACTGGATTTACCATTTTCGGTTCAAGTCGTCGAAGTTTGGGGGTTTCGTTGAGTCTCTCTCTCTCCAATTTGAACGATGACGACGACGACGATGATGATCAACGTTGTTTAACTTCAGTTAAATAAAACCAACGAGTATATTTAAGTTCACATTTGGTAATCCTAAATGAAATTGTTAACAATATATATACCGTATATAAAGTCATTTTGGTTTGATTTTGTTGAATAGAATAAAAAAATTGCATGTTTGACATTGATTACCAAATTTATTTATTTTTTGGTCTAATCTCAAAATTTTACCTTCAAGTTTACCCCAAGTACAACTTTAGTACCCAAGTTTGAATGTGTGCCAAAAAAATACCCAACTTTTAAAAAACGTACCAAATCAGTATCTCGACTGACGGACGACGGATGCTGTTAAAAAATCCGAGAGGTAGGACTGTTATTTAAAAAAAAAAGACATAAACCTGTCCACGTGGTCACGTGGGCTGTCCTTTTTCACATTTTCAATGCAAAATAATTTTTTTTTTTTTGTAATCTCTAGAATTGCATTTATATGGGTAACCCTTCTTTTTCATTTTCTCTCTCTCTTTCTCACACACACACACATGCCTACGCAGACTCATCTTCTTCTTCCCAATACTTTCAAATTGAACCCAAAGCTGAAAATCAAATGAGATTTTTGAAATGGATCTTGCACGAGAATAAAATAAGCTTTGAGGAAGGGGGGGGGGGGGGGAGAGAGAGAGAGTTTTTCGTTTTTAGTGATTAAATTAAGAAAAGAAAAAATCAAACGATTGTGACGTTGCCACGTGTCTTTAAGAAATTGTGAAAAGGACGGCTCACGTGGACAGGCTTTATGTCCTTTTTTTTTAAATGACAGTTCTACCCCTCGAACCTTTAACGACATCCGTCATCCGTCAGTCGAGGTACTGATTTGATACGTTTTTAAAAAGTTAGGTACTTCTTTGATACACCTTCAAAGTTTGGTACTAAAGTTGTACTGGAGATAAAGTTGAAGGTACAGTTTTGAGATTAGGCCTTATTTTTTTTTATCAAAAGTCATCAAATTATTTATGACATAACTTGTTAAATTGAAATGTTAACCACATCACTTCCTTCGTAATGTTTACTATCAAATAAGATCAACTTAATTTTCATGAGAATGCATGTTGAATGAACGAAGTTTATAATAGTTATGTTTAGATTCAAGATAATAAAACTAGTAAGAAAATAACACATCACACACGCATTGCGTGCTTTGCTGCTAAGTTTTCTAATATTAAGCTAAGAACACTATTTTGTGAACTAGAATGATAGCCTTGTGGCAAAGTCCTCTCTCCTTTGTCGAAGCTCGTATGTTCGAATTATATGAAGGGTGATTTATGAAATAACGAAAATTCTATCGATTTCATAAGAAATATATCAATAAAGAGTACACAATTTTGAACCATGCCCTCGACAAGCAATGTAATTCGTAATTCCCATTTAGTATAGTGGAATATCCAAATCCAAAAAGTTTGTCTATGATGTAATCATTTGTAGTACCAAAATTAAGGTGTTACGTATCACAACGAGATAGTGAATGTTAGAACGGGAAGGCCTATTTCACACCCCATCATGCATTTCATGCGTTCTTGGTCGATATAAAATACGTTAGCACATAGCAACAAATAAATACTCTTTTTGGGTCAATTCTATGTATATGCTGCAAAGCATCATGTTTTAGTTTGGAGATTTTCTGCCTCTTTAACTGCTTCTAGGTAGGGATTTTTCAAGTTAGGTATCATGGTTGGGTTCTCCTTGTACTGAGGTACTTTGATTAGGACTAACTCAAATTTCTTGTAGTGGTTACCGTTTTGGTGTTCTGGAAATGGCAAGACATTCTCCTCCTTTTATTTTTGGGATCACCAGGGTACCAAGAAACAAGGCAATGCTAGCTCGACCAAGCATCTGCAACAGCATGATGATCAGATACGCAGGAAAGAGAGACTAGTGAGCCTGCCGAGTGATGAAAGGGAAGACGAAATCTCAGCCGTCACTGGCAGCCCCCGGCCTGTTTAAAAGCCAAAACTCAGACCAACTCCAACCCTTCTCTCTGCAAGCTATAGCTTCAGCCTTCAGTTATCAGACGGAGAATTGGCTTGAACTAGAGCATTGCCGCGAAGGGAAAAATCATGGGAGTCCCTGGTGATAATAGCCAAAGGAACTCCCCAAAAATTGGATGGTAGCATGCTTCAATCTAAAGAAAGAATGCAGGTATGGGCAAGTGTAACACAGTGACATGAATATCATGTGTTCCAGTACTTTTCACCTTTTAATGGGTGAATGTGATAATAATAATTTCATTCAACCCATACAGGTCAAGCTGACTGGCAAAACATATGTTCCATAATATGAGGTCTATCATTGTAGATACATGACTTCAGTAGATACATGTATAGATACCCCAAAATGCAATCCTGATTGGATTTTCATGGAGTATCACCCTTGCAGGGGATGCTGGTGCACCGACAAACGGGTCTACCAGAAGCTTCCCAGCCATTATATCCTCGTTCAAGGACCATGATGTTCTGTATTCCTGAATCTTCTTTCAATCCCGCAAGATAATCTGCCAACCTGCGGGCACATTTCGGGCCGCGAACCTACAAATCAGAATTAAAGTAAGTCACAACCCAAGTTTTGGTCCAGACAATGCAGAGAATTTCAGTCAGAAGTCCGCAGTCTGCCTGAAATAAAAGTCGTGCATGCTAAGTTTCAGAAACATAGCACATGCATTCAAATATGTAAGAGCAGCACAGCTGGTGACAAACCTAAGGCATTACAATAACATTAAAATTTCAGTTGCCATCAAAGCTGGTGGAAGAACTTTTTACAATCAGTAATCATGCAAGGTATTTCGAGAAGAAACTTGAAGATCTTCAAGAATCAGCAGTAATTTCCGTTTTTAAGAATCAATAATCTTGCAATGATGCTTCATCAATTTAACTGCTGAATCTGATTTCACAGTATCGTAAATAGCAGAAAGTTTCTTGGACTAAAAGTTACAACGAAAGCAAAGAGCTTGACCATAGCATTAGAGGAGATCCTACCGAACTGGAGACAGCAGGTGGTTCCCCGTTCTATTTCAGGTCGTATAACAATAGACGTAATTACAGACCCAAAGCTGCATAAGTATCATTATTATTATATGATATAAGGCTTTGCCTAACCAGAAAACAGACGAATATAAGTACGATAACATCAATCAATTGACATGAGCACTTAAATTGATCAAGCATACAACTGTCTTGCGCAGAGGAGAAAGTTTATGCAACTTCTGTCACGGATGCCTTGGAAAGAGAGGGAAAGCCTTTCAATAACTATACTGGTCACAATCTTAAGATGCTTAAAATACATATGGCACCAGATGTCATTAACAGATGTGATATACTAGCATGCGACGTTTAAATTTTTTTTTAAAAAAAAGTGCATTCTCAATCACTGAAATAGTACATAAAAATCTGCATTTATTAACCTTTTCTTTTGAATTGATACATTCCTTATGTACATTATATCGTGGCATAATCCGTAACAGCCCTATTTTTGTGCTCTGCACACCCAATTAAAGAGACGAAGGTGAATAGATCAACAAAAGTTACAGACATCAATAGCCCCTGTGCTATAAGAGACATACCTTTCCCGAACTTTAATCATAAGATATCGATGCCTTAAATTTGTCATTTTTATCCACCAATATGAACCAGCCCCTCGGTCCACATCAGTCAATGAAGGTACTATATGATGCCCATTAAGTCATGTATGACTGTCGTTAGGGAAAAAGGAATAAACTCCTTTTAGGTTTGATCAATACTATATTTAAGGGTACACCCCTACCGGCAACCCCTAAAATGCCAACTCACAAGTGTCGCTTTGCATGATTGTGCGGTACATAAACCACAGGCAAAAGTAACAGTACATTAAGTCTATACATTAAGTGTGCACACAGGGTTACACTTCCATTTAAGTCTATACATTAATGCAGGGCATAAAATGTCCTTTTGGGTTAATAAGAAGAAAAGGTATACAGTAATGAATGGGAAATCAATAATAAGGGAACGGGGTGCCACCGTGAGACCAACTGACGGCAGAGCCAGAGGCATGACAAGACCAGGGACTGTCCGGAGGGTTTGATTAGAAGGCTACTCTGATGGAGATAAGAGCAATAGGGTTAGAACTTACTTAGAACTGAAGCAGGAGATGTATATGCTAGAATCGTAGAAGGTCGTGACTAATCGACTTAATTTGGTTGGCGTTTGGCATAATGGGGCCAAGTGGCTGAGAATAGGGCTCCACCGTCGCACTTTCGGGGGGTTGTCATACATGCCATTGATAGAGAGCTCATAAACAACTTTGCACTCTGAGACTCTCACTTCTTCCTCTGCATCCTCCCACTGAAAAAAAATTCTGGAATTCACCAAGCTGGCATTGATATCCACCGTGAACGGTGGAGCGCCAATATTGTTATATATTTAATTCCTCCGCGAGGGTCGCACCGAATGCGGGTCTCCATGAAGGAGGATAAGAGAAGACACGTAGCGAGTGTGGTGGGAATGGTTTGGGCACTGAACACCAAGAGAGGGGAAGTGGTGGTCTGCACAAAGATATGAGCGTAATTTGTTCCCTATTTTGAGAATGCACCCTTAGAATAGATCACATGCCAAGCACATGATAGTCTAACGGCTGACTTAAAGACCGATGGCAATAGAAGGTAGAGTAACAACTCGAGAAATTGCTCAATTACTCGAGGTTAAAGCTCAAGGGCCTTAGTTGGATTTGGTGATAGCTCGAGCCCACAGGTGCATATAACTCTAAAAAAAAGTTGGCAGTGAAAACTTTGCTGTCTTAATTATAGGTGCAGAAAGGGGGAAGATTTTAATTGTCTTGGATCATTTGTAAATATCAAAATGTTACTTATCAAAAACCAAACAAAAAAAAAAGAGGAAAAAAAGGGTCAGTAGACTAGAAAATTGACATAGAGAGGCATGAGAGCACCAATTAATTCTTTGTGATACAAAGGATGTAACAAAGATGAGGAGAGCAAGACAATTTTGGTTAATCCTTCATTAATCTTATGTGCATTCCTTAGGAATATCACTGCGAACCATCTGCTTGATATTTGCTAGCAAAGATGTGGTTCCTGCAATTAAAATGCTTAGGAAAATCATCATAGACTGACTGCTAGTTAAATGAAGAACTTATAGCCTACCTAATACAACAGTTATAGTAGCTGCGAACCATATATTTCCCAGAACGGAAAGTGTGCACCAGGCCCCTGTTCTAATTATGCAATGAGCAAGGTGTTCTACATATTGTGACTACCATTTGCAAACAAAATCCGGAATCCTTCTACGTTTCAATAATTGCTCATCGATTCGATGGTCATCTTTCATGGACCAACTTATTATAATGGTAACTAGTTGATTGAGCACTTATTCTAAAAGAAAAAACTCAACCAAACTTTCGTCTAAATGAGATCAATGGAAATAATTAGCATTCAGTTCAACTCGATGGATATCATAAACCAATTAGTGTCTGGCAAGCCAAACTAGGGAAAAGACAACAAGTAAAGCAGATGCATTCATGTTCAAATTCTATTGACAAAAAGTCAAGGGGGCAAAAATTACGAAACTGGAGCATATGATTTGGAGATATTTCTAATAACCCAAATCAGAACACCGATTATATACCCACCAGAAATGTTTGGCAACAACCCAAATCAATAAACCAATATAACATTGTAAATTGACATAGAATTAAGCAAAGCATGTGGGTCCACCTGGCTTAGGGCGCAGTGAAAAACAAGGGTATCTTTGCCTTTGACGGCCTGTATTAGGTTGGGAATTCTCTCGCTAAACGCATCGCTTGCAAAGTGCAGAGACCCAGCTATGTGGCCATCATAACTTCTCTCGTCATCCCTACAAATTCAAACACCAAACCAATCAGCCATGAACAGAATAGATAGAAAAACAATACCGTTAGCTGTACAGAACGCACATTACCTGACATCAACAATGGCGAGATTTGGGAGACGGTGAAGAGAGAGAAGCTGGGAGCTCGTTATGTAGGATATACTCCGTGCCATTTTCTCTTGGACTTGTTCCCTTGGTCACCGATCAGCACACCAAAAGGAAAGGAAAGGAAAGGAAATGCTAGCTTTAATTTGTGGGGGTGAAGCTATTTGGTACCTGATCTATTTTTGTACTTGTTTGTCGCTAAAGATGCAATGAAACAGCAGACGACCAATTATAAAAGAGGTTTCATATTCAACAACAACAAAAAAAAGGGAGGTTCCAGTTGCCTTCCTCGCTGTTATAATTCTTTATGTCATTGTGTTGTACATTCGTGTTTGAGATTTTAGTGTTAAAATTGTGTCTCGTACGATTTAGCAAGTTACGAAAAAATTTAGGCTGAAATGTAAGATATGCTCTGTTTCAGTCAAATTGTAATTTGTTTAGGGTTGATAGGTTAGTTGTTAGTCGGTAGTGTTAATGATAGTTTTTTGATGTTATCTTTTATATCTGTAAAATATTGGCCGGGACGGCTTGTATAACTCTTTTATATATGATACTTTTCTCCTCTTAACCAACAAAAAAAAAAGAGGTTCTAATGCAATGTGAGCAACTTGCTAGTTGCTTTTTTTATGTAAGCTCAATTAGATGATGATGATGATATAAAACATTTAAGTTCAAACGTGTACATTATGGTAAGTAAATATCCTTGGTCACAATTTCGATCTTCGTCGTGAGTTGTATACTGGAGCAACGATTACTAAAATACTTATTGAAAAAGTTTATATTTGTATGTGTGATAATAATAACAAAATGAATATTAAAAATAGTAGTAACTACATATATGTTAGTGTTAACTTATATAGAATTTTGACCATTTTTTATCGATAAAAATAAATTTTAGCAACAATTTTTAGTCATTTGGTAACATATTATGAAGACGAATAACATATAATATGGTAAAAATAATTTCTCCAAAATTATACTAATAACACGTCTGCTGATATTTGTTTTAATAAAGTCATCAAGAATGAAATTTAAAGACAGAAAAAACAATAAAAACAAATGAAAGAATAAAATTATATACAATATATGATTTACAATGACATAACATTGGGCATGTCTAAAAAGTAGGAAACCTTTCTAATTCGATATGATTGAATTTAAATTGAGAGAGCGCGCGCTGAAGTAGTGTGTGTTATGGCAATATGAGAAAATTACAATCAAAACAAGACATGTTGACGTGGAAGAGAAAAAAATATAAAATTAACTGTTGCAAAGTAACAGACATACTAAGTAGAAGAGAGAATATTAATGTTCTTTCAACTCGGCTTTGCTAGATATATTAGATTTGAATTTTTTTTTTTTTTTGATACTACTAACATAGTACTAAAGTAGTTATAATTTCTCGTACAACGACAATTGATAGTACTAAATATAAGTGACATTCATTTAATGACACTAAAATGTGATGCTAAAAATTATCGTCGGAGGTGTTAGCAAAAAAGTCACTAACCATATTTTAACAACAATTGACTGCCACAATAGGAAAGATCTGTTTTCTACACACCGAATACCACTCAAAATGCTTTAATTTTTTTTTACAATTTCAAGTGCATTAGGAAAAAAAAATAGTTGTCGCTTAGTCACGAGACTTTGAGAATGAGCTTGCAATGAATAAGTGCTGGATGAATTCTTGTTGAGCTTTCCTTGTTTCTTCCTGGACTCTATGTCATGGGCTAAATCGACGTGTTAATAGTCCGAGTTTGATGAGAGAAAATGGAGGTAGAAGGAGGAAACGATGAGTAAGTAATTATGTAATTGCTTTCGAACTGATGAGTAAGTAAGTTATTATGATCTAAAGAGTAAGCGCAAGACATAAATAAAATTTAGAAAACGGTCTAAATGTTGTTTTCCGTAACAATTACTTGCACTCAGCAGGTTTTTAGGTGGTTTGACCGTATCAGAAGATTTGTAGCTAATCTCTTGATATTTTTTGCCGGAATCTCAAGCTAATTTTGACGAAGTTCGATTAATCTGCATTAGCGGCCAAGTAACCAAGGATGGGTGCAATATTCTATTATCTTTTGTCGTCATCAAGACTGCTGCTGGAACGCAATTATGGCTCATGTGATTATGATTTGGAGGGTTCTTAATATATAATGGTAATGTTATATTGTAATAGATATGATAGGAAAAATGGAGGGGGAAAAATTAGTATTGTTTTCTTTCTTATCATCAAGATCCATCAAAATTGTCTTGGTATTAGCAGCATCGAAATTGACAGAGTTTTTTTTTTTGTCTTCAGTTTTTAAAGAGCAATTTTTAAAGAGCAACTTAATATTTTTTTTTTCAAAAAACAAGTGGGTGTTTGATAACCCTTTTTTTTTAGTTTTTTTTTTTTTTGGTGTTTGGTAACCCTTTTTATTTTGACTTTTTTTTTTTTGGTGGTTTGCGGTGGCGATGGTGGGGTGTAGCGGTGGTCGACGGTGGTCGACGGTGGCTGCCGGAGATGGTGGATGCCGACGGTGGTGTTTGTCGGTGGGCGACGGTGGCTGCCGGCGGTGGTGGCCGGAGGCCACCTGCCGCCCGGTGGTGGTTGCCGGCGGCCGGAGGTGGCTGTCGGAGGTGACTGCCGGCGGTGGTGGCCAGAGGTGGCTGCCGCCCGGTGGTGGTTGCCGGGCGATGGCTACTGGCGGTAGGTGAGTTGTGGTGGAGGTCTCAAAAAAAAATTTAAAGTGAAAATAAAAAGAGCTTGTTCATTTTTGTTTTTTATTCTACAATTTAAAAAGCCACTTTTTAAATTGAAAAAAAAAGTGGTACCAAACACTCCTATTTTTTTTTTTTTTTTTTACTGAAAAAAAAAGAGCAAAAAAAAACCCTGTCAAACGGCCCCTAAGTCTATTGGCAATGACTTTAGCCATTATTAATATTGCACAAGCTTATTTGTCTGAAATCATCTGGTGAGGAAGGTTGAGATGTTTTAGGAATGAGTGTCAGAAAGTACAATTTGTCTCAACAAGCATCTGGCCAGAGTGCAAGAAAGAAAGAAATGCGGAGATGATCGATTGATTCATGAAACTCCAGCAATGTTGATACAAAATCATCTAGAAGAGATAATACCAACAACAGGGAGTTTGCGACGTTCCAAGAAGTTTGATATGAGGTGGTTGGACATAGGATAGATGTGAAGTACAAAAGAAAGCAGTTGCGATGTTCAGTAGATCATAAACTACTGGTAGCATCTCTGATATCTAAAAAAAAACTAGTACGGTGCTTAACTATCGTGGAGGCATGAAAAAAGTTTTTTTTTTGTTCTCCCAATCTCAGTCAGATGCTCTCTGTGCCCAAAAAGTTTATTCACAATTTAGTAGCCAATCCAGGTGTTGTCTGAGAAGGTGTTCGTTTTGGATAGCAGTTAGTAGCCAATTATCAAAATTACTTTCCGAGGGTGTCCATCCGAAAACTCAAGAAAGTTGGGGGGTCAAATGTGAGAAAACGTCTTTCCTTCCCTCCATCTCAAAAACTACCCGCAAAGAGGCGAAAATTACCCAATGCCTCGCCGTTTCGGCTCCTACCAACATCGGAGCCTCGCCCACTAACAATGGAACTAGCAGAAGAAGACCAATTGCTGCAACTACTCGACGATGTGTCAAACGGAGCCGTGCCGGGCGACGAGTCGGACTCAGACGAGTCGGAGTCGGACGGCTGGGAATCGGACTCGGACGAGTCAGACTCAGACGACTCGGACGAGGAAGAAGAAGAAGGCGGCGAAGACGTGGCGGAGATTGTTCCGGCGACGACGTCACCTCGGGTTCCGACCGGCGGTCCTCCGACGACGATGCAGGAGGGGGTAATTGACAAAGGTGGAGAGGATATTTCGGTGAATTGTAAGAACGGGAGCGAAGAGGAGGCCAGTGGAGGCGGAGAGTGGAATCGGAGTGAAGTGGACGGTATGTTCTGCCCTATTTGTATGGAGGCTTGGACAAACAGCGGCGATCATCAAGTCTGGTGCGAACGCTCTGTTGCTCTTTTAGGTCCTTATATGGCTCCTTTTTATAACATTTATCCTCTTTGACTCTTTGCGGATTTGTAGAGTATATCGTTGTTTTTGTGCTAGTTTGAATTCTTAACCAATACTTTTTCGAATGTACCTGCTCTGCAAGTTCAATTTAATTCCTAAAAATTTGAGAAAAGTCAACTGGCACACATAAAATTATTAATGGAGTAGTTTTATCGTAAATTCTTGATGTCTTGGTGTGATAAATTAAGGGAGAAGTTTGGGGAGTTGGCAATGACTTGGCATTGGATTGATTGTTGGATTCTGGAATGGACGTTTTTGGTGCTAGAAATACTGGACTCTTTGGATTTGGCAATGGCCAAAAAGTAGATCAGTATTGCAGTTACAAAATCTTTGTGTATATTGTGATGCAAGTGGTAGATTTGTCTCTCGAAAGACTGACTTATCAAAAGAGAAAAACAGAAACTTTTGACATCTGAATGCAAAATGCTGGATAAACAGAAAGCCTTCTTTGTGTTCTTTGCGAAGTTGGGTTTCATGTTTGGTTCAGTGGATTTTGCATTGAAGTGGAACGGTCCAATATTTTCAGATGAGCAAAATTGTTCAGAAGTATTTCAAAAGGAGTGTAGATTAATTTTTTTTTGGTCCTGGACATGGCAGATGGAATAGGCTGTGAACCTATGTGGGCTAAGGAGTGAGCTGTGACTTTGGGTTCTGGATTGTAGCAGTTAATGTTAGTAAAATTTGGGATGGCATACAAGTTTTGGTGACCTGGAATGACCTTAAGTATTATGGTTCAATTGGTCATTGTTGCTCCTTAAGAACTCTGGAGTAAAGAAAACAAGACGAATATATGATTATGGAGGATATGTTGAAACTTTTACGATCCCTACCAAAAGCAGGTAGCAAAAAACCAAAATGACAGAAAAGTAAAATATAATATGCTCAGAACAGTTCGTATTTTGTGTTTTATTCAGGTAAGATATATTAGAGAGGTCATTTTTATCGCAAATTCATGCACATACGATTTATAGAAAGGGTTAATGACAATGCTGTCTCCTAAACTATATGCGATTTTGCAAGTAACTCCCTCTATTTTTGAAACTTGCAATACTGTTCCTTAACGTTGCTAATATCATTAGAAAACTCTTCCTAGACGTAAGTTTCTTCTTAAAATGCCCATTTAAGTAAGAATGTGCTGTGCATGTGCCTAAAATTGGGTTAATATGTCTAGGTAAATACACTTCAGTTAAATAAAAACTTCCGCTTTGGTCCATTGTGATGACTCTGGTTTTTAATTTTTTCTCCACTTTTTCCTATTTAACCCAATGTCCATGAAGAACTACCACCCCCGATTTATCCATGGCCTCCCACCACCACGCCCATAAAAAAAGAGACCATACCGCCTGCAACCCCCCTCCTAAAAGCCAAAGCCCATCCCGTCAACCCCTCCGAACTCCTTTCTTAAATTCTCCCACACTCCCCCTCCACTGCCGGCATCAACAACGACAGCTTCGGCTCCTGCCCTTCTTCCATTGTCTGCGCTCAGCACAAATCTAGCAACACAAAGTGCAGTTTTACAGAGGGTTCCTTCGCTTTCAAATTAACCTCGTGGTTTCTATTTATTGCCCTTTCTTCTCCGCTAACAAATTACAGAACCTTGAGCACGACAGTCTATCAGTTAGTGTTGCTATGCTTATACAGTGTCTACTACTCTACTTATCTTATTTTTGCGGTTTTAAGTACTCCAGCTGTCTTCCATGTGGTCATATATATGGGCTGGCTTGTATCAAGAGATGGCTTCAGCAACGCAGAAGTTCAGGGAAGGTAGTGGCTGTTATCACCTGTCTCCTTCTTTGCCGAAATAATAGAATTAAACTATCTTATAATTCTTCTTAACTTGCATTTTGTTTCCCAATGGACTTTAGTGTCCTCAATGCAACAGGAAATGCACGCTGAAGGATGTTAGAGTACTCTATGCATCAAGGCTCGTTGTTATTGATGAAGAATTACAAAAGGTCGTTTATAATCTCATGAAGATCATATCCTTAAAAAGAGAAAACAGATAGGCCTATAATATTAACTAGGTTTCCTATTTGAGTTGAATTTCTTTTTGCAGAAAACTCGATTGCTGGAAGATAAATGTGCTTCTCTTGAACAGAAGGTAAGAGCAACTAGTAGAGATACAATCTCTAAATAGATTATCTACTGGTTGTTCGTGAGATGATTCTGTTCTTGTGAGTGGAGTTCTCTATCTAATCTTGTGTTTTCTGCCTGAGATGTAGCTGACGTGTGCCAGCTTTTCTTTTTGGTTTTTTGCATAAGAGTTAATTGATTCTCAACCACCCCAAATTTCCTCGAATTGGATGACATGATTCTCTGGCTTAATGGGGGCTTTAGTTTGTGTGAAAAAGTCTGTTAGTTATTACTTAAATATGTTGATTCACCTTCCCTCGAAAGGAAAATAGTCTAAAGCGAAACACCAAATAGTCAACTAATGAAAACCAATGAGAACAGAGATGAGCCACATAACAGAAAATCTCAAAGCAGTCGACACTGAATGTCTCAGTGTAGCCCTTGGTAGCCAGTTGAGCTTCTAGCTGCTCAACAGTATTCAATGGATGAAACTGCTGAACGAATCTAGCGACCTCCAGCCTCCTGTTTCTCGGCGAAGATCTACAGTACCCATGTATTTGTCTGTTGAAACCGTGTAAGACACAGCTTCTAGATATGAACTAGGGAAGAAAACAGAGGACAAGGTACCATCAGAAGAATTAAAAGGAAGTGACATTCGAGCAAGGAAAACAACTTTGTATGTAGTATATTGAGTATCAATATGGAGCTCCCTGCATGAAATGGAGTATATAGCGAGCTTGAGCTGAGCAGAAGCAGTTGAGCTTGAAGCTGTTGAGGGAACTGAAGGCGAACTTTGATTTACGCCTGTAACCTCAATGCCTAGAAAATAGGCTAAGGTATTGGAAGAAGGACATCTTAAGACTTAGATAAAAATACATGGCTTATCAACCAGATTGGAGGAATAGTCACGACGACAAAAGCACTTTGTGGCACAACTTCTTCCCATGTCCTTGGAAACCTCTATTATTTTCTACACAGCCATGAGAATCTCAGGTTTGATCTCTGGAGAATTCTGATCAGGGAGAGAGTTACTAACTTTTTCAAGATATTGTAGCCTCCCTAGACGAACCGCGACCATAATATCCTATGTTGGATGCTGAGAGTGACTGAATTTTTAGTAAGCAGATGCATGTAACAGAGATAAGAAATGGAATATGATCTAGCCTTACCTTTTTGGTAATACGATGTTCTCGTGCAACTGAAGCCTCCCCAGATGAACCGCGGCCATAATGTCCTATGCTGGATTCCGAGAGTGACACTGAAGTTTTTTAAAGCAGATGCAGCGGATCCATGTAACAGAAATAAGAGATGGAAGATGATCTAGCCTTACCTTTTTGCTCAAACATTGACACTGAACTTTCATAAAGCAGATGCAGCGGATGCATGTAACAGGAATAAGAGATGGAAGATGATCTAGCCTTAACTTTTTGCTCAAACAATGTTCTCATGCAACTGAAAATAGTCTAGAATTATTCTGCGGTATGAGTACGGCTCATGCACCAAGTCCCGTATAGCCTTAATCGAAAAAACATGACGTTGGAATTAATGACGGTTCCATGTTATTCCACTAGTCTCTCACTACCATATCTCGCAGGCCTTCTTCATTTGAATTCTTTGTTAAGTTTACCATCTGCTCTAAAAGCTTAAGCTACCTCAGGAAGCCCCAATAATGCTTATCATGCCCCTCACTGCCCACCCTCGGTCGCATGCGAAGAGACAAACCAAAGGTGCTAACCGTGTGCAAACAACATGATAAAATGCTAAGGGACCTTGAATTGGTTGAAAGGGCCTGTTTAGTACTACATTCTAACTCATGCATCTCATTGCAACACTCACTTTAGCTTCAGATATATGGAGTCTGCTATATATTATGTATGACACGGGCATTTATTTGTTGTATGACTGTTTCAATGTTATTTTGGCTGTGATCTATATTTTATATCGTGAAGAAAATCAATCACTTTTCCTTTTTTTCCCCCATGGTTGGCCTCTCAAAATTTTCTTTCCTTGTATATGCAGAATGATTATTGCTCCAGGAAAGAAGTTGATTGGCAGAGAAGAGAAGCTGATTTGCATCTTCAAGTGGACCAGCTTACAGAGGTTTACGAAGTTCTTTCGATATTTTTTCTCATATCCGCTGTGGATGAATGAAACAGACATTCACAGACACCCACATATATAAAATTAGTACATGTCTGTATGTAAATACACAGTGAGATGTGTATTTCGTGTATTCATGTATCAAAAAGTAATTTATCTATTTTTACATGTGAAGACTTTTATGAATTTCCTGCATATGATATTGTGATTCACGTCGTTCTATGTGGGTGTTTTGTTCTGTGTTGCATAATGTTTGATGAACCTCGGGGACTGTATTTGCTGTGGCATCTTATTATATGTGTGCCCTTTTGCTTTTTTCCTTGCACTTCTCTGTTTGTCCTGGAATTACTTCCCTCAGTGATAAGCCAGAAACTGTTTTTTCTTTAGGACAGGCTAGCAAGTAAGGCAGTGAAAGCTATGGCTAGTGTGACATTTTCTTCTTTTGGTGCCTATCTTTGTATCACTAATTGTCTTAAATTTGGGCACCTCTTTTGTGCATACCGAGACCCATTTGACTCTCTCAAGTTTATCCTCACCATTGATGACTTGTAGAGGACACGCTATTTGGAGGGTTTGTTGGAAGATAAGCAGAGAAGGTCGTTTGGACTGTTTACTGCTAATGGGAGTTGTCAAGGACAAGCCATTCTTGGTAAGCAGTTGTGACTGACCTTGCTTTGTATATTCTACATGTTATCTGTTGCTAGTTGCGTATTTTATTGTTTGTAACGATACAAATATTACAGGGCATAACCTCGATTCAGATTTCGGGAAGCCAGGACCTCTAACCAACTTCGTGTTACAGGTTTGAGATTTAAAATTTCGGCTCCTACTTGTAGCCTATTTTGGTAGTATGTTTTACTCTATCTTCGATACTAAAAAGTGATGTAGGTAACGGACCTAAGGATGCTATATTGAGTTGGATGGAATTGAATTAACAATCATACTTGTTGGGCCTTTCGCCTTGTGGCGCAGCGCTGCTTCAAGCACTTGGAGATTTAGATAATTGATTTGAGGAGTGTTTGGTGGTGTCAATTAAGCACATTTTGGTCATATGATGGCACTGCACTTTTTGCAAAAGCTCAAAGTTGATCTTTCAAATCTATGGCATCAGTTTCCAAGTGCAAAATGGAAAGTTGCATTTGCGGCAATATTTTAAAGTTATATTTGACCATAGCGACAGGGTGTTAGAAATATTGCTCTGAAACCACATTCAATTACCAAGTGATTCCAATGAAAACAGCTTTTGAAACTTCCTTAAATGCTCCCGCCAAACATTATCTCAAAACATGGTTGTAAAATTACTGAAGGTAATGGAAGGTTTTGCTTGCTGCGATCTATAATTTGATTCCCCCAACTATACCGATAAAGGCACTCCACCACAACTCACTGCAGTAAAAAATTGCTCTAAAGTCACGTATTAATTAAAAGCGCTTCATCAGAACTCACTGCAACACCATCAGCCTGAAAGATTACTTAGTAATGAATTGTATTCTTTTTATCGTGATTAGAATTGCAGGATCTCGTTTTCCTTTTTTGTCGATATCCTTGAAATTCGAACCAGATTTGGATCCCTTCTAAGTTGGGTTTCATAACGCTGTACCTTCTTTAGCAAATCTAAATTTAAAAACCTTATCATGCATGCCACAAGAAGCACTTGTGCTTAACAGTGTGAGCCGGATTTCAGAAAAATGCTTGTCAGCGGGAATTACGCTACACTAATCCCCAGCCTTGGCGGTCCCGCTCACCCCTGAGCAGGCTGCTGGGGCATTCGGGGAGGAGGAAATTTTCTTGGGTGGGTAGTTTTGTTATGTAGGTTTGTGCTCTAGGGTTCTCCTTTATATTGTACTTCATTTCGAGATACTCTTACGCGAGAGTGAGAACAGCAACAAATTGAGAGTTAGGTTTCGTTTCTAAAATATTGATGAATAGTCATATTGCAAACTGTTCATGCTCCAGCGTAGCCACATAACCTCGTAAACCCTGTGTTGTGTGTTTCTTTTTTCTGGGTTTTTCTTTCTCTATTACTCGTCGCTGCATCAATTTGTAACAAATGATATGTAGAGCTCAGATTAGTTCTGGGACTGTCTCAGAGGTACTCTGTATGAGTGGGAGCAGTGCCTGAAGAAGGAAAGTTCAAGGTTTAAAAGTTTAATGGTGGAAGATGCAGATGGATGATTTCCTGTATTAGAAGGATCTCTATCCGCCTTTGATAGGGACGATCCAGAAGTGATGGAAGCTGAAGAATGGACTCTTTTGGATAGTAAGCGTTGGCAACAGTGCCGTTGAGTCTGATATTGCAGGTCACCTTCAATATCAATCAAGAGCATCGAGGCCCCCACTACCGCTAAGAGAGCAAGTCCAGTGCGTTAGCCATGTGTTCTGATACCATTTGTGAGAGGAGATCCTGGGAGGCCGACATATACAGGATGAAGCCCAACTTGACCTGAAAGCTTTAGCTAATAGGTCTTTGCTAGATTCATCCATGTGTATATATCTATCTTACATTTAATTTTAACACCTCAGACATACACCTTAACATATTCAACTTCTATTTTTGAGTACTCCTTAGATCATAAGGCTTTCTCCGGGATCAATTTCCTGTGTCCCCTCTTCCCAACCCTGAGTTCCCTATTTCAAAATTTGGCTTCAATGAACAGTGATAGGTCATAGGGTACTCTTCAGGATCAAATATATCCCCCCCCCCCCAACACAACGCACCACACACACACCCCAAAAAATAAAAAAAAACCCCAAAATTGTCCTATTATCAGATATGAAACGAAGACTAAGTGCTATCTGAGATTTTATTCATCAAATATGACCTGCAGTAGCACTATAAGATTGTGTTTATTTTCCTTTTTTATATCCTTTAGTTGTTGCTCTTGATGATGAAGCGTATCTCCTTCTGTCTGGGTGCTGGTTTAGCCCTTGAATTCGCTGCTGCTTTTGTTTTCCTCTTGGAAAACTTGTTTTGTTTTGAGGAACTATAATGGCATTTCCATTTTTTTGTCTTTGGATTTTTGTATCACAAATAGTGTTTGGTAGTGATGATAAGGATCTCAGCTGTGAAATGTGTGAATATGTTGGGTATTTAATAAGAAACAAAAGCATTTAGAAATATTAGTCATGAAAACCACTGTCTCTGTTTTGGCTAAGAAGCCAATTGTTGAGCACTCTTTTACGAGTAGTTTCATATACTCTCTTTTACCGCTATACGTCTTTCTCCTTTGCAACTTATATTTGCATGGACGTCTCCTGGCCAACGTGTTGTCGGTAAATTGTCTAATCGTATTATAATTGCAACTGTTATAGAACGAGTTACATATGGACGGTGCTAGATATGTTGATGTGGATGCTTCCAGTCAAATTGTAATAATTGCTCGAAGGCTCTCTGGAATGGCGGGAAGACATCTACTTACAAAAGTAAATTTCTTTGGCTTACTTAGAAGCTGGACTCCATGGCAGATTAATGCATATTTTACTTATGAAAAGGTATTATAAGTACTTATACATGGTGGTTCTGCAGGTCAGCTTGATAGATCCTCACGAAAAAGAAAATATTGAGCTTCCCTCGAGTACAAAAGCTGTCAGAGATCTTCGTGCTTCCCCTCACAGCAGGCTTGCATTAGTAGCTACCTTAGGGAAGAAATTGTCAGTTATCAGGTCTGCCTTGCCCACGTCTCCCTCTCCCTCTTTTTTCAACAGTTTCTTCTACTGTGAATTTTCAGCTTTTCCTGAAGTATCTTACTCTGCTGTTTTATTCTTCTTTCCAGTACAGAAAGCAACAACACCATTCTCAGTTATGATTTACCGGTAAATATCTTATGTTTTTCTGGAATAATTCTCTGCTGGTAAACAATGCGGGACAAATTCCCTCTGCTTCTTGTCTGCGGCAAGTGAAAAGATACATAAGAAGGATATGCAAGGACAAAGTGTCCTACTATATCGCGTGAGTGTAATTTGAGAACTGCAATTGCTACCATGATTCCACGCATGGATTTGAGTGGTCAATTTTCTTGGTAGCTTGTACAGAATTGCAGTGGAAGTTTTGGAAAGCCATAATATGACTTTGTAATTGTGTGCAAAGATCTGAGTAGTTTTATCCTTTTTACTAGTTCATGAAGCGAGAATAGGGATGAGCCTTGGAGCAACAGGTGAGGTTGCTCCATTGTGACCTGGAGGTCACGGGTTCGAGAACACGGAAACAGCCTCTATACAAAAGTGGGGGAAAGGCAGCATAAGGAAAGCCTCATGGACTGGGCCGCCCTTTTTTAAATGAAGCAAGAAAAAAGAAAATTTTCTTTTTGTTTGTTTAAATATATAGTCTCATTAGCTTCCATTATTCAGGCAGAGAAAAATCACCGGTTATGATCAATCAGACTTTGCTCACCTTTCCTACTTTTTTTATTTGGGTAATTGTCTAGCTTTATGATGAGAAAGTTGGAACCGATTGTATAATTCTTTTATTTTTTGAATCTAGTATTATTTGTTATACCTATTTTGCTTGCTTATTTGTAAATGCCTTAATTTACCTCATTAACCCTGTCCTTCTAGGCTGCTGCTTGGTCTTGCTCATGGGATATCAGCAGTTTGCATTATGTATACACTGGGTTACAGGTTGTGTGATTTGTTCACTTTGATGAGCCAAGTGGCATTCACATTAATCTGATTTATCGATTTGCCATTATTCACAGAATGGTATGGTGTTGGCATTTGATATGCGCCAAACGAGAAGGCCTGTGGAATCCATGGCTGGTTTGACGTGCAACCCGATACATACTCTGCACTCCCTTTCACCGGATTCAACTGTCCCTTCTGGTGTTAGGACTATCCTAAGTGCTTCTTCTGTAGGCTTGTGTGAATGGAACTTTGGTGCGTCAGAACAAAGGTAGGTCTATTTGCCGCATTTTCTTTTTGGAACTTCTCTTGTCTAATAGCACTGAAGTGCTCAATTTCATGAATCTTGTATTTGTTTTGACTTTTGAGGAAGTATGTTCCTAGGAAATGGAGGAGAGACTGCAATTCAGTTAATACCCGGTACAGTTTCTAGGATACCTGATGATAGATCAATAGCTTTCAGTAGCCAAAGTCCTATATGCAACTACAAACTCATACTCGATCTGAAAAATGGAAATGGGCCCTGAGAAATTGCTTAAGCAAGTTACCTGCTAAAGACCAAGAAACTGCGTCGTAAGCTGCTAAATTGTTGAAACGCGCACTATCTACCCTGCTCTATCTCACCACCAAGTACAGATCTGGATTCTGGAGCAGCGAGCGACCAAAGTAAGGGTAATCTCCAGCAAAGAAAGGTTTTGCAAGCTCCATTAATTCTCGCTTTTTTTAACTAATCAACAACACCAGCCCATCATCTGATTTTTTTTATCTATGCTTCTTCCGGAAGTACGTTAGACCACCATATCATGCACCCGCGGTAAATCAGATTCAACTGCCAGCCCCTACACCTGAAACAATCCTCCTCCATTTATCTTTCTCCATCACCTACCATACAACTACCATTAACTATGAAAATCATCAAACACAATCCTCATCTTCTTATTTGGCTTGATATATTACAACTTATAGTCAATCAATGGGAATTAACATGTCTAGTAGAACTTGCGATTCAATGTTAACAAAAAACAGAGCAGGCAGAGTGAACCGTATATCCCTGCTTCTACGGGGTTTACAAAGGTGACGGTGATGGTTCAATGGGGTCATCAGTGGATTATCACACTGATGGTGACAAATTTGGAGAAACCAGAGGGGAAGGGATGAAGGAGCTTACCAGAGAGAGTGAAGTTTTGATTGAGTCGGTGAGCATTTTTAAAGAAGAAAGGAGAGAGATTGCTAATGCTGGGTGACTCAATTAAGTAATATCAATTTACCAAAAAAAAAAAAGTAATATCAGACTAAACAGCATGGTTTAATGGTCTTTAGCAGATAACTTACCTAAACTATATCTCAGACCCAGTTTTCCCCTTGTAGTATGACTTGCGTAAGAAAAAAGGAACTACTTGGTATGGAGTTAGAACTAAGGTCGGAATAGAAAGTCTTTATCTCCATTTGTTTGGTTGAGGAAGGAGAAAGAAGGGATTGAGAGACTTGTATTGCCTTTATAGTTACCATATTTGTTCTTACATCAAGATGAGGTTGTTATGTATAAGTTATTCCTCCCTTTAACTTCTTACCTATTTTTGTTTTGTTTTTATTTATCTGATTGAGCTAGATGTTTAATCTTTTTATCTATAATTCTGCAATTTTTTAGTGGCTCGTTATATTCTGCCACCTGCCGTCCCCTCCTTCCTCCCCGCCCCCCGGACACACACACACGCATCTCTCTCTCTCTCATGTGCCCGCCATGGTCTCTTTGGCATCAGTCTTATCCTGCTCATTTTTTGGAGTCACGATGAACTTCTTACTTTTATGTTCATTTCAAGTCGTGATTTCTGGATGTCATCTTTATCTCTTGCCCCCCCCCCCCCCAAAAACCCATGACCCAAAAACCCCCACCCGATTAACAAGTGCACAAGGGGGAAAGACCCTCGGTCCCTCATAGAACCAGTCAAGTAAAAAAGAAAATCACAGTTGAAAACTATTTCTCCTGGCAAAGAAGTGTCCAGTTGAAAAAAAATTGTTGTCAACGAAGAAATCTCAAGAGTGAACAAAATAATGTCTTCACGAAATTGGGGTGAATTGTAACCTTCTCTTGAAGTGATTGCTTTGGAACCACTAAAGGCAGTGAGACAATTATATGCACTTGTATATTTGAACTTTCGAGCCTTTTGTGCAAGAATTTGGAGTTAGTTGTATTTATGCCAGTTTTGAAGAGTGTACATATTAGGACTCCCATGTCAGGTGATCGTTTTGGTCTGCTTGATCTGCTTTCTTATGAATAGTTAGCCTATGATTTAAAGATCACTCACATTGACAACTATTGTCAAGTTTCTAAATACATTGCCTTCTTGAGATCAAATAGTAGTTATAGATGTATTAAACGGTTTAAAGCTTAAGCTGACAGGGATGATGTAACTTAATCCTTTGGCATGCTGGCGAGACTCTTCTTGTGAGTGGGGCAAGCATGTACTGGTCCTGTAAGATTCAGTGTCAGGACACACTGGCATGAGTTTCTTAGCTCACTCACTGAGGGAATCTTGGCAACACAGTTGAACTTAAAGCACTTGGCGTTTAGCAACTTGGAACAATGCTACATTTCGCAGTTGATTCGTTAAGAATGGTCATAGTTTGGAAAGTTGGTTTGGGTAGATTTTTCAAGGTTTAGTTGTACATTTTATTATTTTTAGTTTCTTGTGGATTATCTGACAAAATTTTCAATCTTCATGAAGGCCATATTTAGTTCCTGAATCGGAGAATCAAGGAGTTTGTATATCTCTTGCTTCTTGTCCTAAAAGTGATGACATTGTTGCTTCATTCCGTCCAAAAGTTGAGATGTCTAGTGAGATGACTCTTTCTCAATCTTTTCCTACTCCATCTACTTCTCTCACGGGGCATGGAGTCCAGGGTTCCCATGTTCTGTATAAGAGACTGGGCGGCCGACGTTATCAGAAGTTAGGATCTACATGTGCCAATGTGGACGATCTTCGACTACCGAAATCTGCAATCCTTGACCGTGGGAATCATAACCTATTGTTTGCTTCTGCCGATGACACAAGGCGTGAGTTGGTCTTGCAAGAGTTGCCATCTTTAAGAGCTGTGCAGCATCTTACATCTCCTAGTCATCCTATTCGGGATGTGAAGTATACGCGTGTCGGAGAAAAGGAATTACTTAGTTGCTTAAGTGACGATATGTTGCAACTTTTCTCTCTCTAGTCCTTGTGAAAGATGTAACTTAGAATGTTTTGTAGTACATCCATTCCTTAGTTCACTGTAATTATTAAGAACTGCTTCCATTCAAGATCTTTCAAGAGTAACATAGTTGTGACACTCCAAATGGTAGGATGTGTATGTGTGTGAGGACGTGCATGTGTTGTTGCAAGCCCATTTTGACTGTGCACACGTTGCCGTGTACGGAGCCTGCTTTTTGCAATTCACCAGGGACTATTCAACAATCAAATCAATCAGATTAAGCCGTACTGCCCCAATTGTGTTGTGCATTTCAAAATGCTCAAAAGTTGGCCAAGGCTCGGCTGACCTAAGATTCATTCCGCATAGTATCCGAGCTTCCCAAGGCATGGTATGAGTATACCCGCCGGGTACGGGCAATATTCGGTTGGGCCAGGTAAAAAAGAATTCATCATACATTTGGTCATCTGTGGGTATACCCGCTGGGTACAAATAATAGTACGAGTATACCCATCATGGCCTAGGGTTTGCCTAGGCCTTGCATGAAAGTCTCCGATGAGCTTTGGTGAGCCGTCCCAGGGATGGGGGTGATGCATGAGAGTGTACTGGGGTGACATATGCACCCGTGGGCAGGGGATGCCCATCTACTCTTTTTTGGCCTAACTGTTGTTTGCGCGTTTGGTCCGGCTGACTCGGGATCGAATTGACCGCTAGACCGAGTTTTGTTATTGATTTTGACATGTTGACTCCAACCACTTGACTTTTCATGACATGACATCCAAAGCGGGTTTAAAAGCGGCCACGTATGCGTAACCAAATTGGGGTAGCAACACAGAATTACTGTAAAATATAGTGATCTACCATTAAATATGAACATGTAACTTTAAATGTTTTCCTATGAGAGTACGTGCGTTGTACAAGAATATAGTCGAAAGAAATATTTGAGGTGATATTATTATCTTACTTGAGATAAAAAAATAATGTAATTCAATTATGTTCTCAACTTTTTGTGAATTTTTTAGAAAAAATGTTATTTGATGATCGCAATTGTAATCAATTTGATGTTTGAAAATATTCTTTGTAAGCTTTGGATTGAAGAAATGTTTGATGATACTGTTGAAAATAAAAGCAAATAGAGAACTTAAAAGAATGAATCGAGTCTTTATTTTTGTAAATTATTAAATTGGTTAATGGTTAAGATTTGTAATTTTCAAGACCAGGTCCATTATGTTTCATCAATAAGAAACACAAAACACTCGGTCGTCAACTGAAATAACCGAACATATTTTCAATTCAAATTTGCACCATATTTGAGCCTTGTTTTTTTATTTAACCTTTTTTTTTGTTTTCCTAACAAGTTTCTGTTTCTTAATTGATTTTTCACGTATTTTAGTTTCTTTATGTTGTTTTCGTTTTTTAGTTTTTCAATTGGTTAATTGTTTACTAACCTAAAATGAAGAAAGAAAATTACAATTCTCATTAACCAGGTCAATATCTAATATTTATTTTATTTTAACTAAATTAAAAGAATATAATAAAGGAACTTTTTTGTTATGTTTTTCTTTCTCATCACACTTTTCATTTTTCAATCAATGTATAAAATAGATTCATTACCAATATTATTTTAATTTCGAAAAATATAAAAAAGGAGTAATAAAAGAAGGGCAAGAATGTAATTAACGTAATTAACGGAAGACATAAACGCCAAAAAATAATTTATAAAATTTATACTTTTAGAAATAGTGCGCGCGCGCATACACTCACACACACGCATACATATATATAAATATATTTTTAACAACTACATATTTTGTTTCCCAATATGTAAATATTGATTTAGATTAAATTTATAACATAATGTTTCTTAAACACAATACAAAAAAACTAATTAGGGAAGGTAAAATTGTTATTGAAATAATTGACGGAAAGTAAAACCCAAAATGATTACACAATTAGTAATTAACAATAATATTTATGAAAGGGTAGGGTAATAATGTAGTAGTAATTATTAAAGAATAATATTGTTATTAGAGTGATTAACGAAGGACAAAAATGGAATAAAAAGATTTACAAGATTCGTACTTTTATAGGTAGTATAGATATAGATATAGATATAGATATCTAAGAAGAATAACATGGCATAGAAGAATGCATGTATAAGATAGGTTCAGCCCACTCATGACCCAATGGGTTCAAATTACTGTCCCCAATGCTGCGAACTCGACTAAGCAGTATCTAGGGGGAGCCTAAACCAATTTGATCCTAACGTTAGTTTCTGTCACCCTAAACAGTGTACATGGACATCAAAAAGGTTTCGTCTTTCTTGCCCAAGTACCAAAGAGCCCTAGCCATCATGGTAGTTCAACAAGGACTCTGATACCACGTGTGATATACTTCATAATGAACTTGTATTCATTAGAAGCACGTTATTATAGATACTGATAAGTTCCAGACTCGCATGTTTTTACAAGAAGAGAAAGAGAAACGCGGGAAATGTCTAATACTCTCTCATCGGAAATATGTTGCTTAATCTAATTGCAAGACTGTAGATCATCTTACGAAGGTATGACCAAGAATCTAGATGGCAAATCCCGACCAACAAGGATCCTACTAAATTAGACTCACAAACATAACATAGCGAGACAACACGCATTAGGGTGCGCTTAGCTCAATGACCCAATCTTATCATCATAATTATTAGATAATAAAAATAATGTTACTGGTCTACTCTCATTCATTAAAGCATTCTATCAATCTGATTCTTCACAAGGCACCAAATGTTAATACCTAGCCCATATACGAATTCATATATCTACATCAACACCACGCTGACCAAAAAGCAGTGGCTTCAGCCATATCCGATGACATGAAGCCAGTGCCTAAAAAGTTTCAAACACCCGATTCGAAGGACTTGCCGGCGACTTAGTGGACAATGTTATCCACTTATTTAATTTTTCATTGGTATTTTGCTACTTAGTGATCTGATTTACAAACTTGTTGACACCCCCACAAACATGAAACCCAAGCGTGTAATTATTTTGTTTGGCTGCAACTCGGATTACAGTAAAAGGCTACGACCTTCACAATAGCGATGATTAATGGTCACAACTCACGGTTGGTGACACTTTTGCAGACAACTTTAAAAAAAAAAAATAGTAGCACATTTTGGGTTTATTAACTAAATCTCACTAATTAAGTTTACCGATCAACCGCTTGTTACATTCGGGTTGCAACTAAAATTTTGGATGGCCAGTGCATCGGACTAGAGTGAAAGCCAGTTACTTGGAAAAGCAACCATTTCGTTATGAATTTTTTTTGAGTTGCTACTCAAGTTGTAGAAAAATAGTTACAACCCTCCATATAGCGACAATTCATTGCCGTTAAATGTTTTTAGCGACACTAAAAAATTGTTACTGAAAGTGTTAGTAGAAAAGTCACTAAGAAACTTTTAACGACGATTATTGTCACCATACAAGGAATTATAGCTATTTTTCAACAATCAGCGTAGCAGTAAAAGAAATTCTTTTGTTCATCCCGACACAAAAAGAGAAAGGGTGGTCTTTTAGTTATGTATAAAACCTGGTGAGGCTGAACCTGCGACAGTTTGAAGCTTTCACAAAATTATCAAAAGTTGGCTTTAGCAAGACTTGAACGACAGGTCAATAGGTTAGTAAATTGAGATACATAAATAAGTCACTGATTAATTAAACTATGTATATGTCCATTCCGTCTAAAGAGTAATGCACCTAAGTCTTCGTTTCATTCCTTTTGCATGGCACTTATAACCCTTTCTAAAACAAAACTTTACATTTATCGCAACCACAATCCTAAAACTGAGAGTTACGTGTGTATGTAACCGTTCAATATGTCTGTAATCATTAACTAACGACGTCTTTAATATTGTACTGGTTGAGCAATCGCGAGTTGACCTGATGGCTGAACCAATGACCCGGTCGTCCCTCCGACTTCATGTTTGAACTTAGTCCTATAGTTATTTGTACTTACTCTTACAAATCAGAAGGTAAATGAAAAAGACGCTTGTCGTGCATCACAATACTCTATCGTCAATACGTGCCCCTTCTATAAAAATATTCCTCAACAACAGAATTAGTCAATTTAAAACAACAAAATCAGGCAAAATTAGGTGGTAGTTCATATTCAAAAAAAAAAACTTGCATATAGACAAGCATTCCATTATCTTGATTGAAACTCATCTTTGTGTTTTCAACGAAGCCAAAGCCAAAGGAATTGTTTAGCATATCTCAGATTCTTCCACAATAATTCCCTCATGTTTCTTCAACATCTTCCAAGATCTCCTATGCACTATCATCAACCACAAACAAATGGTGGAGCGCACACCATATTTGGAGCCATTCGGACGAGGCACTGCCATTTCATTAACAACGGAACTGAAAGCTCAATACAGACATCAGTTGGCATCATATGGAAATATTTGCACTTTGGCCTACCATCATAAAACTGCAGGTTATGTGGGGTGAGGTCATAACCACAGCTTTAATTTGGTCTGTCAACACACTTTCAATAGTTTTTTTCTGCCATTTAAAGAGTAAAAAATTGTCGCTATAAACCTTCGGTGAGTTAAAGATTTATACGCAATTTGTTAATGGTGTGTTAAAGAATGACATACAATATTGGACCAATTTTCTTATCTGTTAAAACTTTAGAGCAGATGATAACCTAACATGATATCAAACCTCTGATTTGGCAAGGTCCTTGGGGACAATTACTTGCATATCTCCCTTTATTATAGTGCATTTTGCACTCTGTTTATTTGTACGCAATGATTTGTCGGGAGCTTGCACGTCAAGTTAAGTGTTAAAACATGATTTACATATTTATGCTCATTCTCTGTCAATTAAAACTTTTAGAACATATGATAACTTAATACGATAGCTTAGACTTTTAAAATCGATGACAATATTGGCCCTACTTTTAGCTCTTCTGAAGAGTGATCATCATGTCTTCAATGATCAATCCAACCATTTCAGAAGGGCACAAGAAGCGTAAGGGCGACAGCCAGGGAAAGAAGATTTGGACGTGTGCTAGAACTCTATCTATTTGTTTTGGAAACATTCTTATGCTTCCAATTTCCAAAAACATTTAAAGTTCTGAAGCTCCCACCAAAGACCCCATCTCTTTCACTTGGGCACCAAAAGCCCAAACTTTCCATTATTGGACTGCCAGAGCATATATCTAGGTTCATGGCTTTTGTTCTTTTCTTATGCTTGCTCATCGTGTTTTTTTTTGTGGAAAATTTAGTAGCCTTGTAAGTTTTAATCCAAAGTTGTGGGTCTTATAAATAATGGTTGCTCAAATTGGTGCCTCCATAGAAACTTTTCCAAATATTGGTCTTTTTTGCATAAGAAATATGCCGTTAAACAAAATAGCCCCCTTTTTTAGACCATAATGTGGCTACCATAGAATATATTTCAGTCGTAGAACCGATTTTATATTTGAGGGTTCTCTTTTAAATTACTACAGTGCACACGATAGGCGAGCCAAAATAAAGTTAATAATTTGAATTTTGGTAAAAGAAAATAAAATTGGAGGGTTCTCTTTTCAACAATTTTGTTATAATGTCAGATGTGATTATTCTAAGTAGGTAGTTATGTACAATTAAAAGTTGCGTTACACCAACTATCAAATGTTGTTCTCTTTGTATATAATATAGATTTGTAAAATTGTATAATTACTCTTTCTCTTTTTGTATACTTTTGTTGCAACTTGCTAGTGTATATGTCTCTTATTAGCAGTCGATCTCTTTATAAGCACTGTTATGAACTTCAATTGGCCGCCAAGATCGATATAAACCTCTCTACGATTCCTTTTAAGTAATTCAAAACTTCGATCGCTCCGGCAAATAAGTGATAGACCAGGATTAGAGCTTTGAAGAAAAATGTTATTGAGAACGCTTCAAAGTTGAAGCAGTCGCTATACGATTCACTTGACCTGAGAGGGGTTGATGCAGATGGAATATTGAACCTATCATTTCTCATCACAGTGCATGTAGGTCTAAGGACGAAAGAATCCAATGAAAATGCGAGAATCTTAAGCGTCTCCACAAATAAGAGAACTTTTACCCACACCATAAATAAAAGTCTTAGAAATCCAACCTAAAAGCTTAAAATGATGAGAAAGAAAAAAGAATAGGGATCACACGATACCTTGAATAGGGCACAAATTCCTTGTCAAGTAATAATGAGAGATAAAGGGTAACTCGGGCCGTAGTCGTACAGTTTTGGCACTTAGGTTTTGTAACTCTAAGAACCTATTAACGTTATGCAAAATGGATTTGTCCTTAGAGAAAAAATTCACATGCAGAGCATCTATGAGTGCGTTCAACGTTGGTAAGTTGGCCATCGAGCCATTACACTTGATTTTGCTTGAATTCCCTACATAAAGTTTGCCGTCCTTTCAAAGTAACACCTTTAACTTCACTTTAAAGTTCAAAGAGTGTATTTGGGAGACTTTCTTCATTTTCAAACTAGGGTATGTTTAGGAGCCTAGAAAGCTCTAACAAAATGTAATAGTAGCAATGGAAATGTATTTGGTGTGCAGAAGCAATGATAGAGTGAACGCAGTCAGTTCAACACTGAATCTGCTTTGATCAAACTGTTCAAGCTTGATTTTAGCGTAGCTAAGTGATAGACTCAATAACTCTTGTAATAGATTAGAGTTTATGACGAAGTATTAGACTCTTGCTCATCTAGATCATTGGAAAGTAGGTTCACTGCTCTTGTAATCAATTGTCTAAATTTTATTAATGTAATTCTTTGGATTTTACCCAAAAGAAAAGGAAAAAAACATGAACACATCACCTCTCTCTCTCTCTCTCATTGTTTGGCTAATGTACCACAAAAGGAACACAGCCAAAAAACACACAAATAAATCATTTCTTTGCTTAATTGGAGGTTGGATGCTCAACTGCTCTTGCATTTGGTGATTGGCACAGCAGGACCCATCTCCAGAAGCCCCAAGAATAAAAGTGTTCATAAGCATGAGTCAATTTAATTTTGACTGCATATAGTGAAAGTAAACTCCATTTAGCCCCAGCATTCTGGCGTGAAGGAATGGTCTCTCTTACCGTCCCTACAATAGTCATACACCATATAGTGTCTTTGCACCCATTGCATGGTCGTGTACTGCTGTCTACTAAGGCCGCCGGATCGGGACGGAGAGGCGGATACCGCTCGGCACCCTCGCTGAGCGTAGGCAGAGCAACCAGTAGCTTTAAAATTGGTGAACCTTCCGACAAACGGTTGGTACCGGTAATCGGCCTTGTATTTTCCGTCCTCGGTAGCCCACGAAGAGGCATCCCATATGGATCCATACAACCACATTGGCCTTAATGGGAATGTTGCATCGCTCTTCCTCGCGTACCTCCTTATTGGCACATCATCAACCAAGAATCTGAAAAAGAAAAAAAAACTTAATTGATGCACATGATATATGGACATAAGGTAGCACAAGTACATTATATTCATTGGTCTCATTTAAGAAACTTTAATCAAACCCTTGAAATTCTGCAAACAGGTTAGATAATTTGAATGAGAATGGGCTCACATGATCTCCTTTGGACTCCAAAGTATAGCGTAGTGATGAAAGCTCTTGGTAGGGTCAAACCATAAATGAAACTTCATTTCTCTCCCAATGATCTTTCCATCCCCACTCCCTCTAATGTACACATTGGTTTGTAATGTATAGGGTTTTCCAAAAGTTGTTCCCAAGAACTCAATGTCAACCTCATCATGGTACCCTGGATGTGCTTCGCTGTTTGAAAGCTGCCATTAAAATTCAAGTTGTTAACATTGTTAAGAAAAATGACTTATTCTCATTCAATGGTACTCCCTCACTTCTTCCCTATGTTTGACATTTTTTCATCAAAGGATTGAGTCATGGAGATGTACCAATCCATTTACCTCAAACATCAGCGCTTAACGAGGTGGTTAACCGCACTTTAAAGCACAAAGAGAAGACGGGGTGAGACTATTTACGCAACCTTTTAAACTTTATTTATTGCTAAAGATAAAATGTTGTTGCTATGGTGCTATACATACTTTCAGCGACAATTGTGTCAGGAGGGATATGCAAATAGTAAAATAGAGTAGGAAAAAAGAACACTGCCATTATTGGTACTCCATATATTGCTAATGGCACTCCTCATGCAGTGGACATGTCACGAAACACGGGAGTGTCATTAGCAAAAATGGGAGTGACAGTAGAAAATTATATGCCAAGGATACAAAAGTAAACAAACATGCAACCTCGCAGTTAACAAACCGATTGTTCATATAATAAACACTTTTGTACTAAGACTGTAACCACCATGTAGAAAACAAAGGTAGAAACAAAGACAGTGCAGAAGTGACTGTTCCGAGTTCTCACATAGAAAGCTGTAATCACTCCTGCAGTGTAACCAGGTTGGAGCTTGATGGAGGCACCAAAGTACCCGGATCGAAAAGGCTTAACCGATTTGAACCCACTTCCTGTGATTAAGTATAAACCAAGAAAACGAAGGAAAATCAACTACCCAGGAACCAAAATCCAAGCTCAGTAAAATTCAAACACATTTGTTATATGAACATGATAACCTCACTCACAAGTGGTACCTGAGGTTTTGTCAAGCCAAATTGCTAAAGCACTGTTGTCTACACTCTGATGATTCGGACCCCAGAGGTTTCTGAACCCTTCGTAGAAGTTCATGGACCTAAACCTAGAACTTGGGTAGTAGCCAGGTGAAGGGGGCCAATAACCAGCATTGCATGATGAAGGAGTCAAAAAAATGAGTAGCATTGAGAGGAAGAAGAGAGCCATGAAGATGAAGAGCAACTGCTAATAGGAAGCAGAATTATTGTGATGTATCAAACAGAGGTGAAGGTGTGTATGGAAAGCATGGCGCAGTACAGTCGATATAAATAAAAAGATTAGTAGGTCCCATCCCAGTATAGTAAAGGTGAAGAGTAATTACAATGTTATAAAATGAGATTTGCATAGAATGAGAATCTAGCAGATCGGGTCTCTCGTGTAGGAAATATCTCATACAAATGTGCGTCGACAAACACTATTGTATCGTTTGACAAATTCTCTTTAACGCGTTCGTAATCACGCGGCTAAGTTAGACAATAATTAACCCGAATATTGTAGAAGACGAGATCAAAATGTTGTCCTCTTTGTTCAAGTTGTGGATACATATTTTGAACAGATTGAGCATTAGGCGTGATCGGCCTACACGTGTGTGCTGTGAATCTCAAAAAAGTTACATGCGGTGTGACATTCATGACAAATATATATGCCGCGACCACAAGTATGTTGTAGCGCTTAATTATTTTTGTAATTAATATCAAGCCAAAAGAGCATAGTTGTGGGAGCCCCAGCTTGCAATGGATTCATCTAAACCTTTTGACTAATGTAACCGACTTATATCATAGCCCCAAGATAAGTTGCTTTTGATATCCCATTGTCAGACATAATATGGTGAAATGACAAACTTTTCGTGAAGTTAAAACTGAAGTTCAGTGCACGCGGTCTTGTTTATGTCTACTACTCATTTTCGCATTAATGTTGACCAATTAACGACGTAAAAAGGTGTGAATAAGCATAGAAGATGGTTAATTTATATTCTTCTCAAATTGTTGTACTAATTGATGAATGCCCACTTTCTTGTATGATACACATTATCCACAGTGTGTGTGTCCTGATTGTTTTATGATATAGTTTTGCTGCCCATATATGATCTCAGACGAAGTAATAAGTAGAAAGTTCCTACAATAATTTCATGTCACAACTACTTTCTTTTCTCTTTATGGGATAAACTGTTAACTTTGGCTGGCAGGACTAGAGAGGTCTAGAAAAGAAGATGTAAGGTACAAGGGGTGGATGGGAATCAATTCAAGGTACGTATTGTATATGTGCATATGTGACTCTACAGAAACTTGGACTTGGGCTATTCTAGTCCCTATCTTCAATGAAAGCAACATGCATCTTTGTCTCAGCCTCCAAAGCAACAGTCCTTGATTTACCCCAATTTCTGTGCTTTCCACCTTCTGATTTCCTGTTTCGTGTGTCAGATTCATTGGCCATGGATGGACCAAATGTGGGTAAATTCTGATTTCATGGCTTGAAGATTTCAGTAATGGTACTTCTCAGCCTGTAAGGTCTATTAATGTAGTGGGGCATGAGGTATCTCCAATGGGGTCCCTGGAAATTTGATGAGATTATACAATTGAAGGTTTGATAGACTTGTGAAATGGACTTTTTGATGCTGCTGATGACAATGTGGCCGGGTTAGATGGTGAGTGATTGTCTAAACTAGTTCGTATCTGTATAACGTGCATTATTCTTGTTCACCCAAAAAAGTAAAGAATTTCCACCTTGAAGTTTAGTATATAAAATCAATGTTGTTAAGTGTCACATGATCAATTTAATTTTTGTTGCAATTCGTGCATTGCTTGAATAGACGAAAAATAAGTGTTTTTAGTATACCATTAACATGTAAGTCACTAGTTTGTCAAAATATTGAGAGAGTACGAGTGCAGAATTGAGAGCGCAAGGACCGTCAAATTAGAACCCCTTTTACAAATTTCTAGTAGAGAGAGCAGGCATGCCTCTTGAGCTACTCTCCCTACTAGATTTTGGTGACTGGGATTCTCATAAATCTTGTACATAACTTTCTTCTTTGCTCCATTTGCCTCATTATTGAAGTCGAGTGCCCCAAAATGTGAATGGAATTTAGAGGAAACTTATCAACTTTAAAGCTCCAAATTTAGGCTTTTTAAGTCAAAACAGAAAAGCAAATAAGAGAAACACTCCTATAAAATTTGGAGCAGCACATTTTCTTGGTTAACCTTTTGGCACGAGTGATACCAACAATAATTATAACCAAAAAAAAAAAAGATACCAACAATAATTGTAGAACGAAAGGAGGAAAGGACTTTCCAAAAGGAAAATTATGTCAGAAAACTGACATTGACACATGACCTGTGAGGATGATCTATGCGATCCCATTCCTTCCTTTATTTTCATATACAATATGCATGTGCATGGTCACTTGAATGGCAGGGAAAGTACTGCAGGTGAGAATGGTATAGCAAAGGGCTGTGTTCAAGGCTTAGACCCGCCAGTGTACCGAAGAAGAACAAGACGCAGGGAAGCAAACAAGTTAACTTACACCATGCAATGCCTGATGCAAGAGGCAAACTTGGGATCTCTTGGAAGTTTGACTCCTTGAGAATCCAATGATGCAAGAGGCATATATTTGGTGGCCTGTAGGACTCATAAATGGAAACCCTGTTCAGTTTGTGTTGTTGGCCGGCTCCCTGTTGGCTGTCATGCGTACACAATATCTTGTGCTTGAATGCATAGGAAGAATAGAAGCCCTTCCTGATTGTGAAGTGCATACAAGCCTCTTTCTTAGTCTCAGACCCCAAATATGACAAATTGAGCAGTTGAACTGTTGTGTCGGCCGTAGCCCACATCAATGAGAGAGAGAGAGAGAGAGAGAGGTCGTTGGCTCCACCAAACCGACACCACATGAAGGCCCAAAGTACGTACCATTTCAACGAGTGCAGTCATGGGGTGAATGCACTTTACCCTCTTGTACTTTTACCTTTCGTATAATTGCTTTGTTGTTAGACAAACTAGTGTTGAACCTCCGATCACGAAATTCTGGCAGAATGGTGATTTTGGTTGGGTTATTGTGGTGTGACTGGAAGTGATTGCCTGAGGTACGTAACAGAGAATCGAAGAAAGTGTGCAAGAGCAAGCAAATTGATGGGAGTGTAGGTGGAATCTGTGTGACTCACTGATTGCCAATGGAAGGGCAAATTCAACTTTTAACGGTTACCCATTATTTTGGTTAACGCGTGTGTTTCACGGGTGAAAGGACTAGAGTTTTCTGTTATACCTAGGGTAACAACTCATGGGGACAAGGATCGATCCTATATGGAAACTCATATGGTTTACAGGAAGCATTCCTAAATGCTCAGTGATGTTATGGATCTTATGCAAAGGTGGACTCAGGACAAAAGGCAAACTGAAAGCATGGAATATTGTTCAAGATGATCCTCATGTGTGTTGTGTATGAATCATCCAGAAAATGAGAATCACTTGTTTACCAATTGCTCCTATGCAGTGGAGCTGTGGAACATAGTTTTTGGAAAGATGCAAGCAGATCTCAGATTGCAAACATGGCTGCAATTCAGTAACCATGCTGCTCACATTTTCAGAGGAAAAAGCCTCAGAGCTAGAGGCTGGGCAAACTAGTAGTGGCAACAACGGTCTATGGCATATGACAAGAAATGAATGCCAGAATTTTTTAGAATAAAGGATCTAATGTGCAAGGGTGTCTGCATATGATTAATGAATGGACAAGATATAGAGTACAAAGCTCGAAACCAGTTATTGCAAATGCCAGGAACATAAGATTATGCACAAAATGGGGGCTTGATGAAAAGATAATGCTGTAGAAGAATGCATCAGTAAACTAGTTAGCTGAGAACTCAAATGTAGATAGTGAAGAATTAATACCCTGTATGAACTGTACATAATAGTGGAGGTGTATGCTTTTGCACTTAATGAAAGAAAAGGACTTTTTACCAAAAAAAACAACAACTGAGGTGTTGTAAGCTCGATCCAGATAGTAGTAACTTTGCTGCGGTGGTGATGATCTTCGACGGTGAGCGATCTATATGTATTGAAGGTAGGGTTAGATTTGGTAAGGATGATGATGAAGGCTACAAGGTCTCGTGGTTGATATAACTGGATTTGGTTTTCTAGATTTGCCCAATATTTACGCGTAACACATGCAGATAATAAATTGGAAAACCCATTTTAGTTTTACCATGCACAAGCATATTGTGAGGATGAACAAACTTGAGATTCAAGAGTGTCAATGGTCGGGCGACGATGCTGAGAAGAAAGTTTGGTGGCTAGTAGGGAGCTTTCAATGGCAGCTTGGTTTTGATACTCTAACAGCTCAGTTCGACTAGAACGAAGAGGCTTCTTAGAGTTCATAAGCAGCTTTGTGCCGTAACAGCTTCTAAAGTGCCAGCTTTTTTCCAAACGGCTGAGATCGTTACTTGATATAGCTAAAAATATCCCTCCAATCTACGGACGACACGTGGCGGTTATGACACGTAATCCGTACTGGCTCACTATTGATATGGCACTTACCATATCAATCATCGGACATAATCCTAAAGAAGCTTCGACTCTATCAGCCGAGATTGACATGAGATCCTCTAGGATCCTAATTAGATTCTGATTAGAGTTGGTCAAAACCCAGTCCTACTAGGACTCCTCCTCCTACCACTATATAAAGGGGTCAAGCCCCCTCAAGTAATGAGAGGTTCATACACATACACATTTGTGTAATACTGCTTTTCAGAGTTCTACCTTGTTAGCCATCTCTGACTTAAGCATCGGAGCGTTCCCCAGCCGGAACCCCACTCGGCGGTCACTCTATATTCTCTTTTGCAGGCCTGACTTCTGGTGTGGTTCCCAATCCAGTTTTTAGCTGCAACATTACTAAATCACCTCTTCTATAAGTTAGCGTAGAAATAAAGGATGTTGATTCCCCATGGAATGGAGCACTTTCCATTTAATCTGCACAATTCTCATAAGTGGAGGGAGGCATATTGTCAGTCTTTTAGAGAAACAAGGGTAAGTTGCACATGAGAAAAAATTTCCAGGGGCAAAATGCATTTATTTAACCCTAATTATTGAGTTACCAAATATAAATTTGTGGGCCCATGGTACAATATAAACATATAGGCCCAAGGCTAGCCCGTGAAGGTAAGGCATGGCCCAATTTGAACCGGCCTATTGGACAATGTACGTCAATTGTGTACCATTTCATTAAATTGAAGGGACGGCCCAATTTGAACCACTATATAAAACAATTTATGCTGATTGTGTTCAACAGAATTTTAGAATAGTTTTACTAAATATAAAGACCATTGAAACTCAAAAAACAATGGTAGATAGAATAACTATTTTTTGACATGTCAGGATTAAAAAAAAAATGAGTAAAGCCAATGTTTATATGTACTAAGTTTATCGTAATCATTCACAAAAAGTCAAAGAAGAAAAATTCAGTAATCTGGACTTTCTCTTACTTCTACCCATCTGTCTCGAACCCAATGAAATAATAGAAAAGCCATGAGAGAACTTTAGGCGAAGTTTATCCTATTCGGGCTTTTAAATTGTTGGATTGCTTACAAGTGGAGTATTTTCAGTTTTCACACTCTTTTTGGTATATCTTCGCTTTTTTGTCGGCTCAATTTCCCATAAAAATGTTTATTTTGTGACGACGATGATATGCAAACGGCCACAAGTGATTTTTATTGATGTTTTTCATGCCTTGCAAATCTATAACAAATAAGAATTTGAGAGAGATGTTTACAATATGATTGGGGAAACGATTTCAGTTTGAACTATTGCACTCCTAGAGAGCTTTTATACTGATATAAAAGTATCACCAGAAGTTCTTGTGTTGTGAAGCTGTTTGAAACGGGAGTAGCACTATGTTCGTCAAAAAATGGATTTTTTTCGCAAGTCTATTTTTTCAATTTGTATAAACTCGTGTTTTCTGTGATATGAAAAAGCAAGTCCTTTAGCCAACACAATAAAGGATTTTGCCAAAAAAATTTAAAAAATATTTGGCGGTTCGTTGAAAGAATGAGTTTTGTGCATTGAAATGTAGAGATTCTAACTTGCTCTGACAAGAGCCTCTATTACTTTAATACTCTCATCGTCCCAAGATAATTGATCAATTTTTCTTTTTGAGCTATCTCAAAAAAATTAATCACTTTTCAAAGTAAAAATATTATGTAAATATTTTTTCATATTTACCATTTTTACACTTTTTTTAGTCAATTTCTCTTTCTACATTTACTCTTTCATCAACTCATTTTCTCTCTTTCCGGCCCACTTCATTCTTTCCCTTTCTATCTCCACATTTAATATTTCACTAACTAATTTTTCCTCTCCTGCCTCACTTCTTTCCACCGTTATCTCTTTAGGGGTAAAATGAAAAACACACTTTATATAACTTATATATTTCATATGCGTGCTAAGTCAAAATTGAGCAATATTGCCTTGAAGGATGTCGAAGAAAAGTAAGACAAAGATATTGCTCTGGTGGTCTAGTAAGTTCAAATAATAATAAGTTTTTAAATGATCAATTAAATTTGTGTGTGGCGTTAGTTTATGCCCTTACAATGACAACTTGTCAATGACTGCTTATATATGCAAATTAAGTAAATGTATGACAACTCATATAAGAGATAAAAATTCACGTGTGTCTCGTTACAAATAGACAAAATGACATATAAAAGTGTTACTAAAAGAGTGAGCAACTTTAAATAGAGTAAAAATATGATTTCTCCTTGTAGAATAAGATAAGACGTTGCCTAAAGTTCTCTCGTAGAATAAGTATTATACCGTAGCTATGGATTTACTCAATCTATAGGAAATAATTTCTCTAGAGTTGTACACCGAGTGAACCTATGGGTACGACAAAATACTTACCCATAAATTGAGTGAACTTATAACTACATCGAAATTTTTAAAGAGAATCCAATAATTTCAGAAACCAGTTGACAAAACTTCCCTAAATGAGTTCAAATGACTAACTCATAAGCAAAATGTTAGAGATCCTTTTACATTACTCCCATGAGTGGATAAAACTACCCTCCAGCAAGAAAAAGAAAAATGCTGGCTTCTACCCCTGTTCTTCATCGATGGACATGGAGATTGCTATAGAACGGCACCACCACCAATCATATTCCGACACCTCCACCAACCAATTTCAGCACATGCTTCACTTGCTTCATGTCTACACCATTGCCACTATCTTCTTCACCCAAAGCTTTCATGACCAAAACAATTCATATCCCCAAATGTCAGACACATATCTACACCAAGCCTTGTCCGAAATGACAATTTTCCATGTTCTAAGCTCCTACAAAGATGATTAGCAGAAATAAGAGTACGGGTTCTTTTTGGACTAGAGTTCAAATTTTCTCTTCATAATAGGACCAAAGGAAGAGAGCCAAATTTTTTAGATTATGGTTCTCGTGCTATGGATTGCCATTATCTTCATATTGAAATATGCGGATCACCCAAGGGTGAGCAGTGAACCGATAAGACCGATCCGAACCGTTCATACCAACCGAATCCGAACCATTGATGAGCTTGAATGGTTTGGTTTGAGATTTTCAAACCGAGGCCGGTTCAGTTCGGTTCACGGTTCAGGATTCCCAAACTAGCATTAAACCGAACCGAAGAGAAGGTTATAAAGGAACTAAAAAAATATAACCCTGGTTAGCTAAATAACCAGGGTAGAGTAAAACCTTATCACTTATTATTCAACCCTTCTCCTTTTCATTCATCAGAGATTTCAGCCGCAAGCCCGTAACTCTTTCCTTTCTTCTGCGTTTTTCAACACACCCATGGACACAGATCTCAGCTACTCTTCCACTCTTCTTCTACTCTTCTTCTTCTTCATAGACAACACACCAACAGAGATCGCAACCCACGAATGATGGAACCATTTCAATCGACAATACATGAGAAGGTTAATGGTCACCACGCTTTTATTGAAGATTAAGGTCACAACCCAGATTTCACTCTCGTTCCAAAATCCCAGTAAAGTTTTCTTGAATTCAAGTGCTATCTTCGGCTTACAATTAGTGAGCATGTAAGTTTCAATTTTGATTCCAGTTTTTTAGGTTTTACCCATCCCTAAATCTTTAATTTCAATTTCAAAATTTTAGCCTTCGCAATCTCCACGCCTTCAGAGTAAGACATATGATTCAAGGATCATGACAAAGTTAGGTCGACACTTTGCTATTGACGTATTTCACTGTTGAAAGTTATTTGTTTCATCTTTGTCTACTTTTAGAGATCTTATTGCAAAGTATAGGAACTCAATTGAAGAGCTTATCCAGTCTGAACTATAATTTCATCACATTTCTAGTTGGGGGTAAGAATTTATCTCAGAACTTTCTCTTCTGCTTTTTTTTGTTGTTGTTTTTTTTTTATCATCCACAACATTTGTTGTAGTCAATAAGCTTGATCTACTTTCAAGTACTTATTTATCTGAAAGAAGTAGCGAAGACCTAAGGTTGAGTTCTCAGGGTATAGAGACCATAGCCACATATGACTAATGAGAAAGATAAAAAGGAAGATGGGCTGACGCAAAAACATGTTTGATGCATTCACTCGATTGCTTTTAACCTCTACGTTGTTTCCTGAGTTTGCTTGTTACAAGGTATTATCAAGGTACCTGGTTGTAGACTAATAGTGTGAAACATATCCCTATTGTCAAGGTACCTGATTGCAGGCCTTGAAATGTAAAGTGCAGTAGCGCATATTGCAGTGCCACACTAGTGGTTGGCTATGCTTTACATGAAGGAAAAACATTTTCCATGGGACACTTGGCACTTGCTTTGCATATTATTGAACTTGGCAGTTGTTTTGCAGCTTGTTTATTCAATAAACAACTTGTTTATTAAATGTGCCACCTATTTTGCAGATTAACTAGAATGTGAAAAGTGGGATCTTGGCAGTTTGTAAGTCTTAAAGTGTTGAAGTTCTTACTAGATTAGCAGGCCACTTGGCCGTATTAAGTTTCATTATTGCATCATTTCATAACAGTCTTTGTCCTTCCCTTCAAATGATATTTGATATGATCTTGTTTGTGAGGTAAACTTAGAATGTTTTCGAAGTCTCTTTCAAGGTGTTATGTTTGACTGAAACCGTAATGGCAGCAAGATGTCCAGAGTGCACCACTTTGATCAGTAATCAGTAATGGAGCACACATTAACCCACTGTCATGTATTATTTTGATGCCTTGTCTTTAGAACTTGTCATGCACTTAAGTTTATTTTTTGGACCAGATTAATGGTTCATTTCATTAGGTAATGTAACTTTATTATGCCTGGTTAAGCTTTTCAATTTGTCATGTAATGCAACTATGATGTAACTTTTTGTTATTGAACTATTGTTTTTTCTTAAAACATGTAATATCCCGAACTTCGGGAGCTGTTTAAAATAATCATTTGTGCTCCGAAAAATAAACAGGCAATAATTTTGAGTAATGCTCGAGTATTAGTAGAGTATCGAAACTTAAAAGAATTTTGGGGCAAAAACATAATTTTGAAAATTTTAGGAGCATTTTTATAATTTTGAAAAACTTGAGGGACTATTTTGCAATTTTAATTTTTTTTTGTCTAGGTGTCAAGTTTTAGAGAAAATTCTCTAAATTGGTGCCACCTCTTGCTAGGGTGTTGGTGACTAATCAAGGTTAATATAAAATACAAAATTTGAAACTTTGGGGAATTAAAAATAACGAGAGAGATAGAGAGAAGGAATTTCGGGGAAACAGAAGAAAACAGAAAAGAAAGAAAGAAGAAGAACAGAGAAGCAGCAGCAGCAGGAAACAGAGCAACCGAGAAGAGAAGGACAGTAAGCTCGGGCAAACAGAGGGAAACGGAAAGGAAATTTCGGGAATCACTTCAAGGGTAATCTCTTCTTTTTGGTGTGTTTATTAGTGTGTGTTTTGGTGGTGTGTGCGTGTGTAAACAGTGAGTGTGGTGTGTGTGTGTGTGTGTGTGTGTGTGTGTGTGTGCGAGCGCGCTTGTTAGCTTTGGGAGAGTGGATTAATGTGGGATTAGTGCATATATGTGTGATTATGTGAGGGTTGTGGTGTAATGGGTATGTAGGAGTGAATTGGGTGGGGGTTGAGGGTGATTTCAGTGTGCGTGTTTCAATGTGTGTGTGTGGCATTTACAGTGTGCGTGTTCTCAGGTGGATGTTCGTAACTGTGTGCATTGTGTCTGCGTAACTGTGTGTAATAGGGGTATGTAGGTGTGTTATTGTGTGATTTGTGAGAGTATAAGAGTGTTTTAAGTGTTTATGTGTGTTTTAATGGTGAATCAGTGTGTGTAAGAAGTGAGTGTTGTTCATGTGCCTCAGCAGTGGGAGGTAGGGGATGACTGTGTGTGTAAAAAAAGTGCGATAGTGTGGGTTTTAATCCATGAATAGTAATTGTTTTTGTCGCCAAAAAGGGAAGGTTAATTTAGACAGTTTTCCACAGTTTTTTATAAATTTCTAGGGTCAAAATTTGACAAAGTGTGAAACTATAACCCCTAATATTTTTACGAGACGTACGCTATGGAATTTTTTGAGAATTTTTAGTGTCCGCAAAGAGCCCTAAATTAGGGTATCGAGTAGGAGAAATTCTTGATTCAATTAGCATACCAAACCAAGTCATTTTAATCTGAAAATTTTAGAAAATCTTATTTTACTGATATGTTTAATATTTTAAAATTTCGAGCCATTTTGGGGACGATAGATATTTTTCGCGAAACTAGCCTCTAAGCGCTTGATCCGGACACCGATTTGGAATTTTCGGGCAAAAATTTTCTAAAATAGTTTTTAACCCAAAAATGACTTCAAGATGCTTAAATAGTGTTTGTATGGTTGGATAACCTAGGCTTACATCTTGTTTTGATGATAACTACACATTGATTATGTTCTAATGTGTGCTTTGAGTGTATTCTTAGTAGGTATATACATGCACACTCATGAAGACACATTTGAGAAGTTGGATTAAAGCCAAAGAAGCTTAAAGTTATAGTGGACATGCTATAGAAGCTTCATCAAGTCCAATGTCGAAGAGCAACAAAGAATGCATCGGCTAAGTTACTATCGATTATAATTGATCTTTCTTATTATGTAACTAGTCTTGGTTTGATGCTTGGATTGATGACTATGACCTAAAAAGACCTTAGGACACCTTGTGCATTGCATGTGAGTTCATAAGCATTCACACAACTACGGTTCTTGAAAATGAGTGAACTTTGGAGCTTACTCAGTTTTTCTCAAAAATGTTTTTGGTTATAATATTTTCATATGTTGATAAAACTTTTCATTAGCTTTCCAACGCAAAAAAGGCACCTCAATCCGATTTTCCTAGAGAAAGTTATGCCCAAAATGAGAAAAGGGGGTTCCACTAGGCAACTGACTGGCAGCAGGATAATAGAGTCGACTGTATCTGAATGCAGTCGACTGAATTCCAATGCAGTCGACTGTAATTGAATGCAGTCGACTGCATTGGTCAAAATTCAGTTTCAACAGCTATTTTCGAGGACAAAATTCCAACGGCTATTTTCGAGGGAATACAGTCGACTGCAATGGCAGTTTTGCCCATATTATGCCTATAATGGCTTTATTTCATTTGCTCTCTATATAAATGATTTGGGGCTTCATCATACACCATGGAAACCACATTCTAAGCCTCCATTCATTAGAGAAACATCAAGGCTCATAGATTAAACTTATCTCTCTTCATCTTCATGATTTTACATCATTAAAGAGAGCATCTTTGTGAGCAATTCTTTGATTGAGAGTGAGCATCTTTCAAGTCATCAATTCTCTCATCTCTCTATTGCACTAGAGCTTCATTTGTACTCATTTCCTTTCAAAAGGGTTTCTTTGTACACATTTGATCTTTGTAAAAGGATTGTGATCAAGGCTTGGGTTTGTCAAGTCTTGGGTGAGCTTTGTGGATTCAAGGCTTGTGCTTGGTGTGGGGATATCACCAAGTGTTGTAAGGGTTTTGATCTTGACCCGGAAGAAGATTGTTGTTAGTGGATTCTAGTGCTCTTGCAAGGGACTTCCTTGAAGAGGTGGATGTAGGCTTGAGGGTATATCAAGCCGAACCATTTAAATCTCATTGTCAATTATCTCTAAACCTTTATCTCTTTTCATTATCGTTTTACATTTGTGTTGAGATTGAGGTTATTTGTTTGTTAATTTTTAAAGTAGTCTTAAATGCTATTCACCCCCCCCCCCCTCTAGGGTTATTTTATTGGTTTCAGTGTTTTAAGAGATTTTTTGATTTTTTTGGTGCCGGGAACCCCAGGGATATTTTGGTAATTTGCCACCCCGAGGGAGTGGGTATTTTGGTAATTTTACCCATAAAAGGTATTTTTTGAGTAAATTTGCATACGGTAAGGATATTTTAGGGATTTTACTTACGGAAAGGTCATTTGGATGACGGGAGGTATTTTGGTAATTTACCGCCCGAGGGGGGGTTATTTTAGTAATTTTACCAGCAAAAGGTATTTTTGCATAACTTCACATACGGGAAGGTTATTATAGTGATTCTACTTACGGGAAGGCTATTTTGGTGATTTGAGTCCGAGAGGGGCATTTTGGTAATTTTACACCCTATGGGCATTTTTGTAATTTTACATACCCGGTGAGGGAGGTCCATTTTAGGAGTATGTGTGAGTCATATTAAGTTATAATATTAGACTGTAGGCTGTGTTCTAATGGCTCGATTATTCCATTTAGGTCAAGCAACAGAGTTTTCGGTTAAATAGCTTAGCCTCGGATCTAGGCAAGAGTTTCTATCTGAACCCCGGGTAACGACTTTCGTCTGAACTCTTATTTGATAACTTGTACTCGTAATACTCCTTTGATTTAAGGATGACTAATGTCTAACACTGAATTATGTATTGATATCGGTATACTATTGTCCAAAAATCCCAATATTGAACCTTAATCGATTATTTGAAAATCTTATTGATGCTCGTCTGTTATTGCATGCTGAGCAAATTTAATGATTTGTTTATGTCCGTTCTTCTAAATTGGTGTGCCTAAATTCGATAACCATTCGCAATCGTTCTTGTTATTTGTTGCGGTTATTCTGGAATTTCGAGTAATGATATATTTCAGTATATTTATTGTTATTGAAATCCGAATTGATTTTGCTGATTTGATCTTTTGTTAATACTCATTGATATTGTTAATTTTTGTGTTGACCTGGGAATTCCGTTCTGTGGGGAGGCGTTATAAGACTGGTTTGAATCCTACTTGGAACGCAGGGTAGTACCCAATGGGACTAGTAATTATATACTGGTACATCATGCATGTGTACACCAACCGCTCAGGATCAACATTTTTTTATTTTATTCGCACTGTATATTTCCGCGACTGTTACGTAAATGATCAGAAAGTATTATCTGAAATGATTTGTGCTTGTGTTGAAATCCCTTGAGAAATCTTCATTGTATTTTGGAAATGTTGATTTTGGAAGTGATTTTTACTGATAGTTTTGGAAACCGTCGTGATTGTTATTGCTATTTTGATATCTATTTATGATGACTTTGGATCATTTTGGAAATCATTGAGCTATTCAGATCGTTTGAAGTATTCGAAAATCATTGTCGTTTGGATTCTTTGGAATCGTTTTGTAATTATTTTGGTAATTTTTGTACGACCTTACTGAGCTCTCGAAAGCTCTCCCTTCATTTGATTCCTTCCTGTAGGTAATGGTTAGCTGTAGACTACTCGGGAATGGGTTCAGAGTCTGAGTGAGATTTCGGTGAGCCCACCACTACTGTGTAGTGTGATCCCTGCATGGATCGGTATTGTCAACTCATTCTATAAGGACTTGAGTTTGTAAAGAACCTAGGTTTTAATAGTTCAAGTTCAAGTAGTTTGTAATTTTGTATTTGAAGAATTGAGTTGATATCGGATTAGGTGCTTCGAAGTATGTACTAGTAAACAAGATTTGACATGTTTGAAGCGATGTGGTAGGTTAATGTTCCGGGAGTTCAGGGCGATGGAGCTACGAATTTATGGGGCGTTACAAAGCAAAATAATGTTTGAACTACGCTCGAACTGATCTAAACCGTTCAATTTGAAGCGAGTGAACCAAATCGAGGTGTCTCGATTCAGTTTGGTTTAAGAATTTGTGAACCGAGGTCTATTGGTTCGGTTTGCAGTTTGACCCTCAAACCAACCGTGCTCACCCCTTGGATCACCATTGTGCTTTATCTCAAGTGCCAAGTTGGTTGCCGGACACATTGATTTGGTCACAATCACGTCTTTCATTAGATTAGCTAACACCAACCCTTTTAAGTCGTCATGCGCCTAACATGTGAAAGCTTAACTAAAGGGCAAAACTGTCAAACAAGCTAAATAATTTTAGAATTTCGCCTTCCTTATTTCCTAAATATGATTACTTTACGTCGCATTTTTATTTTTCTCTTTCTCCTTTCCACCATACCACATCCTCAACTCACCTCAGTCGCCACCCATATTAACATGTGTTCGCTGTCTCCCATGGCCACCACACCCGATTTGCCGCCTACGTCAAGCACCACTCCATCACCGATTCACTACCATACTATAATCTCATCTCCACCACATCCCACGATCGTGAATCATCAACATTGTCGCTGGTTTCTCTCTCACACACACAAACACACACACACACACCCCCACACCCCCACACACACATAAAACAATACTTAAATCCAATAATTTTTGGCATAAACTCAAAGACGCCTAACTTTTCCTACCTCAACAATCCTGAGCCTAAAGCTTATCCTACTTTATCCTCAACGGCCAAATGTTGATGGGCTTAGATCTAAATGATCCATCAATTTGGATTATCCAGACATTTTTTCCTATTCGATCACTAAACATGGATGTAATGGTGGCCATCTGGTTTAAGTAGGATGACGATGGGCTGGGTGGTGTGGCGGGGTGATGAGGGTTTGGAATGTCGAGAGAGATAAATCTCGTATTGGGCAAATAATAAATAATATTTCAATATGAAAGTCTTGTATGCCTCTCCCCTCATAGTTAATTCAGAATTGGTCGATTCAGGCTCAACATACAATTCAAAAATTAATTCGTTCATCGCTATCCCCTCTAATTCTCCACGTGCAAGCCCAGTCAAAAGAAGTCTGGCTACACGTGAAAAGGACGTGTTGAGAGATATAAATTTCACACTGGGCATATAATAAACAATATTTCAATATATAAGCCTTAGGTGCCTCTCCTTTCCTTTTATAGTCATTATGTTTTGAGTTACATGCTTTTACATTGGGAAAGGCAGTGGGGGTGCCTTGTTTGTAATGTGGTAATGATAACTCTGTGGTGGTGATGGTGGAGAGGGTTGGTTATGAAGTGGTGGTGGATCAATTTGGGTTCCTTATAGGATTGAGGTTGTGGCAGCGGCGATGGAGGTGGGCATGGGTATAGAGTGGTTGTGGTGGTGGGCGAAGATGTGAAGGCGGGTACAGGGCACGGTGGTGGTCCTGAAAAGTTGGTGGGTGGTAACTGGAAGATGAATAGGAAAAAAGAACAGAGGACATAAATTTTTCTTTAATAACTTTGCCCTGCACTTAAGCTTCATATGCTTCGTACATGGGTAGTTAATGGGCTTGGTATCATCTAAACCTAATGAAAGTGCTCGATTAAGCTAATCTACGAGTCCAATGACAATTGTTGATAAAATTGTTAGCTCACTGACCAAATTGACACTAAGGGTAATAGTACGACGATTATTTGCGCACTTAACTCTTATTGTTAATAAATCTAATCAATAAGACATATTCTTGAATCATAGTCAATTCAAGAGATGAAATAGGCATCCCACCGAAGGAAAATTGAATCAAATGAAAGAAAAAGGGATTGTATTGTCAAGCAAAGACGAAAACTGTTTTTTGATTTAGTGGATAACACAGTTGTGTCTTCCCTCTTATATGGAGGTTCGCCTAATATGGCCCAGTAAAGTAAATGGGAGCTTACTCGAATATTTAAAACTCAAGGATCTATAAAAGGTGTAAAGGTCCCATCAACTAAGGTTAGGTAAAAAAGATAGAAATTAATACAATGGGCGGAGAAAGGAAAATGCTGAAAATGGAAAAATGACATTACTGCTGTGATCTGCGTAATAAGACAAAGAAACATGGTCCGACCAACATGATAATTTAGGAGCAGATTCCTGACAATCCTTAACCCGATTGTCAAGATTGTTCTTAGAGGTCCAGACAATAGTGTTCTCGCTATATCTTCTATAGCCTGTTTTTGGGTGAGATCGTTTCATCACGAGTTATAATCCACCTTAGCTTGGTGGTGCTTGTTTTGGAAATTGAGTATTGATCAATTATTGTTATCTTGATAGTTGTAAGCCTTTAGTTATTATTATGTTTATAGAAAAGAAAGTTGAGACAAGTTATGACCATATTATTGTTACTATAGTGGAAGTATGAGGGGTTTTCATATTAAACATTGCGTCTCTTTGTGGTTGAGTTGTGCACTTCTTGACGATTTTACTTTTTAAATTTGTTGTTCCTATTTTAATGACACAAAGTAAATGGGAAAGAAAAAATCATTGAACTTCCATCATCCATTGGGGTTTTGATGAGTTTTGGGTAATCTTTCCTCGATAAGTGGTACCTAAAGCTTTTGTTGGGTATTTATTGAGTGAACTAAAAATGGATGAAAAAGTGGTTCGCATGGCTAAATTGACATCATGAGGTTATTCAATATAGAAGTATCACATGGAGGATATCAAATTATGTAAGAATTTGCATGAGCCTATTATGTGGCAAAAATGATAACGAGTGGGAAATAATGCACAAGAAGATTATTGATTTATATCTGCTAGTGCGTTGATAAGAATGTGGCTTATCATGTTGTGAATGACACCAGGGCCGATGTTATTTGAAAAAAATTGGAGTCTATGTATGGGTGATAGATAGGGTTGAAGAAGGCTCTGCTCATTATGAGAATCGTGTATGTGAGATACAAGGATGAAGATTGTATTTCGAAGCATATGAGTAGCTTTCAGGGCCTCATAAATCAATTGACTACGATGAAGTTAATGCATGATAATGAGGATTAAGCTTTGTTGCTCCTGAGTTTTTTGCCTGATAGTTAGGTGACACTTGTGGTGCACTCAGTAATTCCACTCTAAATGGTAAGCATGGATATGTTTAAGGATATTTTGCTCAATGAAGATGTCAAACGAAAGGAATTAAAGATCTCTTTGAAGGGGCATACATTTGTAAGTGAAAGCCAAATATGAAACATGGATATATACTTTCTCCAAGGTAACAGATTTAGGAGAAAGTCCAAGCACATGAAAGAGATCGAGTTTTATGACTACATGAATACACATGGCATAAAAAGAAAGAAGAGCTAACTCAGGAATGATGTGAAGAAGAATAGATAAAGAAAAAGAGATGACTGCATTCAATATCCTTATTCGAGATGCAACCAGTGTTGATGTGTCGTACCAATTGGATCACTCATTCATGTGTATCCTCTCATATCACTTCGTGTATGATGATTTCTTCGCATCCCATACTAGGATATCATTTTGTACGGTGATTTCTTCACATCCCATACTAGGGTGGTTTTGTCAATGTTAGGTTGTGAAATGCTATCATCCCATACTAGGGTGGTTTTGTCAATGTTAGGTTGTGAAATGCTATCGTGTATAGGGGTGTGGGCATGGAAAATATTTGTTGGGAAACCATCATTGACGACTAAATGTTACTGCTTATGGATGATAACCATGTTATGGATATTTACCTGAATTTGATTTCCATGGACAAGCTTGATGATAATGGATTAGATAGTTACTTTGGTGAAGGTAAATGAAATCTCATTGAAGGTTCTTGAGGGATAGTCAAGGGAATGAAAACAAGCGGACTACGTGATGAGAGCCAAGTCTTGAAAGAAGGAAGTGCAAGTTCTTCTTACAAAGAATGCGAGAGTTAGAGTGTGGTGCAAAGATGGACAAAATCCTTTGCATAAGAGCTAGAAGAATGCAACTGCTAACAAGCTTGTGTATCAATATAAGAACAATTATAATAAGGCTAAAGAATAAAGCGGCTGTAAATGGAAATGCCACAAGAAAATTTGTCAAGTTTGTGAATGTCCCCCCATGGTGAAAAACCATTTTGATGATGATAAGCCGGATTTTAGTTGTATCTAAGAATAAAACGAACTCTTGGAGGAAGAAATTCGTACCAAGAAAATCAGGTATGATTATTACCTCCACATGATTGAGAGCGAGAGTTTGTTGGGTTCTTCCTTCGTATGTGAAAAAATGGCCTAATAAATTATAAGGGAGTCGATTTGAATGTTTGAAGCACAAGTATGGAAGGTTTAAAAGACTACATATTCAGTAATTATTGTTATACAACAAATAAAGAATGCAGTCATTGGAGAAAGGAAAAGACTTGGAAATGAATGACGAAAAATGATGCTGTGATTTGCATCATCGGACAATGAAACATGGTGTGATCATCATGAAATTTTTGGAACAAACTTTTACAGAGTTAAGGTGATATATTCTGAATAGAGATGATCTTGCTATATCTTCTACAACCACTTTTTGGGTGAAATCTCGCCCTCGCTTGTTGCAGTTTGCCTTTGCTTAGGCGATACCTGTTTTGGAAGGTGTTGATCCAAGATTGCTATTTTTATGGTTGTAAGCCTCTAGTTATGTCTAGAGAAGAAAAAGTAGAAAAGAGTTATAACCCCCATTGTTATTCGTACAATGGAAGTTTTTTGAAGTTAGCCCCGTGATTTTTTCCTTCTGTTGAAGGATTTTTCATGTTAAATGTTGCGTATCTTTTAATTTATGTATTTCTTTATAGCATTATCTATAGATTTGTTCTTCCTACTTTTATCATGCAAAAGAAGTAATTCCCCGCAACTTTCATAATCCAGTAAATTTATGTGCTAGTCTAATGAGTAATAACATCTTCCTCACTGACAAAGGCTAATTAAGCTCCTCGTATATTCAGCTGGGTGAATTCATTGCTGGACATGACTATCCATTTCCAAAACCAAATTCGCATGGGGGGTAGTTTTATTTATGTAAATTAGAATGTTTAACTTTAGTCGACGAGCACTTAGGTAACCAAAATCGTTCTCTTTGTTGTTCCTTTTGTTTGCTCTACTACACTACTTAGAGTTGTCAAACGGGCCGGGCGGCCCGCGGGCTGGCCCGACCCGGCCCGGTTTCGGCCCGGGCTGGCCCGGCCCCGTGGATGAACAGTAGCGGCCCGCACACATAGGGCCTGGGGCCTGGGCCTGGACCAGGCCTGAAAATTCTGGAAAACGGCCCGGCCCGGCACGGCCCGGTTTTGGCCCGGGTTTGGCCCGGCCCGGTTTCGGCCCGGGCTTGGCCCGGTTACCTGGCCCGGTCTGCGGCCCGGTTTTTGGCCCGGTTTTGGCCCCACCATTTTTTGAATCTTTTGCTTTTCCCCCCCTTTCTTCTCCCCCTTTTCCAAACTTCCACTTTTACCCCCCCAACAGCTATATAACGGCTAGNTTGGGGAGAATTTTAGTCTAACCTATATTTTCCAACTCCTTTACACTCTTACCCTCCCCAACAACTATAAACGGATAGTTTGTAGGGGTATTTTGGTCTTTTGTGAAGTTTCTAAAATCTATAAATTCACACCATTTCTCTCCAATTTTTCACACCAATCTTCTTACTCTCTTCTTACTCTCACAACAAGCTTTGCTACTAGTTTCCTCTCCAATTACTAGTCTTGCTAATTACTACTAGTATTTAGTAATTAATACTCTTGTTTATTAATTACTAGTCTTGCTAAATTCTTTTTAATTACTCTTACTCTCTAATATTTGTTACTCGTTCATTCTTTTAATTACTACTAGTATTTACTAATTAGTACTCTTGTTTATTAATTACTAGTCTTGTTAAATTCTTTTTAATTACTAACTCTCTAATATTTGTTACTCGTTCATTCTTTTAATTGTTATTTCTTATTACTACTCTTATACTTGTGTATTTAGTTACTCTTACAAAGTTTAGCGTGAAATATGTCTGGATTATTGAACAAAATGAGGCGTGCAACGTCATCACGAAAGAAATCATCATCATCGCAAGCACCACCACCAGCACAAGCGCCAGCGCCACGGCCATCAGAAACACCAATCCAAGCACCAACACAACCATTCGTTCGTGGACGAATGAGTACAGGCTCTATGATAGATACCCAAGCCAATTGGGAGTTCAATCAAAACATTCCAGATTTTGAATACACGCCTGATGAAGACCCCCCGCATTATAGTCAAGGACGCAGCTCGGTTGGCGAAGCTACTACTCAGTGGCATAATCTCAACCCTATGCCTGGTCATGATGAAGAAGGGCCGAGCAATGCCTCCGATAACGTGCCAGAAGTCCAGAAGGGGAAAAAGAAGAAAGCCGAGTGTTGGAATCATTTCGACGTAATTACGGTGGACGACACCCGAAAAGCTCGATGTAAGTACTGTCTTAAATTATTTTCGACCGGTAGTGGTAATGGACATCTTAACAGGCATTACCCTGGGTGTGCACCTCGACAAGGCCACGTCGAACCTACCCAAACGCAGTTATCTTTTGACGGTAAGTTATTTGTTTATAATCAGCGAGAGCAAAGAGACGGTCTCGCTGAATTTGTTATTCACGATGAACAAGCCTTTTCTTTTGCCGATAATCCTAAGCACTCTAGATATATGAACACCTACGTTCAACCTTTGTACAAAAAGGTTCATAGAAACACAACGAGGTCCGATGCACTCCGACAGTACAAGGCTGCCAAAGCACGCCTTATCGATTATTTCGATAAATTTGACGGTAAAGTTAGTCTTACTTCTGATATTTGGCAATCTCCTTATACTTTTGTTAGTTATTCTTGTGTGACCGCTCATTGGATTGATGCAGATTGGGTTATGCACAAGAGAATCATCGCTTTCGAGCACTTCCCTTATCCGCACGATGGAATGAACATTGCTACTCTTATATTAAAAGCATGCAACACATTTAAAATTAAGGATAAGATTATGAGTGTTAGTTTTGATAATGCTTCTAATAATAAAGCTGCTGTTGCAGCTTTAAAGGAGACGCTTCAACCTGTACTTGATGGTGAATTATTTCATGTTCGTTGTGTTTGTCACATTATTAACTTAATTGTTCAAGATGGTTTAGCTGCTGCAGGAGATATTCTGCTCAAAATGAGGGGTATGACAGCTTATGTTAATGGCTCGAGTTTGAGAACACAACAATTTAAAACGTTGTGTGTTCAATATAATATGCCTCGCAGGAGAGCAGTTACAGATGTGGTCCACAGGTGGAACTCTACATACCACATGCTTTTACACATTCTGGCATACCGAGAAGTCTACACGCATTTTCTACTAACCCAGTTCCCAGCCGGCTTGCCAACTCAAGAGGAATGGCAGATGGCCACATACCTAGCTGAATTTTTGGAGGTATTCTACACGTCTACCAATTTATTGTCTGGTACGTACTATCCCACCTCTCCTCTCGCTGTAATAGAAATTCTGAAGATGGCTACAATGTTAACAAAATGGAGATATATAGGACCCTTTAGGGAAATAGTACAAGTGATGGATCAAAAATTTAATAAATATTGGAGGAAACTGCCTGCTATTTTTACTGTGGCTACTTGTTTAGATCCTAGGTTAAAGTTGCATGGCGTGAACGGCTCGATACAAGAGATATCGAAATTAATGCGCTACACAGCAGAGGACACAACCTTGCTCACAGCAAAAGTGAGCAAGAGGTTTGAGGACTTGTTCAACCTCTATCGTAATTCTGCTGACGTGCGCGGGCGAGCTACATCATCATCCACTGCTGAGAGGTATTATGCGCCATACCTTCAAGGCTTTGAACATCTAGTAGCAAGACAACTACCAGGTGAAGGTACTTCTAATTCGGGAGGTTCGTATAATTTTTCCTCTTTTAATGAGATTGGTGTATATGCAAATACTGATCATTATTCTGATTTATCAAGGCAAGAACAGATTAATTTTAATTTGTTAAATTTTTGGAAACAAAATCAAAACATGTATAAAACTTTATCCCAAATTGCACGGGATGTACTGCCAGTGCAAGCCTCCACGGTTGCTTCAGAGTCGGCATTTTCAGCAAGCGGGAGGGTTTTGGATGACAGGAGGAGTCGTCTTAACCCCGAGTCGCTCGAGCTATGTGTATGTTGGAAGGATTATCTTGATGCGAAATACCGCGAGCAAGATAAACCGATTGATGATAGGAAGAGCAGTGACTCGGATATTGAAGTACTTCCGGATGATTAGGTAATTTGTTTTTATTTTCCTCTTTTGATCCTTTTGGTTGACGTTGCAGATTTCTTGATCTTTGATTGCTGATATTTTGGATAGACATGCATTATTATTTTGATTGTTAGAGTTTTAAGAATAAATTTTTTCACAAAATATACTTTTTTCCATATATATAAAATAATTTTTTACACGCAAGATATATATTTTTTTGTATATATAAAAAAATAGGTAACTTCGCCTGTTTGTTTACAAGCAGCCGGTCCAAGCCCGGATAAAAGGAGGAGGGCCTATGAACACATTTATTATAATGAACACCTTTAGCCAGAGACTTCTAAGATTTAATGGTGGCAATCTCAAATGTTGTTGAAATAACTTTTAGAAAATATGTGTTTAGAGATAACAAATCTGCGAAATATACATGTTCACGATGAGAGATCATCATCAACGATATTCTCGCAAACATTCTTACATTAGCCCTTGGGCTCAGAAACTGTACATTTGGAATAAAGAAATTGCAGGGTTATTAGGCTTTATCAAGAAGTTTGTTAGGTAAGATATTCCTAACTTGCTGATCTTGGCCATTCCATTGTGCCTTTGTAAGTTTCTTCCACTTAAAGAACCCTAGAAACTGAGTATTTGCTAACAAGAAACATCAGCAAAGCTTGCCCTCATCACTTTCTCATTTTTGAGAACATTAGGTTGATTAATTTGAAGTTGGTTTACTATTAAAACATTTTGTGAAAGTTGCGCATGTTAAATAAGATTTAATCAAAGTTTCAACAGTTCAGACCGGTCATTTAAGTAATATGCATCTAAAACTCCCTATCTTTAAAATTGAATAACATGAAAAAAATAAAAAAGGGCCCGGGCACGGCCCTAAATATTGGGCTTAGGGCCTGGGCCTGGACCAGGCCTAGGATTTCCTTCGCCAGGCCCGGCCCGGCCCGGCCCGTTTTCCCCCTCTCTTGGCCCGGCCCCGGCCCGGCCCGTTAGCAGGCCCGATGGGCTTGGGCTGGGCCGGCCCAAGCCCGGCCCTTTGACACCTCTAACACTACTCATGCTCTTGGCGCAGGACTCGCACATAATAAATATGTAATATAGAGTAATAGATTAGAGGATGTTTAGAATTGATTTTATATCAGTCAAACTTGATTAAATTAAGATTAAATTAGTTTGAAGTGTTTAAGAAAAAAAGTAAACTGATTAAATCTAATTCGATGTGTTCACAACTAATTAAATCAGAATCCAAAAAAATTACTTTCTAATTTAATCAATTTTGAAGAATCAAATTTTCTCATATATAAAGTGACATTAAATGTCCTCTTTAAATTTGAATACATTATATGTTTATGTTGTCATAATAAACTTACTTTTAACCTTTTTTATTCAAACGCTTTTAATAAATTTTAATTTATTATGTTTAATTTGATTTTAAAAACCGATTAAAATTTAATCAAAATATACTTTTAATTTTTTTCCCCAAACGGCCTCTAAAATTTCCTTCCATATGTCACAAAAATAAAAGGAAAAAGAAGTTTGCGGGGGTGCATGATCTTCATCGTCAACCACTTCTGGTTTGTTTCACAGATTTGTGCAATCTCTCTATCTGTGGCCTGCCATCTATTTATTTATACATATAAACAAAACAAAATTATCCTCTTTCTGTCCTAAGAAAAACTGCCCGCAAACTTCCCCGTGTTTAGGTACTCCTCGGACAGGTAAACTCACTTGTTGACAACACGCTTAAATCCTGAATTTCCACTGCAATTCACAAGAACCCGTTTGGTTTTGTTAAAAACTCGCTGAAATCTTGAATTTTCATCGAAATTCATAATGACCCATTTGGATTTTCTTGATTCTTGAATCTCTTGAATAGTACAGATTGGAGAGAGATGGAGATCGATCAAGCAATCAGAGGGAGTGACGATCGGAGGCTGAAGACCAAGTATAACAACGCTATTTATGTTATCCAACGGGCTCTTGCTCTTTACTCGTAAGTTTTTATAATACCCTTTTGGTAATTCTTGCTTGTTCTTTGTTCGGATTGTTGTAGTCTTGCTTACAAGTTTTGTTGATAAGCAGAATTGGATTCTGAGCTATGTGAGTTTGGCAGGGTTTTTTGAAGATACCATTCTGGGTTTTGACCCTAAACTTAGTTACATGGGCTTCATACGGATTTTCTTGGGGATTCTTGTGGTTAAAGTGATAATTAATGCATGTGACATACTTAAACTAACTGATTCTTTCTTGGATTTAAATTTGCGACGCAATCTTTTTGAATCTTTTTGTGTCGTTAAACTGCATACAGAGATAATGAGCTTGAAGTAATATAAAAGTGTGCATGCTGGCAGTTTTGACTTAATTAAGTCATGTAGATTTCATCAGCTTATTGATTATAGAGTAAACTTGGAGTTTTGTTGAATGTTCGAGATCGGTATTAGGACACTTGTACGCATGTCTTATTTCCTTACTCAACCTGGTATGGTTTCGGCAGTTTTGGCGCGTGTAGTTGAGTATTATGTTTGTGCTATATAGTTTCTTGCTATCTAGAAAGTTCTTACCGGCAACAAAGTTGTTGAGATGTCCTAGAGACAGATAACACCTTTGAGCATACTTGCATTAAATCCTAAAGCACGTGCATGTTTACACCATGAGTGCAACATCTCAAAACAGATGGTGCCTACATTACCTTGTGAATTGTGATCCCCCATACTCAGTAAGAAAAATAGTCAAACTATCTTTAGAAGATTGCCCATCCACTTAACGAGCGAACAATCTCTTCCATCATATCCCATTGAAAATCAGTACCTATTGCGAACAAAGAGTAATAGCGGGGTTTTTCTATTGCTACATAGCGATGTCATTTTATATTATAACTTTCAACTTGTATTTTATTATCTGTCAGGAAACAGTGGCTTCTCAAGCTGAAATCTTGTTTCTTACGTGCATTTGGCCACTATTGTCAAATGAAATGAAAAGCCTACTCTTACATCTTATAATAGTGTATCTGCTGCAAGGATGGAGTGAAAATTATTTTGAGAATTGTTGATCATTTACTAATAAATATGGTTTCAGTTTCGGAATAATTTAATGCACTTTGTTGGTGTTGAGTACACTGTGAAATGCGAAATAGTTTTAACTTATATCGATTTATGGGTTAGCTTTGGTGAATTCTTTAGTGGAATACAAAGGAAGCTGATAAAGTATCTAAGGATATATAGGATTCTCTTTCTTCCTTCCTTCCTTTGGTCTATATCAAAGACAATATTCTTTCTTTAAAGCTTCATGTGGCACACGTACTTATCCAGATTTTATTGTATAGCTTTTTGAGCTTGTATGGCTTCTATAAATAAAATATCTTATAAAAAGAAAGATACTCTTTATAATACTTGATTGTTGATACATAACTGTAGAAGAAGGAAAAGAAAGGAAAATATGTCAAACGATTTTCTAGAATAGGAAAACGAGATGGTAGACGAATATATATATGAGAAGAGGGGCTATAGCTCTCAGTTTTCGCAAGAAAACTATTATTGGTGCGCAATTGTCACCCGTCTGAAAAAATGGGAGCCGGGATCCTTTTGAATTGGCTTATCTTGTCGAAGATGAGAACCATACCCGGTTTGGCATTTAGCCTTAAAGGTCTGCCATCGACCAAACTTGCCCTTTATGAATATGGATCTCCTGGTTCACTTTCTGACTTGCAGCATTTTTATCTTCTCTGTCATCTAATGACAGGCCAGATTATCAACCATCCATTGCCTTCTTCATTGATATACTATAGTAAGTAGTTAGGAGTAGGTTTTCTAATATAAATAGAATAAAAAGGTAAATCGATTAATTATAAACTGAGTATTGAAGTTGTATCAATCATCCATGCCAAGTCTGAAACCCTCGCCTTCAATTTAAGGGCAGGTACTTCGTTAAATGAGTAAAGATGTTAGATTAAATCATTTTGTAGTTCGCCCTTCAAATACCTTGACGCGATTACGATCGGCTAATTCCATTTCCGTTGTAAAACGGCACTAACTATTATCCTAGGAAGCACCGACACCTCTTATAGGACGAGGTATGGTGTCCGACACTTTTACCGACACCTCGACACCTCATCAACACTTCCGGACACGTGTCTGACACCTCTCAGCAGTGTCCGAATTTATTTATTTATTTATTAATTACTGGACACTGTGTCGGACACCTCTTGAAGAAGTGTCGGACACCTCGTGAAGAAGTGTCCACGCGTATGGGCCAAAATACAATATTTCAAATTTATTTGAGGGATAAATCTGAATTTTTTTAGAACTGAACTTTTAGGCCAAACCCTAATCAGATCGACCTAGCAAAAGGTACCTTATTCTTTCTCCCTCATCTTTTTCTCTTTTCCTTCTTTTTGTTGCCTAAAGCATCCAAGCTTGCAAGTTTAGAATAAGATAGGTCAACATCTCCGAGCTCATTTACAGACCCATCTGACTATATAAAACCTCTCCATCATGCCTTTGGTCTCATGTATTTTCTCCTTCTCTCTTGTTATTATTGGGACTCTAATCTTGATACTGTTGAGACATTCAACTGCTTTCTTGTTGCCGACCTTTTTTCTTGTTACTGTTGAGACTATTTCATGTTACTTACTTTCTTTCTCATCCATTTTGAACGAAATTTAGTTGCTCCAATTGAGATGTGTGTGTGTATATATATATATATATATATATATATTTAAAAATTCAGCGGTGTCCAAAATCTGATTTTTTTAAAATTGCGGTGTCCGGTGTCCCAGTTGGTGTCGGACACGGTGTCCGTGCTACCTAGCTATTATCTAAAGAAAAGCCAGCATCATTCGTTTGTTGGTGTATATACTATTTAATGCTTAGTAATACAATGAAAAAGTATATTTGTTCTTGGGTCATGTTTACGTGATTCAAACCATATACTTGCATATGATAATTTGAGTTGTGACTGTGCAGATTTCTTACAGATATGCTGTATGCATTCTTCTAAGTTCCTTGAAAAGCTAGATTCAGAATAGAACCTTAGGTTGCCAGAGAGAGGAAGTCTCCTGAAGTGCACAAAAGTAGATAAAGACATTCAGTATATGATGCAGTCTCTGATGAATATCTGAACAACTATCTTTTGTATGGGCTTCGAGGATGTTGAATCGTGGTGGAAGTTTCTATTTGCCACTTCCCTTTGCTTTAAGTGTCTATATTCTCTATATAAAGAGAATGAGCCTTTTGGTGTAATACTCTTTTTGTTGTTACGTAACTACCTGCCTAGAATGAGGACACTTGGCATAAAAAAAAAAACAGATTGAAAAGATCACAAAACAAGAACTTTAAATCGTAATAACTACCTATACGGACATGTTTGGTTTTCGCAATGGTAAAAATCATTAAAAAATGTAGTCAAAATATATTCTAAAGGCCAAGCTTGATATCATAAAAATATCACATTACTAACTTCATTTCTGCACACGCATCGCGTGTGCGACGATACCTCGTGGCTGTTTAAGTGAACATGTATAGCATCTATAAGACAATAATTTGTGGTCATAGCACTTTGGTATACGCCAGCATTGATAGTATTATGCTGTGTGAGAATTTCTAGAGCGGCCAACGTAAACAAGTATTTAGCATGTAAACCTAGTAGCATATTCATATACGCCTCTTTCATATTATTGGCACACAAGACCCCACAGTGGTGGAATGTTTGTGCACTAGCTTGTCCTTTTGTAACTTTGAGCCAATAGCATTTAGCACATGCTATTATTAGCTAAATTCACATATGTATGCATGTGTCTTTGTGTGCGTGCATAATTTAGTTGCACGATGGTCATCCCTCCCATTCTTCTCCTTTCTTGAGCAACACAAGTTGGCGAGTAATGAAATAATTTCTTTTTCCTTTACAGTGTAGAAGAGGTCGCTTTTAGCTTCAATGGAGGAAAGGATTCAACTGTAAGCTCTCGTAGTACTTGGAAAAGTTTGCTTCTTACAAATTGCGTCCTCAGTGGTTTGTGACAATCAATGTATGCTTGTAGGTTTTGTTACACCTGCTTAGGGCAGGCTATTTTTTGCATAGAGCGGAACAAACTCATGCAAATGGGGACCTTACCGATGGTGAAAGCACATTTCCAATGCGAACGATATATTTTGAGAACCCTTCTGTCTTTCCTGAAATCAACTCATTCACTTACGAAACAGCTTCTAAGTGAGAGAGCTATTTATTTATTGCTTACTTTATTTTTTCTGCCTTCCTGGCCGATTCTCACTTCCTCCTTCGAATACTTGTAGAATAGAAAACTCTTATGCTGTTTGAAAGTTGATCCTGTTTAAATTTCTTCGCACTGGGTAAATGGTTTGAACTATCTCTCTCTAAACAGTTACGGTTTGCAAATGGATATCATTCGCCTAGATTTCAAGTCTGGTTTGGAGGCTCTCCTAAAGGCTAAACCAATAAGAGCTATTTTTCTTGGTGTCCGAATCGGTGATCCTACTGCGGTAAACTAATGATGCTATAGATTTTGTACTTCCCATATTCTTTTCCAAATTTTGCCTTAATTTGCTTGAAGTCTTGACAGGCAATGAAATCTGATATTGCCATCTTGCAGGTAGGGCAAGAACAGTTTTCCCCTAGCTCGCCTGGGTGGCCTCCTTTCATGAGAGTGAATCCAATTTTGGATTGGTCATACAGGTTTGTTTATATACTTTTACTGCTGCCTAGACGTCACTCAACCTGATTAAGGTACTTTAGAAAAATAGCAAGTGTAGTAACAAGGAAGTTAATTGTTTGCCATCAAAGAAGCTTAGATTGGAAAGGGAAAGATACTAATAGTAAAAGATGTAATGGCAGCAACATTAATAGCTGGAACATGTTTAAATTTGTAGAAGCAGTAAAGCATCTTGTAGGTAGGCCTAGAAAATGCTTCAAGAAGATGGAGGTCTTTAAGTCATGGAAGACATAGCAAGTTTTATCTTCGAGATAAACTTCATACTGTCCTCCCCTCCCCTCTGTCTCTCTCTCTCTCTCTCTCTCTCTCTCTATATATATATATATATATATATATATATATATATATATAATATGGATATACGTGCTTGTATATCTCTATGGATAAACTTCATACTGTCCTCCCCTCTGCCAGTGTCTCTCTCTCTCTCTATGGATATACATGGATATACCCCTCATTTAGGAGATGAGATAACTTTCGATGTGTGCATTTTTTAGGTAAAAATGGCAAAAGATTTCTCTGTTTTCAATAAGAAAAAGTCTGCAGTAGCTTTGATTGATTATGAATGTACTCAAGGTTTCTTGTACTTGCCATTTCGGTGGGCTTGAATGAGATTATTTGGAATCCCTTTATTTCCACAACTTTATATATTCTACACAGACCATACTTTCTGCTTTTTTTCTTTTGCTCCTAGCCTTTTACTATGTTTCCTTAGTGGTTGGAGGATTTTCTTGCTTGAGTAACCATTTCTGTATTTCAAGGATGAGTATGTCATGTTTTCCTCTCTGTTGGTTTTCTCCACTCTGGCACTCCTTCACTGTGGTTTGATTAGCAAGATTAGCTGCTAATTTGCCATTTCGCAATGATATGATGGCAGTTAATTTGTAGTGTAAGACCACTTTGTTGTGATTGTTTTTCTCAATGTATGTATGTACGTGCTGATGCTGATTACTAATTCTCATCATCGAAAAACGTGATTTCTTGCCATTTTGCTTTTATCTATTGTGTCAATGCGAGGTCTGACTTCCAGATGTTAACTTGACAGAGATGTTTGGGCCTTTCTTTTGACCTGCAAAGTTCGGTACTGCAGTCTTTATGATCAAGGGTAATGCTTCATTCATTTGGTTGGATAACTGAATTCTACTTGGTGATTCAGGTTGTGGTGCTCTCGAAGTGGTTTGGAATGCACCAAAAGTTTCAAGGAAAATTACTTACAAAGGAGCAAAACTTATTATCACATGTCTAAGAAATACTATCAAATGATCAAATGTAGTAGTTTTACAAAACCAGCGATGTTTTGCGAATGCATTGGGGGTTTTACTGGACCTACAAGTTTGGCACATCATTGGTCATTTTTGTAGTACTTTTTAGTAATTTTGCTTATTTGGTGGTGAAACTAGAACGGTTGGTGCACTCAAACCACTATAAATGCACCATAGGATTCCCTGTACGTTATTGGTCCATTTTTTTACATCAGATATTCCTTTTTGTCAATAGAAGAAATATCGAGTTCTGAGCTCTTGTTGGCCTAGTTATGATGCAGAAATTGTCCTGCATTACGTTTCTATGTTATTTGGTATCTATTAAATGGTGTCATGCTTCATGCCTGCAGTTATACTTCCATTGGGAGCATATACGACACAGTTCCAAATGAGCTATTGTGCATTGACGATTCCACCAACAGCAAAGAAAAGTTTAGGCCTGCGTATCTGCTTCAAGATGGAAGATTAGAAAGAGCAGGGAGAGCAAAGAAGTTAAATCCTCCACTCTCTGGGGGTTTTCCTGTTGTTAGCAACGGCATGAAAAGCGTATATTCACATCGAGTTAACATGCTCACAGCCTCGGTCATTGCCGTTGGTGACGAGATCCTGTAAGTTCCTTTGTTACCATGCTCTTTTATTACCAAGGTCTCACACGCCAGTTTACTTTTTTGAACTCTTCAATAACATGGTGGTGCACTCTTTTAGCTTGGGGTTTGGTTTTGAGGGGGGTGGGGGGGTTGTGGCGGAGGGAAAGAAAAGAAAATGAGGGTGAGAAGAAGCATTTGGGGTCTGCCTTTACTCTCCACCCGTTCCGATAAGCAAGTGCTTGATTGTACCAGAAGAACACCTGTTAACTCCTTCCTCTATCTGCCACTGTTAAAGCAAAAGGCAGAAGGACAGCTTCCTTTTCACATATGGCTTTTTGCATTCCTCCGACCTTCACTTTCGTACTAATTTTCGTGCCTCGTATTTATGGTTCGTATGATGTTCTTCTTACTTGACTAACATTGGTGTATTGAGATATATATTTTTCATTCTGGTATAGTGTTTTTTTGAACTTTTCAGTTTGCATCGTATTACTTTCTCTGATTCTTCTCGTTCCATCTCTATGAATTATGTGCAGCTTTAAGCATTCTTTAAAAGTGATTGCTTAATTTTTCTTTTATTGTTATCTTTTTTAGTGTTGAGATCTATACATGAAACAAGTAAGTGATACCTTTTCAGCTACTACTACATGATTCTCGTGTGCTTCAGAATTTAAGTGCTTGCCCTTCCACTTTTCTTTTGTCCGGCAACTGTGGTGTGTTAGCTCTTCAAACTCCCTTTTCTGGGTTATGATGCTTCTATGTTTGATGAATGCAAATGCTGCCCATCAATTTGACAAGGACATGCACATTGATATCAGTACCTAGTACATGTCTGAGTTCTTTAGAGGAACTTTAACAACTCTAAGCTTGCGACGGTTATCTGATAGATGTCTAAGTTGTACTGATGATAAAGTTTATTAGTTTATTGTGTAAAGTATTAGGCGAAATCCACCAAGTGACATTTGTTGTTCTAAACTTAAAGTTATATAACTTCTGCTGTATGTTCTGAATTTATGTATCCGATACCTTTTCATTGGTTCCATAGCTCAGGTTTGGCACCGTTGAGGACAAAATGGGACCTTCTCTGTGTAGAAAGCTCCATTCTATAGGTTGGGCAGTATCACAAGTTTCTATTGTCCGAAATGACGTAAGTTGTTTTAACGTAATTTCTTCAAGAGAAATGTACTCTTTCTAGTATGTCAACAGATACAATTGTGATATGTTCCACAATAGATTCCTGTTTTTCAGATTGTGTGCTTTACTTGTTAACTATGTACCCCAGATTCCTAATTAAAGTTACACAAGGTAATAGAAAGAACAAAAATGTTATGCTATCTTCAATAAGACAGCTGTCTAGGTACAAGCACTAAATTGGTTTCTATTTCCATAAAAAAATCACATGTTTTAAATCACCCAGAGTCTTTATGAAGTACGAGGTCGATAAAGAAAGCAAATGGTCCAGCATAGAGAAATAAAAAATTGAACCTAGAAAGTTAAAGTTCTAGTTAGTGTGCAATATTTCAAATTCTAGATGCAGGAGTTTTATTTCCACTTCCGCTCGAGCGAAGTGTGAACCATCAGCATAATAGGCATCCTGAGTTTTTATTGTTCAAGCGACGGCTGAATTGAACCAGGGGCAGTTCTTATCCTGCTTTTCTTTATGCTTAACTGGGAACTGTCTGACGATGAACATGGAACCTTCTAAATATTGTTTAAGTTTTATACTTGAGCTACACTGTACTTGATTCAAATGATCAAAGTGTCCTATATTCAGTTGTGTACTACATTATGATTACAGAATTTATTGCCTAAGCCATGTATCAGGAGTAAAGGCCTTACCACCTAAACCTTTATGTCTTCTTTTCTATTTGTGTGTGTGATATATCAGTAATTGCACTATAAAATTTTAATGTTCCTGCTTGCTAAAATGAGCTTTTTTCCTTTATATTAGTGATATGGGGAACTTTTGAATTTCCATTCATTAAGCCACAAGTTGTAGTTCCTTTCCTTATGACATTCTTGTCAAGTCCAGGTGGATTCAGTTGCTGAAGAAGTTGAAAAATGGAAGTCTAAAAATGATATGGTAAGCATGTAGAGCCTGTTTCAATTCTTTCTTTCTGGCTATTTTTGAGTGGAGGGATAAATTGTCAGCTTGTCTTTTTTACCTTTGAAGGGCCTAAGTTGATTTGGACTTTTTAGGTATTCATATATGGAGGAATTGGACCCCTGCATTCTGATGTTACAGTTGCTGGAATTGCTAAAGCATTTGGCGTTCGTATGGTGTGTAACATATATCAAATAGATCATTACAGCCTTACCTTATGCAAACCTTTTATATTGCATATTTCACCAGCAAACTTCATTAGTCATTATTTACATCTTGACCGAAGCTGACAGCTGTAGCAATATTTGATAATCCGCATGCATATTAGTAATTGTATTTTTCCTGTGTTGAATTGAATTTTCAGGCTCCTGACGAGGAATTTGAGGAGTATCTTAGTCATCTTATTGGTGAAAAATGTACAGGGAATCGGAATGAGGTACTTTCGTCGCGATTTTGGTTATTTTCAAACTGGCTTATCTAATCTAGTGTCAATAAAACTGGTCATGCTAGAGCTTAAAAAAACCTGGTCATGTTTAGACTTAGTACGACAACTATATCTGTTTAGTAGATTTGTATCTTTTGAGAAGACGGCTTCATGGTTATATGAGGAATGATGATGTATCTTCAGGGGACTTAAGACGAGAACATATAATTTATGGAGGTAATGCAGTTCATTGTAAATCTGCAGAATATATTTATTGAGCGAATATAGATTTGATCAAGATTTTTTTCTCCGTCAGATGTGTAGTTGCCTCTACTAATCAGCATCAGAAGGAAAAAAAAGGGTTTTTTTTTTGGGGGGGGTTGGAGATTAAATTTTCACTTCGTCTACTGTATAAGTCCTAACATGTCAAGGCCATTCTTGATCCATTCAGCATGAAATTGATTTTTGATTGTTTTTTGTCTCAGATGGCTCAGTTGCCCGAGGGTATCACAGAATTACTACATCATGAAACACTGCCTGTGCCTTTGGTATGTGTTTAAAGACTGACACATAATGCTTCCGTTTCTTGCTTTCTCATGTCAGCTAGAAGTTATTTAGCAATAATGAAGCCCGAGGCAAAGAACAGGACATGTAAAAATTTGTCATTTTACTTTAAACCTCATCCCTGCTTACCAAACGAAATAGTAGCTGAAGCTTCCTACCTAGATCCTGTAATATACAATAAAATTAAGAAAAACAAAGGGAAACAAAGAAAGAAAAAATATTTGGAGATGGGGCGATTATTAGCTGCTGATGCACATGATTCTCTTCGCGTATGAATTAGATTGCGGAAACATCCTCTTTTCTCTTGTCTTAGCTCTTGTATCTTTTTATAAAACTTTATGACGAAATTCTGGGCAAAGATTATCAGTGTGTTAATATTATTTCGCTTTTACAGTCACAGAACGCTTATCAGTCTAAATGAGCTGCCATCTCAAGTTTAACAATATCTTCCGGTGATTTGCTCTTGAGGGGAACGAGTCAAAAAATTGTACTAAAGGTTATATTATTTGTTTACCATGCACAATATCTGGTTGGTTTTCTGGTAAATTTAATCAGCATTCTCTTGGAGAGTTTTTGTTGTTGAAAATTTTACTTTTCAATTGCAAGATGTTGGGGTGGGTACCAAATGTTGGCTTTTTCTTGAAATGTGCACAGCGAAGTGCTTTGTCGAGTTTCTCGGATGCTCATTATTTTTTGAGTTTCTTTTGGTACGAAAGAACATATTGTGCAAGTAAAAGGATTCTGGTAGAATATCTACTTATGAACTATCCTGTGCGGAGAAATCAAACCAATTGCGATAACTTGTACATATTTATCTATGTGCCACAAATATATTTAAATGTTTGTTTCATCCCGCCATGTCTGACCCTGATTATCGAAGATTGCTTTTGTCACATGTCAGTGTCATGTTGCAATTTGGTCTCCGTGCTACATAGGTTTGTAGTTCGTCGTTGATAACAAGTACATATCTCATGCAGACCAAATTTTAGGTACTTTTGATCTGATTGTAGTAATCAGAGGACTGTTTTAGAGATGATAATCTTTTGGATAGCCACGATTTGTACTTCACCTCACTCTTATTTTAATTACACACTGTTACAAGTTGTGAGGTAGAATTACTGCCTGGAAATTTCTCCTTGGCCGCTCAGGGATTTAGTCACACTTTAAACAAATGTGATAGAGATCAACCCCTGTTGGCCTCGGAGTTTCTTGGGCTTAGCTTCCCTAAAGTCATGTTTCAGGAGATACATTTCATTTTGTTGGTTCTAGCACAAAGCTACTTACATAGTTACATTTAATGGGTAATGAACTTCCATTCAAGCCCAAAGTTGGTGTCATCACCCATTAACACCTCACGTCATGGCTCTTGAGAGACTTGTTAACTTACCTTGAGGTGAGCTCAAGTTCTTACTAATGAAAATGGTGTTGGGAAAAAGCTATCTTGACCTGTTTGCTAAGGTTTGTCTCTACCGCGTCCTTGCAATTTTTGATGGAGAAGTCAAATAAAAAACGACAGCTGCCCTTTGGCATCCATAGAGCTCTAACCTGTCCTAACCCATTTCGATTTAGCTACGCATGTTACCGCTACTCTTGCTTTCTCCTTTTAACTTGATACCATACATTGTGCGAATGATCTGCAATTTGCTCTTTTATCTTTACCCCAGTGTTGCATTCTCGATGATATGATGCATATTTTTCTGTTTTTAAGATGAAGTGTCAGAATGTAATCATTCTTACAGCAACCAATGCTACTGAGCTGGACCAGCAGTGGGATTGTCTGATTGAATTAACAAAATCTAATGGCCTGCTACCATTGACAGAACCTTTTGTATCAAAGAGCCTGACAACATCTCTTTCAGACGTACGTATCGTGTAATAATATCTTGCTTTTGTTCATTATCTACCATTTTAATATTCTATTGCTTCTAAGTTTTTGGGTTTTTTCAGAGTTTCTAAATACCAGTTTTTCTTTTGCATAAAAAGTACTACTAGTTAATAGAATTGCAAAATGAATGTGTAAATTATTTTAGAGACATTGCTTGACAAATGCCTTTTGAGTTCTTTTGTTGATTTAGGCAAAAAAGTTTATAGCCCATGAAAAAGTGCATCGATCTTCTATCTTTCCTTCTCTTCATAATGGGAGAAAGTGTTAGTCTGTCGTATTTGATTCACAGATTAAGCCTGATAATTGGCAAGCATAACTACGATTTGTGGTAATTGGCAACATGTATGTGTTCCATAATATGCAGGTCGAAGCTGCTCAACCTCTATCCAAACTTTGTCTAGAATTCCCTGATATATATGTTGGTAAGAGATCGGAACTTTCAAAGTATTGCATAAATGTAACATATTGTTTGTATCCTGTATAAATTAGTGTTTGTTGTTTCATTCAAATAAAGGGTGCTATCGCAAATCCAGGAAGGAGCCCCTCATAATAAGTTTCGAAGGCAAGGTAAAAATATGTTTGCTCTTGATGTCAGGTTTTTCAAAGTTATTAAGTCGTAATTTCAAAGTTCAAAACAACGCCTTCTATATTCGGCAGGATCAAGCGAGAATAGAAGCAGCTGTAGACGAACTGTGCAAGAGAATTCATGTAGTGGCGGAGAAAGGGACATTGTCGGAGGTCAAGTGACTTGAGGATGGATGATTTACTCTTTTGTGAAGCATTAGTTGCCCTGCAGTGCCCTCATCTCTGACTTATATGGTGCACCTCCCTTTGGGATCTAAATGATGCAAGTAGAATGCCTGAACTAAAATCGAGGAGGGATGAAGTGACAATCCCAACCCAATAACAAAAAAGGGAAAAAAAAAGAGTAATTTGTTCGTAACTAAGAGAGTCCGTTAAACTTATGAGGTAAAACATTAGCATTGCTGTCAAGACAGTAGCAATTTGAGGACAATTGGTTTCCAGGAGCAGATGAAGTAATCTCAGAGCTCTTATGGCATTAAAGTCTTTTGGAAGTGCTGCTTTTGACCTTTAAGCATTACTAACTTCGTTGGATATGAGTTATCTTGTCAGTTTGTTCTCAGTTTGCACCGGTAAACCAAATTAACAATTGCAGGCTGTTCAATGTAAGCGATTTACAATGATCTCTCTTGTTATCTACAAGTAGCTGTACATTGTACATCTTAATCTTTGATTAACAAAGAAAGGCTACCATTCTTCTTTACTGGTCATCTACGATGTGTACACTTGAGTTGCTCTGGCTCTGGACTGAATCACTATTCTCATTTGTAATAGGGTAGTCTATTGGTGCTTCCTAAACGGCTAATGACATTCTCTGTACAGTTACTTTATGCAAGTAATTTGTACAGCATACACTTGTATGAAGCGGGTACCATTTTGGGAGTGCCAATAGGTTTACCTTACAATAGTTGTGTCCCATGTAACTCTACAGTAGTGATGGCTACCATACCGTACTTTATTTCTTTTTTAGTTTTTAGTTTTTTCCAAAAGCACAGAACTTTGATTTATTTACAGAACCTGTTGAAATTATAGTCTTGGGAGGATTGGAATTAGGGCATTACAGCACAAATACGAAGATAGAGCCTTGGGAGGGACTGCCCTAATGGCATTACAAACCAGTGATAAAGAGAAGAAAGTCTCGTGGGAGATGCCTCATGGCATTACAAACCAACATAGAAGAGTGACTTATGGGTAGATCTAGGATAGACTACAGCGATACAGATGGTGGTGCGCACATTTTTTCATCAGCACCAGCCTACAAAGTATGTATGTGTAGTTCACCATTGCCTATGTTCCCCCTTGAGAGGTTAATACCGTAGTTGAGGCATTGAATTTAAAGGTGTGATATAGAGGACTTGAAATCCTAGAGCTGCACTTTCCCATGAGAACCGAATCCTGTGGGCAAAACGGCCTGTGGCGGTTGGCAAGGGCAGTAGAGATCGAGAGTCCTTTCACTAGTCGTCTTGCGAAAGCTGCATCTTGTGGAGATTCCTTTAGAGTTTGACTGTTTTGGGGACCCTAGACGGGTGTGGAGGACGCCAACTATTGGGCTGTTTTCTTGCAACCAGCTAACGTTGAGATTTGGTATTGCCCCTTTCTGTTGCCTGACTTGGTGTAAGATATGATGCCCGACGCGCCTTGTCCATTTCAGGTTGATCTTCTGTGGCAGATTTGGGTTTCATAAACGGAACACACTGGCAAATTCCTGGTTCAGTACTCCGGCTCCTTTCATGTTCATTATTTTGCATACATAACGCATCATTTCATGATCATTTTCTTTTGCTTCTTCCATCTTCTTATGCAGGATACAAGTTTTGGTTAATTTCCTGCGAAGAACTGACGCATTTCACCTTTCAGCCCAATCAAGCTAAATGCTGGCATTTTCTGCACTCGATAAGCTTTCATCTTCTTCCTCACTTTCTCTGCGTCGATCCATCTATCCCCTGCAGCGTAAATATTGGAGAGCAGAATGTAGCGTCCTGAATGGCTCGGATCAATTTCATTCAGAATTCTAGCAACCTTTTCGCCCATTTGAACCTCATTGTGCATTCTGCACGCACCAAGAAGAGCACCCCAAACACCAGCATCTGCCTTGACTGGCAGGTTATGAATAAACATCTCTGCTTCCTCTAATAACCCTGCTCGTCCCAGTATATCAACCATGCAACCAAAGTGTTCGGATCTTGGTATGATGCCGTAAACTTCAGTCATCGCATTGAAGAACCATTTGCCTTGTTCGACGAAGCCTCCATAGCTGCATGCACATAAAACACCAATAAAAGTGATCTCATTTGGTTTCACTCCTGCTTTTTGCATACAACGGAAGAACTCGAGTGCTTCACTTGCAAGGCCATTTGTGGCCAGTCCAAATATCATGGCACTCCAAACCATCTCAGATTTCCATGATATCCCATCGAAAACCCTCATAGCTTTCTCATGAGCACCACACTTGCAGTACATATCCATCAAACCTATCTCCACTTCTTCCTCTTTAATATTCTGTTTCTCCATATAAGAATGAGTCATCTCACCTAGATCAAGTGCACCTACAAATCCACAAACAGAAAGCACACCGACTAGCGTTATTCGATCCGGTTTTACTCCCAAAACAAGCATTTTTCTGAAGAACTCCAAAGAGTCTACATAATTCTTGTTCTGTGAACACCCGACAATCACACAATTCCATGAAACTAAATCCTTTTCCGGCATTTCTTCAAAAATCAGTGCTGCAGAAATCAAATCACCGACTGTTATAAATCCATTGAGCATCACGTTCCAGGCAGTTGCATCCTTTTCAGGCATCTGATTAAAAAGCATACTTGCACTTTCTAGTTCACCACTTCGTATATAACCATCAACCATAGAAGTCCACGAAAAAACCGTCTTCAGTTTCGTTTCCATCCTATCAAACAGTTTCTTAGCTGAATCCATATCTCCAAATTTAGCATACATATCAAGCAACCCATTTCCAAGATTTCCAGTAACGTGCACATCTCTCTGAACTATATACAAATGAATCAACTTTCCGGTACACAAATCCCCATTTTTCGTACAACCAGACAGAAGCCCGAGAAGTGTAACCGAATCAGGTTCAATCCCGCAATGGCACATTTCTACGAATGCAACCAAAGCATCATCAAGACACCCATATTCAGCAAGATCATTAATGACGACATTCCAAGACACCACATCTGGTTCAGGCATTTCATCAAACAGTTTCACAACATCCTTGGACAACCCAAAACTCGCATACATGCGTAAAAGAGAGTTTGATATATGTAGATCCAAGACATACCCAGATTTAACAATGGAACCATGTACAGTTTCCCCATATCTGTGGTCTACAAACTTAGATAAGGCTTTGATGACAAATGGGTAAGTATAATTACTAGGTAAGAGCCCGGTTTGAAGCATTTGAAGGTGCAGGGCAAATGCTTGTAAAGGATAGGTACATGAATAGCCTCTGATCATGGTGTTGAACATGAATGTATTGGGTGTGTTTATGTGGTTAAAAACCAAGTGGGCATAGGCTAAATTTCCATTAGGAGAGAGTGCAGTGAAGGACAGTATGGTGCTGAGGACAAGGGTGTCATTTGAGTGGCCAGTTGTGATGAAATGGGCATGGAATTTCATGAGGTCTGCCATGGTTTTGCAGTTTTCCAGTAGGAAGAGATGTGGGCGGGCAAGTTTGAGAAGATTTATTATGGTGGTCGAACACATCTTGATGTTGGGCCATGAAAAGGAAATGATAAAGCATTAAGCACACTGGCTTGGTCTCGAGGATTTCTCGAAGAGTTCTTTTGGAAACAGATTCTTGTGAGGGGCTCTTGAAGCAATCGAAGGGGACTTTTCGCTAGACTCACCGAAGAATGTGCTCGCTAAGATTGCAGCTGTTGTTGCTCGCGCATGGGGAGCGTCGACTTGCCTTTACTCGGACAGCTGAAAAAGGGGATTAGTCGGACATATGAGTAAATTTTTGCTGTATTCATATTTCGTGTAGCGATAATTAATAGTCGTTAAATATAATTAATAGTATTTTTACTAATACTTTTGAGTCACAGTTATTAACGCCATTTTTATGATATCACTGAATAATAAAGTTACTAAAAACATGTAACGATCATTAAATATCTCAATACTAAGAATTATAACTATTTTCTTGTATAACTGTCATAAATTTCCCCCCCTACATATTAGCCAAATTGGGACAGGCTTCTTTAAGCTACCAATTCCAAGTGTCTCCGTCCACCCTGGGGTTAGAGGATGTGTTGGAACACATAAAGTAAAAGAACACAGAGACTAATTGGAAAATTGTTATGATAAAATCAGTCACTAGATAAAATGTAACGTATCATAATCATAGCCAAAATTAGTTTGTCTAGAACTGTCATCTGATCAAGGTGAACAAAATAGACAAATTGATGCATTTGAATAACACAAGTGGCTCAAGTTTATTTATCCATTTTTAGCGGTGGTTGAAGATATTCTACGGTTACGGTGGGCCTTGAAACACGAAACAATAAACTTCTTTATTTTTCACGTCTTTCTGAAATGATGCTATATTTTGATAATCTCTTAGTTTCGTTGAACTGTGTTTATTTTATTTTTTCTAGTGTACATGCAATATGTAAAATGTTGATTTCATTTATTATTTTATTCCCTTTGAGATGTCAAACAAACTTATTTTATCATTGAAAAGTTTGAGAAGGTAATCTAATTTAAATTTGCAATTAGAAAGTAGCCTTGAATGTTGAGAAACAAAGTTTTAATGTAAGGTGGGAAAGCCAATCACTTCAATTTTGGAAAGCGCTTGCTAATATCAGCACCTTGGCAGTAAATTTCCGTGAGAGAAAGGAAGGATGGAAGACCAGAGCAAAAAAGGGATTGAGGGCACAGCTCTTGATCTTGCAAGCAATCGCCACGGGAACTTTGTTACTGCCTCCGGCGATGAAAACCTCAAGGACATCTTTCATCAGATTAGAACTTCTAAAAGACCCGTAAGCAAAAAGGACCCATATTTACGCTCAACACTCGCACACACACAAAACCCAGTATGTGATGTATTTGAACTTATTCGCGCCTTGAATAATGTGTTTGCAGGCGGTGATCAATTACGGTGCATCTTGGTATGCCATGTTTTATTATTCTTTTCAACGTTCATGCTTCCATATGTGATTTATGTGATGTTTAGATTTTGTGGTTTTAGTGAAAAGAACGAGCTGTTTAGAGCACAAGGATGTTGTGCACTTGTGCCTGTATGTGTGCGAGTGTTAGTGTGTGTGCGTGTGTGAAATTGATGTGAACGCAAGGTGTTTGATACGAGTCTCTGATGAATATTTCCCTAGTGGGTTGCCTGTGAGTGATTCAGAGTCATGTTCTTTTAACGGCTTTAACAGGTTCAGGACTGTGTTTACCCTAACAATTCCGAGTCATATTTATCATTGCCTGCCTCACTTCTTTGTAATATGGGTGTTTTCAGTTTCGTACCTGGAACACTAAATGGTTTCTGGTGCCGCTCTTGCTTCAGCTGAGAAAGAAAGTAGAGATCACTCCAATCATACTCAGTTGTGAACCAGTGCATCAACAATAGAAGTTAAGAAACATCAAATAGAAACATCTGCAATTACTGTGTAGACCTAAAGTCTTCCCTTAAGGATAAAATGTATAACTCGAGTCTGTTAAAGGTGTATCACTCTTGTGTGTGCCTTAAGGTAAGGTTGTATCCCTTTCAAGCAAAAAGGTTACAGTAGTTGGGAATGAAAGGTACTGGAGTCGTTTATAAGTCATGAATCATTTTAGTCTCCGCGGAGGAATGCTTACTGCATCATGTCCATGTGCTGGGAACCAATCACTGTCTCTGCCGGTAAGACAGCTTCAATCGATTCAAGTAGTCCTTAGTCCAAACCATGGGGTCTGTACATTTCCTCTCTCTCGTAGAAATTGCCAATTGCATTATCAGCATGAGAAAAAAGTAAATTTAAAGGTGATATGTATGTTGGTTTGCTCTGCAGATTTGGTTTCTTTGTTCCATATGATGCCGAAGGAAAGGATCATGATCGCTGTTATTAATTATTTTTATGCTAGCTAGTTTGGATTATTTCAGCAACAGAGCTTGTAGCATAATTGCAACTAGCAAGTTTGAAGGCAAAAACCTACACACTTGTTTGTTGGCTTGCCAAAAACCTTGAAAGCAGTCTAAAGATGGATATATCTTGGCATTCCATTTTGAAACTGGTTGATTATTATTAGACAGTAAATATCTTTAGACGATGCATTCCCAAATTGGTGTTCTTTTGATGGAGTAAGTTGTTATGTCTAATGCTCGTCTGCTCCTATCAACTTTGCTGTTCTCAAACAAAGTTTCGCCATGTTGAAACTGATTGTTTTACTGATTTCAGGTGCCGTGTTTGCGGCCAGATCCTCCCCACATTTTGTCAGTTAAGCAGCGAGTTCCCAAAACTTTCTTTCGTTTATGCGAATATTGATGAATGTCCAGATACAACGCAGCATATCCGATACACTCCTACTTTTCATTTTTATCGAGATGGAGAAAGGGTTGATGAGATGTTTGGCGCTGGAGAAGAGCGGCTGCATGATCGTTTGTGGTTGCACTCCTGAAGAGTTTGTGCTTAAATCTACGTGCAGCACCATGTCCAGTTAATCTGTTACATGTGTTATACTGCAGCTTATCATGTCATTTAGTTTGAAGTTTAAATCTACATTCTGTACCATCTCCAGTTAATTTGTAACATTTATTATACTGCAGTTTTATTTATAATGGCATTTCTCATTCTAAAATTCCTTCTTTCCTGCCATTGACTTTCACTAAGGACATGCGTAAGAAAATAACCCGTTTCCTTCAGACAAGCTAAATCAACTTGAGAAACTTAGACAAATTCAACTTCATTGATTCAATAGAAATGAGAGTAACATAACTCACTAAAGTCCACAGCAATCAAATAGGTGAACTGCTGGAAACTTTACATGCAAAAAAGAAAAAGAAGTTGACTCCATACTCGAGGCTCTCAAAATTCCTTTAATAATTAAAGCTTTCCATCCTGTGATCCCTGTGACAATCCGAGTCTGGCAAAGTGCACGCCGTATGCAATGAAGCTTGTTTATTCTTCTGCAGCCAGAATGTTGGCTACAGGAAGTTAAATTTTAAAGAATGGTCGCGTTGACTTGATACACTCAAGCTTTGGGCTTGAGAATCTTGACAGTCTCCCAGGTGAAATCTGGGTCTTCACGGCCGAAATGACCGTAAGCAGCAGTTTTCTGGTACCTGAAATTACCTCCTCTCTTCAGGTCAAGATGGATAGCGATCATGCCAGGCCTGAAGTCAAATTGCTCCTTAATCAAAGCCAGTATATCCCTGTCCGGAATCTTCCCGGTCTTGTATGTATCGACAAAAACTGAAAGTGGCTCTGCCACACCAATTGCATAAGAAACCTGCACAATACAGCGGCGTGCAAGTCCTGAAGCTACCACACTCTTGGCTGCCTGCCTGACAATGTATGCACCACTTCTGTCCACCTTAGTAGGATCCTTCCCCGAGAAAGCACCACCACCATGAGCTCCCCACCCACCATAAGTGTCGATAATTATCTTCCGACCAGTGAGTCCTGCATCCCCATGGGGGCCACCAATGACAAACCGCCCTGACGGGTTAAGGTGGAATATGGTTTTGTCATCAAGATATTGAGCTGGGATGACAGGTTTGATCACATGCTCTTTCAAATCTTTTGCAATCTGATCGTTTGTGACAACCTCGTCATGTTGGGTTGAGATGAGAATGGTGTGAACTCTAGTAGGGACCATGGCACCACCCTCATTCCTGTACTCGACAGTCACTTGGGTCTTACCGTCAGGCCTCAGCCATGGGCACTTCTTGTTCTTTCTCACCTCAGTGAGCTTGGCACCAAGCTTGGTTGCAAGGACGTGAGTAAGGGGCATGAGCTCAGACGTCTCGTCAGTGGCATAGCCAAACATATGGCCTTGATCACCAGCTCCAATATCTTCAGGTTTCTTTGTGAGATGACCATGAACACCCTGAGCAATGTCTGGGCTCTGTTGCTCAATGTTGACAAGGACCTTACAGTGATCAGCATCAAGGCCTACATCAGGCGATGTAAACCCAATGCCTCTGCAAGTATCTCGAACTATCTTCTCATAGTTTACTTTGGCCTTGGTCGTGATCTCACCAAAGACCATCACCATGTTAGTTTTTGTGCAGGTTTCACAAGCAACTTTGCTCTCTGGATCTTGCTCCAGGCAAGCATCAAGGATAGCATCCGAGACTTGGTCACAGAGCTTGTCAGGATGGCCTTCATTGACAGATTCTGAGGTGAAGAGGAAGGTTTCCATATCTCAACTGAGACAAGTGAATAGGGTTTGAGTTAGTTGCTAGCACTGGCCGAGAAACCCCAAACGTCTAAAATTAACAAATACTCCCTCAAGAACTAGAAAACAGATTCAAACAAAGAATAAATATGTTTTCAACAATAGATCGTTGAAATAAGGAATTAAGATCGCAAGCCACTTCTGATGACAGGATTACATATTTGAAAGCATGTCAATTGTTATACCATCGTTGTCATAGCTGTTTTGTTGTTTAAGTTTTCCCTAACTCAATTTCCTTAACAATATTTTGTTTCAGGGCGGGCTCCCTTCAGGCTTCAGCCAAAAAGAGCATCACAACCATTTGTATCCTAAATCCTAACCAAAGAGTATCACATGATATTTGATTAAGGAGAGTTATTAACAGGTACCACCTAAACCAACAAACATGAAATTCTACACTATTATCTGTCTATCCAAGTGTTAAATACTTTGTACCCACTCATCAAATCTAGAAACAATATTATCGATCCGCAACTCATGTGTGTTTATTCCTCCAGATCTAGACAATTCTCATGAACTTTATCACGTTTCCAAAACATGGGCTTGGTGAATTACCAAATTATGTGCGATTACAATTAGTTTCAAGATTTGAAAAGCTGATGTGCGCAGCCTCAAGCCCCCACACTTATGTGAAGAGACCATTTCCGCATTTCAAACCATTGACCTCCATGGTCATGACAAATAGCAAACCCTTTACACCATTTCCGGATTAGCCTCAGACTAAAGAAATTTCCCATGGGCTTTGAGTGACGCAAGTTCGTACATGGGTTCATCCAAAAAAAAGGCCATGGAAAGCTGAATACAACAGAGATATGCACTGAATCCGAAGCAACGTAGAAATTGCTCAAAGACCCACTTCAGAAACCCATCAGAGACTACTCCTAGTCCTAGATTACATGGCGAAAACCCAATGAAAGTGCAAAAGTTAGATCAAGAAACGTACCTTGGTATGAGAGCTTGTTAGATGTACTAAGAGAGAAATGGGTGAGAGAGAGAGAGAGAAAGAGAGAGAGAGAGAGAGAGAGAGAGAGATGAATGTGAAATGGTCAGTGATACAACGTTGGGGGTGTCTTATAAATAGATATCCGGATCTCAAGGGGTGGGGGGGCTGCGTCTGACTCGCGCTGATGACTGAGATTCGTTGAAGCAGCGCTCTTTTCGCTTGGTCTCTCTTTCTCGTGTGGTTTTTCGAGGGAAAAAAACCGAGAGACCAACTAACTTACGGATCTAACAAAAGGGTCCCGCTTTCTCGACATCTCACTGACCTCTTACGCGGATATGCCACCTTCTAAATGTGAGGGATTGCGCAAAAGTTCGCTTCTAAACAAGTGATTACCAAACTTGGGTTGCTTAACGTTAAATGTTCGAATGGTTTGAAAGGCACGGCGATTAAGCAGAACTAACTGGATGCAAGCGACATTTGTTTCATTTATTTCGTCAGCCCCCATGTTTTGGAAGCTTTTTCACTCTCCGCAAGAGTTTTTGAGCCGTTACTTCTTGTTAGATCAAGCGCTGACCAATTTGAGGCTTACGCTAGTTTCTCCTATGTAGCCAGGGGAGTTAGTTTGTTGATGTAAGTTGCGCCCTTGCTCGATCTGCTTTCTTTGCCAACTCTTTCGGTGACTTGATTACTTTCTAATAACGTCTCCTCACAGTTTTGTTAGTCAATGATTAATATTCTTATTTTCTTCAACTTTATCTTAACATATAGACCAAACGGAAAAAATCTAACTATATATGCTGTTTGACCGTAAAAAAAGTAAGAGCATAAATTAGAATCTTACAGCCATTTAGAGTTGTCGCGAAAATAAAAGTCAAAACATACCATGATCTACCCAACGTGCAAAGAAAGAAGCTCTTAGTCGTACTTTTGCACTCAATAGTTACAACATACCACGTTCCTCTCAGTTTAGTTGGTAGGTGATGGAAAATGATAACTCAAAAACCAAAGAGCCCTGATATAGCCTTTTATGTTGGCTCTAACTTAGTTTTCTCTTCCCTTCTTGGACTTCTAAAGCAGGATTGCTAGACTTCATGCTCTTGTAACTGCACATCTTACTGCCTTTTTTTTACCTTCTTGCGAGATAAATTTTGAGTCAAAACTAACGAAAACGTCCTGGATCAATGGAGCAATGGGTTCAGAAACTCAGGCCAAGTTGAAGTCCAAGGGCAGCATGGACGAGAAACAGTGTCATGATTCCGCTGCCCAAGATCCCGTGAACAGTCCTTAAGCCGGAATTTCCCTGTATAAAGTTTAGGGTGCGATACGTTGTTCTTAGCAACCCTGAACAAAAATAGCAAGTTTCGCTTTTTCTAATGAAATATCTAACTTTTACAAGGCGCGGAGAGTATTTTTTACCTCGAATAATGCTGGTAATGTTGTCTGGATAGTCAAGAGGGCAAGGCCGACCAGACCTGTGACCGCGTGAGGACTGCAGGGAACACATGAAATTCAGCAAAGCCCAACCATTCAGACAATATTCAAGAACATATATCCGGGAGTGAATAACATTTGCCGCGGTTCTACTAATTAAGGAAATACCCTCTTTCCCTTAATCAGGGACCTTAATTTTTTCAGAAGGCTACGTTAATTTCTTCGGTAATAGACGGAACTTTTAATAAACTCTTTCACGAGCCTACCATAAATAAATGGAAGGAAGTGTCTGAAAGGTGATAGATTCAATTAATTAGGCACCTCTCAAAGATGGGTTTATTGGAAGTGAGCAAAGCTGTTACTCCACCAGTAGCTCCAAGAGCAAAGAAGAAAAACATTCCTGCAAGAAGTTTTGGGTGCAAGTCTTTGGCATTGGCTTTCTCCTCCTGCATTGGACACAACAGCCTATCAGGTGTGATAGTTCATAATAACACTATCTGTTAACATCTTTTCGAATGAATTTCGTACCGGATCGTCAGAAAAGCGGATCCGGAAACCCAGGTAAGTTCCATAACCACCCATGGCGAAGAGGACGACGGCCTATTTCGTTCAAGAAAGAAAACCATGTAAATTTTCTGGGTCAACTCTATTATCTAATTTAGGAGTGCACGATGGATTTGAAGTCTACCATGTTGCCAGGATGACCCCAGTGCACGAGCCAGCCTGGAAGATTCCATGACTGTACAAGCTCAACAAAAGGCCCAAAGAGAGATCTCACAGTTGAGGCTGGAGTTCAAATGTTCAAGCTTAAATGAGCACATAAAGGGGAAAAATGAGGAAGCAATGATAGATCATTGTCACATAACGTAATGATAGTATACCTTACTGATTTAAGGCGAGGACAAGTGCACTAACAGGTATGCAACTACACAAATTGCATGACTTGAAGAGAAAAGCTATGAGGATGAGTCTCAAGTTACACCATTAGAACCTTAGTGGTAAGATTCTTCAATCGTCTTGGAACGTCGCTCCCAAATCTCACGCCCGCTCCCGCTCCCACCCCAAAACCCACTATAGTAGTGACGGTCCTGCTCCGGGACCTCGCACCCTCTCCTGCTCTCACCCGCGCTCAGTGCAACTAAGATCAGAACAGTATCAAATATGCAGACTAATCAGATATGGATGAGTGATAAAACGGTTTATCACATTTTGTGACTACATTCCCAAATATCGCGCAGTGAACTATTAAAAGGACCATGAGTAGTATAATGGTCACCTTAATTATGTTCCTTGGTAACAAATTTAAGTACCCATGAATGAACCAAATATTACCAGAGTTTCTGCAATATATTCCATACTGTAAAGACTAAAAAATGCTGTACAAGCAAAGTCCCTTTCCGCATATATGGCATAATCGATTTACCAAAATATGAGTCCACTTTCAAGTCACATAATGCCACATTCCCCCTCGGTATAAAATTAATAAAACAAATGTCGTGGAACAAGTGGGACTTCGTCAAAGATAAATTGGGGAAGCTAATTGGTCCAGAAACAGCCAAATTATGGGAACAATCAATGGGGAGCATAGCTTAGTTACCTCCAGGAAGGGCAGCCACAAGTAGCAAAGGCAAGGGAGTGAAGGAGTACAAGTGAGTCTCCTTGGAGAACTCCACCATATCTCCATCCTTGTTTTCTGCACTCGTATCGTGAACATCGTTCTTGAGCGCAAGAGTAGGTCCAAGGAGCCTCCCTTTTCTTGTTGTGGCAGTTGCCACTTCTAATGCACAAGGCAAGGACTTATCAAAGACCACTGTAGAGGTTTTTATTGGGGAAGTCGGATATGAAGAGGAGGAAGAAAGAAGAGAGAGACATGGGTGTGGCTTAAAAATAGTGGAAGCAGCAGCATTCACCACCATACCCATTTTCGGCGCACACTTCGAAATCAGTGTGTGTGTGTGTGTGTGTCTGTTGCGTGGGTTGGTTTTTCAGAGGAAGTGAGGAAGAAACTAGAAAGAAGCTGAGGGGAAGATAGAGTGAGGAGAAACGGGAAAGGCAAGGAAGGAGACACGCATATATGAACCTTTTACTTGTACGTGGCTTGCACAAGTTCTCTGCTACCTAACAAGTAAGTGACAAACTCCTCTTTTGGGTTCTGTTTTTAGATACTAGGAGCCAAATTGGATTCATGCGTGCTTCAATGGACCCAAAGTTGTCCATAAGCTTTGTCAATCCGCTGTGGCTCGATCTTTGAATTTGTATGCACCTAATTTGGGTTAAGTGTGTTTCGGCTTAAACTTGAAAACAGCTCGAAGTGAATACCGTTTCTTTGTCAGCAAATCTTTTGCCTCCCATCTAAATGCTTAAAACCAAATTATGGAGCATCTGACTAATCCTCCTGAACACGTACGATCTCGCCTCACAATGATGTATACTTCTCTCGGAAATGGCTTTTCCAGGAGACAACCAACGTATGTAAAATGCAGGAAAATAGAGCTACAAAAAGATGGTGAAAGTCTCCTACATAAATCCGAAAGGGGCCGAAGCCATATCCACAGCATGTATACCAAACAAACACCACCACCACCATCCCCCACCCCTGTCAATGAAATTGAGCAAAGCCCTGAACCCAAATACAAGAGCACAGAGTCCTTAAGAAAGAATGTTTAACATCTACTGTAGACAATAATGTAGGCTTGTTTCTTGAGATGAACACAAAAGTAAAAAAAAAAAAAAAACTCGATAACCCTAACTATTGGTACAATTAAGATAGCACCAGTACAACGGGCAGTGTTTACTTTTTAACAGACGTGTGCCATGTCCATAATCGGAAAAGACTATACATGGGCAGGATCAGGACGATATACATGGCAGTCTATTTTCCTTCTTTGCAATGGTTCTAGAAGTCCGTGTGGAATCAACAATTGCCTGTTCCTGCGTATTTCATGTCCTTTCAACTCGTGGGCTTTAGGCTTTGATCGTTTTTGTTGCGCTTCACAAGCCTTGTTATCCTTGCTTTCTGTCTGAGCAACTGACCACGTAAATACGATAACTAATAAGTGGCACAAAGATCAGTATTTAAGTAGCTAGCACCACGCTTTTGATAATGGCACATGCTCCGCTAAGTTATGGCAGGCCGACAGAGATGCAGTACGTATGCTTGAAAACAGACCGACTCCATATGACGCAAGATTGTTCAATTATTTGAGCACCTCAGCGGTACGTTCATCCATCATATACGATATCCCCAGATGCATATCATCTATTGACCCGAAGAATGTTATTGTGATAAGCACCCCTGGTTACTGACTCTTTCTGAGGATCAATCGTCCAATGGCCATCAACAATGAATTTCATCTGCAATTTAAGATCAACGGCTTGAGCATCAGCAGATTAAAAGTTAAAGATTAACGGCTCAAACATCAGAGAATGAAAGTACAAAGATGATATGACAATCTTGGCATGTTATTGGGTGAAACTTACTATACATTCTTTTTTTCTTCTGTGAAATATGAATGTCAGAAAGAAAGCAGCTCTTTTATGTTTTTTTCTGCAGTCTAGAGTTGCCATGACATTGTATGTACAAAAATGTGACGTAAGGAGTTTTGGGCTTGATTGGGACAAAAGGACCTTTTACCAAAATATACTGTCAAACCCCATAAACATAGATATACAAGCTCGTCAAAAATATGTTCGTCAAACCCCATAACCATTATTTTTTCGCTTTTAACAGCCAGATTTGCAGAAGAAAGTTCTGAGATTTTCCGCGAGAAAAGTAGTGATAGAATTTGAAAGACAATAATGGGGAAATCTGGAAATCTTCATGGATCCAGCAAAAGATTCCGGCTGATCAAGTTTTGGGTGAGTCGAGGGCCAAGATACTCAGACATCTGCTTTTAAGTTGAGGACGCTCCCCATTTTGAACCTGTGACATCCGATTAAAAAGGAGCAACCTGACGGTTGCCTCAAGGGTCACCCTTACCTTATTTCAGTTAGGGTGGCTCAATCGGAGTGCTGCAATGACATCCTTGTAATAAATATGGAATGCTAGAGATCAAAAACAATATATCTTCCTTGGCTGACTTGGTTGCAGAAGGTATCACTTAGTAAACTACCCTATTCTCACTAGACAAGCCAATAAGGATCTGCTTTTATCATAACAAGCAAGTTGTAAATGTTTGCACCTCATATATCCCAGGATAAAGACACAGTACTGCTTTCCAAAGTCTAGATTGCCTGGCAAAACACATCAACATTGCAAGTCAAAAATTCAATACCAGTTTGGAAATGAGCAAAAACAAGTAAAGGAGAATGTGCTTATGTGATTTTCGGTAATTGTGCATTAAAATCAGTTGCATGAAGGCTAATACTTCTCCTGGTTACCAATACCAAAGCGGGGGAGAATGCAGCCCTAGACATAACATTTCAGAGTAAGGCTTTTAGTCGAAGACCCATATACCAGTGACATATACAAATCATCTATTCATAATCAACAAGTACTGTCCAAAAGGCCAAAGAAGAGTGTCTTCAGATCCAGGAAGAGATTCCTCAACCAGAAAAAGAAGGCCTGCCTGATCACTTCGCCCCAAATGCACCAACAAAGCCATGCTGGAGCAATCTTTTAAGCTTTACATTTTACACATCCTTCCCCCACATAAAAAAAAAAAAAACTCAATAAAACAATTACCAAACGAAGCTATTAGGACTCCTCTCTCTGTAGCAACATTGCACAGGGATTGGATCTACTAAACAACTCCGAAAATGCTGCACCTGGCATTCAGACACTCTAAACCTCAAATGAAAAACCAGTTCTATACTGATTACGATTATTCTTTATTCCTCGCCATGCTGAAAGATAATTCTAGTTAATTTACCGAACTTAAAAACAGTAATTAAGTAAAAGCAGCTCAAGTTTCAAGCACTGGCGGAGCCATTTTAAATCTGGGGACATGAGCCATTACTATTACCCAAAACAAGAATATATATGGTCATTGTTAGATGCCCATCTTAAAGGCTTTACTTGAGTAAAAAGCTCATAAAGGTTGTCCACCTCATGCAACCTAAGAATCATACTCCACCTCCCCCCACCTCCCCTCCCTTTTGCACTCCTTTGAGCGAGGAAGTATGCAATGCAATATACGGTAAGGCTCATCTAAGAGATTTCTCTCTTTATCCACATAACGAAATAAAAGTTTGTTGCTGTGGTAACATATAAAGATAAAACATCAGCTTTCTCGACAAATACTTTGGCACTTTCACTGATCAAAACAAATAGTTTGCTACACTTCCAATAAAAGGTTGCAGCTAGTGTGCATAGAAAATAGGAAACTAGGCCCTTAGTCATATGCAGGCATTTCCATACACTTCTTTGGTGAGTAAATGTCTCACAACCCAAGAGAAGTACCTTAAACAGAACTCATTTGACATTCTAGGGTACATCAAGCACCACTCTTCCATTTATGTAGATTGAATGCTGGACCTTACACTCCTATCAGAGGTGGTTACACTTGACAGGAGTTTCCTAAATTAGTGTTTAACGAGGAAATCAGGTCAATGCAAACACCCAGCCTCTGTGCTTATAGAAGAGAATAGGATATCCTCAGTTGTTGCATAAACTCACAGATTTCCATCAAAGAATTAATCATATCAGAAGTAATAAGGAGCTTCAGACTCGCTGAGATTAAACCAGAAAATAAAAAGACTTGCGGACGACATTTTTAGTATAAACTGTAAAACTCTGAAATAGAAAAAGAAGAATCATCTTAGTATAAACTGCAAAGAATAGCTAAATTTCAATAACAGACAGGGAGAAAAGCTAGAGCATGCCTTATCATTATATATGAGAAAGAGCACAAAGCAAACACAGATTAGTGAAGGACAGCAGTAGAAAAGAACCTTGATCTAGTGGGTTCCATGTTACTCAATAATGGCTGTGGATCCATTTGAACTCTATGATGCCAACCATTGAAGCTACCTGTCACCTCCACAGTGTCACCGTCACCCCAGTATTCAATATGAACCTAGTCAAAGGTTTTTGTCCACTTAGTGGTGGTTCCATACTTTGAATAATAAGGAATGAAGGTGAACGACGCTTTGAAATTTAAAGAATTGAAAAATCTAAGAACTTATGGACAAAAATACCCCGCACTACCAGCATCCCAATTGCCTTTTTTTTGGTTAGTATCTATGTAAGATACTGAGCATAGCATCTCTCACTGTCATCATCATACAAATTTTGTGATCATTGCTGCCCTAGAGTAATTAATTTCATTCTATTTTCTTCGGTAGCACTAAGTTAGATGATCAACTTAAGTTCAGTAGTTATTTTGCTGGAGTTCCAGTCAGCTTTTGTCTTGAAATGATTAATGGCTGTCAACAAGTGGGGATCCCAGAGTTCTAGACCTTGGTTACTTTTGATAAAAAAAACTTCTTGTATTTATGAGGAACCGTTCCGTAAGCTATGAAATATTGCCATTCAGCAGTAAACACCATATGGTTGTTAAAGCATACCTAACATGTCTTAGTTCCAAATTTTTAAGCACTTACAACTAAACGCTTATACAGTAGACAGAATAGTTGCCAATATTGTACGGCAGCGATGCGTATCTTATGATACATAAGTAAAACGATAGTGGTTCTTAAGCGCATCAAATTTGACAACGTACGATGTGTATTTAATGATACAGGTTGCGATACACATCTTACGTAACACACATGTATTATACACACACACACGCAAGCATACGTACATATAATTCAGAGATATAAAGTTCTATATATGTATATTATGTACTGTGTCAGATGATTTTTTTTTAACCTATCATTTCAAACATTTTTAGATGTTATATTCGTGATATAATACATATAGAACTGTATCTTATGACACACGATATTATGTGATATGCAATATGCAAAACTGGAACTTTAAATACACAATAGGTATCCAACAACTTTGTTAAACACTGCTTGCAGAGTGATGGAACTGTGCTTCAGACTTAATTGCAATAGCTGCCCAACTCTCCTAAGCACTTTCTCTAATAGGTTGTACAGCCCCTAGTCCATTAGTGATTGCAATCTGTGGATAAGATACTATAATGCGGTAACAAAGCCTCAGTTTGCCAGGAGAACAACCTAATCATACTCAAGAGGCTTCAAATACATGGGCTACGTGCAAACATGGAATGGCAAACATAAAAGAGCAGAGAGTACCTCCTCAAGTCCAGAAAGGCTTTCTTCAGCAGCCTGTAATTCTGCATCTTTAATCGAGATAATTTCCTGTGCTTTGCTTATTTCTGTTTCTGCTTTAGTTTGCAAAATAGACAAAGCAAGCTGAAGGTGAACACAAAGTAAACCAAAATAAGTGGTGTTCCCAGCAATACACGTCGAAAATGAACTCTTACACCTAATAAACTCTCACTTAGCGAAGCTATATAAATTTCATCGCAGAAATTGCTTTCAGTTGCTAAAATAGCTGGGGAGAAAATACAACCAATTCAAGATCGCTGGCCAAAAAGAAAGTACATAAAGTAAACATCATACAGCTCATGCCAATAAACTAGTCTTAACCCCAACCAGTGTTGTTAAAGGCGCAGGCGCACCTAAGGCGCAAAAGGTCCCTGGAGCCTAGGCGCAAGGTGCAGGCGGAAGCGAGGCGCAATATTAAAATAAATAAATAATAATAATAAAAATACACAAAAATAATAAATTATGTAAAAAAAAAAAAAAGAACATTACAATTAACAAAATTTCAAAGGAGTAAGATAAAAGGAGTAAAAAAAAAGAGAATAAGATAAAAGGAGTAAAAAAAAAGAGAATAAGATAAAAGGAGTAAGTAAAAAAAGAGAGAAGAGGAAGAGAAGTCAGGAAGAGGGAAAGAGATAGGACAGCCGGCCCTAATTGGGCAGCACCGCTCCCGTCTCCGATTGCTCCACGGCCGGCCACTCTCCATCGCCGGCGATTAACTCCGGCCACGGGTACGTCGACCACCACCGCGACCCTCCAAAAAATTCAACCGCCACCACCAAGTCGTCGTGGATCGCCATCACCGGCGCCAACTCCGGTTGGCAGCCCCATCGCCGACCAACTCACAGCAGCCCCATCCCCGGCGAGCAACTCCAGCTGCCCCTTCACCGAGCCTCCGCGACCGCCGCGCCACTTCCACCCCCGTACGAGATTTATCACCGGTCAGCCCCTTATTTCCGGCTACACCTACGGTTGCCGGCGCCCAAATCCCCGTAGTGTGGCCTTCATCGCCGCTGCTTTATTCTGTCAACTCCATTGCCGGCGCTTTCGTGCTTCCACTGAAGGCACCATCAAGCAAACGCTGCTGCCGACCACCCATTCTGTTCAGCCAACGCGCCTGGATTTGCGCCTCCACCACCGTGCGCGCCTGGCGCCCAGGCGCCTAGGCTCACTAGGCGCGCGCCTTCTTGAACGCGCTGCGCCTAGGCCTAGGCGAGGCACTGAGTGCGAGCCTAGCCGCGCCTTTAACAACACTGACCCCAACTACATAGATCCCACGCAGCCTGAGAGGCACAGAAGACCTCCTTCAAGCCTGTTCCTTGCAAGCTGGAAAGTCTTATTATGCTAGGTTGGCAAACAGAGCAGCTCCTCTCTTTCTATGGAATCCTACATAGAGGTTTCCATCCTGTCACAAGATAGCTTTTTTACGCCAGGGAGGCAGCTAAAGGTGGGCCTTGAACAGGGACAATCTGAGGAAGCTAAAATGAGATATTGCGAACTTTGCCATACGTGTAACGAAGATGGTAATAGGTGGATCCTTCTGCTGCTTGTTTCATGAAGAGGGAGTTCTGAAACTTACTGTCTCATAATTTTGGTACCCTTTTAAGTTATGCGAGGAGGGTTATTGAGCTTTTGAGACATCTCCTGACAAGATGAAAGTAAGATGGGAAAATTTGGCATTGGCATTTTTGTGTTTTCTATAATAGTTTAACTCTCTAGTTAAATCCCAACTACTCATATGCCGACACTAAGCAACGCTACAAGCAGAAGATTATGACGAAATGCTCTATTGAGATGTATGCAGGTATGTTTTGCACGTAACTAGAAGAAAGAGAAAGCTGCCAAGTTCATTCAAATCTTTATTGAGATTCAACAGATTGGTCTACACTCTCTACATGTTTCTACAGGAAAACTTACCTTTTCCTTGTCAATCTGCTGCTTCAACTGAGACAACTCCAATTCCTTCTGGTGCTAAGCACATCCAAGGTGATATAAAAAACTAATTACTTGCTTCATACAACTAAATCCTAATGAACAGTATCCATGCAAAGCAAAGAGTTCAAGAAAAGTACGGCCACATATTTTGTAAAACGAATCTGTACCAGCATTGATTTGAGACGATTAACTTCAAGTTGATCACCCGTTTCTGCGGCCTGGCTTACAACATGTAAAATTTCAGGAAATCAGATGTAAAAATTAGCAATGGACTCTAAAATGAGTACATAAAGGCAGTTATATAATGACCTCAACATCTGGTTCCTCCTTAAGGTCGATGCTTAGTTCTTCAGTTGGAGAATTGTGATTCCTACCAATATTTTGAAGTATGAAAGAGTGTACTACTACGAAAAAAATATAGTGGAACACAATGATCCTGAAAGAATAATGGATACCATCTATTTGGTGTCTCCCACGTTCATGACATAAAATAAGTAAACCGGACGAGAGAAAAGAGAGACAGAGAAGAAAACTTAAATTATGATGACAATAACTTTGTACTCTATCTCTGCATTTTCTTGGTGGCAAAAAGGATAACCACGCAATATGGATGAGGAACTAAAAAGACTGCAGTAGACCCATAAAATTTACGATTCAATGACTAATGAATCTTTCTCATACTAAATGTTGTTAAGATGTATCCAGACTTGTCAACCTTGTGGGAACCAAAACTTTAATAGTGAATAACAACTATTGATTATTCAGGACTCAACTTAACTGTGCCTTTAACCAAAACTAAATTGGGGTCGGCTACGTGAATATATCTCTTCCCCTCTCCCCTATCCAAAACACATGCTCTGTGATGCATTTCTAGCAATCAAGTCCTTTTTTTTCACTGCATCTAACCCATGTTATACGCTTCTTACCCAGTCAACTTAGTATTGAAAATAGATCATAATTATGTACGGAAAGAATCCTTTTCTACAATTAAAGAAAAAAAAGAACATGCATAATTCATGTCGTCTACTTCTTCCATACATTACATCACTCAAATCACAAAAACCATTAACACAGAAGCAGATTGCTTGCTGCTTAGATAACTTGGGAAGTGTTATAGCATTATATGGTGAGTTAAAGCACGAATTTGGGTCCGTGCTCTAACATCTTAAGCCTATAGAATAAATGGTATGCCCAGATGTCAGTCCCTGGTGTGCACCTTTGTTTTGTCTGTCCACATACAAGCCCCTCACTGTGAGGAAGAGTGTTAAAGCCAACAGTAGTCTCATTCTCCAGCAGTCCAAGCATTACTAGTGGATGGTAAACTTAACAATGTCTCCTAACAAGCAGAAACTGATCCATCATACTTGAAAACATGAATTTTCATCTTCTACCTTTTAGGTGACAATGTCTTCTTGGTGAAAAAACCTGTTTACCTACTGAAAAAAAAAATTATGATTAACTATCCTAATGTTCACATACCAATGGATGTAAGGTCCTAGATCTGTATCAAAGGGTTTCCCTAGTGGAAAGAAAACCCTAGCTTTGGAAGCATATATATCTTCTTGAAAGGGTATATTTGTAAATAGTAGATACGAGTATATCGAGACTTAAATTCCGCAGAGAGACACCTAAACGTACATGGTCTCTTCATGCAACAGCGCTAGCACGAATCATAGTTATATTGCAACAAAAAACACTGTATAATCGTCCATCATATAGCAAATTAGCATACTTGTAAAATGCCAATGGATCATGCACTATTAGTAATTGGTGCTTAGACAAAAATTAGTCATTTACCTTTTTTCTGTCAGGGTAAGTCAAGAGTACGACTAAGAAGCGCCAAAGGAGGCACAAGGAAAGAAGATATCATGTGGACTGTAGTCATTAGAAAAAAGACAGTCGCAGGTTTGACAATTTGACACGATATGCAGATAGAAATTACAAACCTTGAGGTGCCATTTTCAGATGCTGAAGGCAGAGGCAAAACCTGCTGGGATGACAATGCGCTGCTTCTGTTTAACATGTCAGTAGCATCAGTTCTGGAAAGCACCTGTTCATTTTTCTGTTTGCTGAAAGAACTGAATTCTGGTTCTATACGTTTCTGTGATTCAAGAAATCCCTTGCCGTCTTCAGCAACACTCTCATTTAAAATGCTAAAGCCACTATCTGAGCATAAAGCAGCACCACATGCTCAACTTAAATTGAAGGAACCAAGATACAATCACTATGTTATTTATGGTGGCTACTTCCGAAGAATACTTGGTTTTGTCAAAATAACCAACTCAAAGGTTACGATGTTTTTAAACAATAAGACGGTTACTCCAGACGATAAGAAGTGTAGCCTTCATATTAAGTTCTTTTTCAAGAGTTTCTTCAAGTTCTTGTGTTAACGAAGGCTGATAATGAGTACATCTAATAAGTCTAAATGCAGTACAGAGCTGGGGACTTAATATATACTCGGTACTGGGTTAAAGTCCAGGATGATATCGGGACACCTTCCCAATATATAAGTCTTTAGTCCTAGAGCCACTCCCCATGCCATGCCTCTCCCTCCTCTTAGTTTCCTATCTGCCATGCTTCACCAAAGTGTCAATAACCAGAGAAGGGTGTGATATTGTTCAGGGCAGATAGGAAACTAAGAGGTCCGGCAAACCCAGTTAAGGTCCTTAAATGTCCACATGAAGTAGACTTAGAAACATGTCACAAGGACCTAAAGGTTCACTATATAGTTCCTGAACGCCCCCCCACCCCCTCCAACCCCTTCCTCAACATCCACTATAACCTGTGTTACATGGATTCGGTGTCGGTGTCCAGATCGGACACGTGTCCGAGTGTCGGACTCGCCAATTTCTGAATTACAGGACACGGGGATATGGATCCGATCTTGGACACGGACACGGGGACACGGATAGAACATTTATTTTCAAATATTACTTTAAATGAGATTAGTACATACCATAGGGGTGGAAATAACTAGGTAACACGGACACGGACACCGACCAGGACACCGGACACCGCAATTTTCAAAAAATCAGATTTTGGACACCTCAGGACCTATGTTACATGGACTCGGTACAAGTGTCCGGATCGGATACGTGTCCAAGTGTCGGACTCGTCTAATTTTGAAAACGCAAGACACGGGGACACGGCAAAATGTTCATATTTGTTATTGCTTTTTAGTTATTTCGAAGGTAAAAAGGTGTTTTGTGTGATGCACTTGGTTTTAATTGACAACTTGTCTCCTATCAAAGCAATAACTAATTAAATAAAAAACTCTATATAGTATTGATAATGTCAAATCCTATGAGATGTGTCGGACACATATCCCATACCCATGTCCAAGTGTCGAGTGTCCGACACGGGTACTTCACGCAAACTGAAGGGTCCATGTAACATAGCTCAGGACACCGCTGAATTTTTTAATATATTTTTATTTAATATATATATATATATATATATATATACATATATATATATATATATATGTATATGTACACACACACACACACCTCAATTGGAACAACTGAATTTCATTCAAAACGGATGAGAAAGAAAGTAAGTAACATGAAATAGTCTCAATAGTAACAAGAAAAAAGGTCGGCAACAAGAAAGCAATGTCTCAATATACCAAGATTAGAGTCTCAATAATAACAAGAGAGAAAGAAAAAAAACATGGGACCAAAGGCATGAAAGAGAGGTTTTATATAGTCAGATGTGTCTGTAAATGAGGCCGGAGACTGGCAAGCTTGGATGCTTTAGGCAATAAAAAGAAGGAAAAGAGAAAGAGATGAGAGAGAAAAGAAGAAGGTACCTTTTGTTGAGTCGATCTAATTAGGGTTTGGCCTATAAATTCATTTCTAAAAAATCCCATATTTATCCCTCAAATAAATTTGAAATATTGTATTTTGGCCCCATACGCGTGGCCGTGGACACTTCTTCACGAGGTGTCCGACACTTCTTCAAGAGGTGTCCGACACGGTGTCCGGTAATTAAAAAATAAATAAATAAATTTGGACACTGCTGAGAGGTGTCGGACACGTGTCCGGAGGTGTCGGTGAGGTGTCGAGGTGTCGGACACCATACCTCGACCTATAAGAGGTGTCGGTGCTTCCTCGGGGTGGATATTATGAAAAGTAGCTTGTATTCTGATGTGGAAAGAAAAGAAAAGGATAAGATGTGAAGGTCATTTATTATGACCCACATGCCTATCCACAAGTCACGGGGTATATTCTCCCTCCCTCCCTCCCTCCCTCCCTTCATCTTCTTCTTCCTTCAACTTAATCTTCCATCATCCATGGCTTCTCTCCTCGCTTTCTCTCCTACCAGATCTGGACTCCTTCTTCCTCCTTAGACCTTCATCTTCCATCATCCATGGCGATAGATTTCCAGATATACCTCTCCAATCGGCGACGTGGCGTGTCCGTCCGGCAAATGGCGTGTCCAGTACGGATCCCGTACCTGGATACGTGTCGTGTCGTGTGGACACGATATTTTGACCCAAACTGCCGAGTCCATGTAACATAGACTATAACACACAATAATCACAATATACACGAACTGAACATTCTGTATTCATGTTCCCCCCTTTCCATATGGTCAGACACATTAATCTATGGCAGATGTTTCACATATCTGTATCACTAGTTATCAATATCGCTTTTCAAACTTAAAATTTTCCCATTTTCTCCTGCACCTCATACAGTCTAAAAAACAGCACTCGTTCCTTGAATGGCTAAGAAACTAAACACCCATGACACATCTATAGCTTGTCTATAACTTACCATCACTTGTGTCCAGTTCTCCATTCCGGATAAAGTTTGCCACCTTTTCCTTCAAGGTTGATTTGGTTGGATCTATAGACTTGCAACTTTTGTCATCAAAGTTGACGTCAGTATCAAAATTCATGCTACTGGAATGGCCCTCCATGATAGGAGCTTCAGTTGACAAGGAAACTTCTCCAGCAAAAACTTTCACCTTCTCATCCTGGCCTTTTAAAATTTTGCATGGCTAGATTAAAAAGCGTATAAAAGTAAAGTCGTTTCAAGTCGATAATGAAAGACAAGTAATGAAATGAATCTCAACCTGTCAATTTATCTTTGGTGACCCTGACTTTATCCTGTGTATCGCTCGAGCATTCCTCTGTATCAGACCCATTGACATTTGTATTCGTCGATGTTGTAAGAAGCTCTCTAATAAGCTTGTATCCTCTCCGTCTGACAATGTTTGCAAGGTCTTGCCTGTAAATGTTCCAGGAATACAAAGAAATGACACAAAACCCTTAAAAATGTAGTTACTGTATTGGCAAGAAAAGTTCTTTACCAATCTACGAAAAGCATGTGTCTTCAATGAAGATGATTTTGGACTCCACCATAAAGATACGACCAGTCGTAGAACACATCTCAACCAACTAAAAAAGATTTCACAAGAACTTGCTTAAAAAGGGAAAATAACTTGATAACTACAATTGGTGCCCTTAAAAATAATATTCAATCATGTCACTGATATATTACAGTTGCTAAATTTCAGGGAACCAACTTCGTCCCAAAGGCAAACTATCAATAATCTCTAATACATGAAAAATAATATTTCCGTCGGAAAACCATGTATTATCATCTATAAGAGATGATAAATGTATACATATCCGATGCCGTGTAGAGAATGTCGATGATCCATTAGTGAATAAAGAACGAAATGTATGCTGGCCACTTGTTATATGATTATTTCTGTTGGAAGAAAAATATTTGTACAATTTATGATGTTCTTGCACATTAAAAATTTACAAGTAAACTAATATGTAAGATTAGGAAACTCAACTCACTCTAGTTCAAGAGGATATTAGGGGCTCTTTATGTCGTTACATTAAATCTAGCTTTTTACTTTAGTAAAAAAGCCCATATATTGCCGAAAAATATATAGTCTACTTTTGTATTTGAAAAATATGTTCATGCAATACTACCTTCTGATGAATGAAAGTGCATAACTTAACCATCCCTTGTAACTATTAAGCATGAGAGAGTCAATTGTCAACTACTTTTTGCGAGAACCTACACCTCGTTTGATAGATCATCATGCCATTAAAGTATTAAACAAGTCTGGAAGTTAGTACCAGTCTACCAGATTCATCTCATCATGTTTTGAGAGATGAAGAGATGAAAGTATTGGAATGGCACAAATACACAGGGAATTTTCCTAACAAATCAAGAAGTTGACTGCTTTGATGGATATGGGCCCTCCAACCCTGCCCCCTGCGTTACTGCCATTCTCAACTCTCTCATTTAAACAGAGGCTAGCACCACCATGAAACCCCTGCCCATTTCCTTTTCCCGTAATTGTTCAATTTGAGCTCTTCTATACACATAAAAGGTCCTCTTATCTCCCAAAGCTAAAGCTTGAACACATTTTCTGTCCTCAACATCAAAGGTCTCTCTCTCTCACCGCCCAAAGCCAGAACCATAGCTGCTTGTACCCTCCCTCCCTCATTCTCTCTCACATGCACAGGCACACACGCACAAACTCGATTCACACAATGGTGTAATGATTATGTTAGTGAGGTGAACCTAATGAGGTTTCAATTTGCAGTCGTTCCATTACTATTTCTTATAGTCGTAACTAAGAGTTTTGAGGTCAAATTCAAATGAATTAGGTGTTAGATTCAAGATTTGTTTCCAAACAGTTTGTAGTGTTGGATATGCGAATTAAACATGGGAACAGAAAGGATACCACTATTAGATGTCAGAGAACTTGAACTCAACATAGTGAAACCTTAATTAGTTAAATATGGTGTTTGATAAAGGACCGGTGTATCAAGATGAAGAGCCTAGCACGTAATGTTCAATCTGTATTAGAAGAGACCCTAGATTGGTGCTTTAAAAACAAGAGGCAATGGATGAGGAGTCGAAAGAGCGTTAAGGTAAAAAAAAAAAAGTACTACGAAGCTTTGCATAGCAGTGGAATGGATGAGCGAAATTGGAATTACAAACTAAAAGGGAGAAAAGAAGGGCGCACAAGGACAATGTGATGGGGCGGCAAGTACTAGCTAGAAAGGAACAAATAGCGGTTAAAGTAACAATCACAGTGTGCAAAAGTTTGATAGCTATTTTCCTTATAGTCCAACTCATCACTTCAGACCTCAATTCTAAGCTCAGCTGCATTCTCCACTCAATAAGTATCACGCATAAGTGAGATATCAAACTGTTGTCTCCCATATCATTGAACAACTGAAACTTTACCATCCATGTTTCACTACCCATGGAAGTATCGCTCTTTCAATGATCCCTATTTCGTAAACCGCCCCCTTATCAAGCTGCAAATAAGCTTCTAAACCTAGGTATCATGCTAACATGCTTAGCATAAAATACTAGGCAGTAATCACATTGTTAACCACTTTATATAATGAGGTGTCGAATCATACAATAAACCGTTTGCGATTCCTTTGTCTTATTGTTTGCACCAATCATCATCATTAGGGGGCAACAATGAAATTCTGGGACAATTAGCAAACGTAAGAAAGTTTCGGAAAGGAGGAAAGATTAAATGCAAAAAAGAGAAGGAAAAAAAAAACACCTTCCATGCTGTGAGAGCTCCTTCAACGATGGCACATGACCTTCGGGAAGTCCGACTTCAGATACAAATTGAAGAATATCATTGCATAGATCCGCATTGCTCCTCACTTTCCTACTAGCCCTACATTGCCACCCAAAAATTCAAATTCCAATTAGAAAAAATAGACAAAACCAGAACTTCCAAAATAAATATTCTCACCGTTCCACCGGAATTTCATATTGACTTTTTGTGGAATGATAGATTTTGGAACGTGTAAACATTCAATTTCACTCAAATAAAAAAGGATCAGATAAATAAACATCACTTGGCAAGTAAAGTTACGGTCAAAACAAAGAGCCCACAAAAAGTTAAAAGGGGAAAGTTTGGTGAAACACGGGAGCAAAATACAAATATGAGGATCAAAACTGAAAAGGGTACCTGGGCTTTTTTGTTACAGATGCACAAAGAGTCTGGTGGCCAAGGCGGCGGCGGGACTGGTGGTGTACAGTGAGCGACGGAGGGTGGAGTTTATGAGAAGAGAGTGAGGAAAAGGTTGGAAATTGAATTCGAGGGAGGGTAGCCATGAGAGTGAAGTGTCAGTTGTTGAGATGGGTTTCGCAGCATTGGAAAGTGTTTGGGACTTTGCCTTCTACTAACCAAGTACAGAGTACAGACATATCTTGCTGATATCACGAGCCTATACCAGTGTTCCACATTCATGTACCCGTTCCTATTTTTGCACAAGAGTGCCTTTGAAACCATAAAAGATTGAATTTTATTTATGATTAATGTTAAAATTTTGAACTTTAATGTGATCATAAAGATTCAGTTTAAGTATCTAATGTTTAGAAATGGATCGGATATCTAAACATTTGTTTTTGAATCAAATTATTCATAAATTAGACGGAAGTGGACGTGCATTAAACTTTTTAAGAGTAAATATGGTATTTGATGTCAAGGAAAGTGGGTTCGTACCTACATGGAGGTGCCACAAAGGCTACAGTCTGAGTCAGCTTCTAAATATGCAAAGTGAGAGACAGCAACGACGGAGTAAGGGCAGAGAGCAAGGCTTCCCAGACAGGCTGTGAGGAGTGACAGTGCTGCGAAGGCAAGGCTGAGACGAACAGGGCCGGCAGTCGACAGTCCAAGTCAGGGTCCGAGTCGGGGTCCAATGTTATGGTCCAACGTTACGGTCCAAAGTTATGTCCAATTTGTCTTTCTCTCACTAGAATCCAAGAGCTCCCAAATTCTAGAGTGAGAAAGTGATTTTTGTGAGAATGAAGAAGAAGTCCTTTTTTGAGTTGTAAAGTCCACTATTTATAGAAAACGGTATGCTTATGTCATAAAGTGCCACATGTCGTCTCCTGGGAGTGACACGTCACTAGGGGGCCCAAAATACCAGTTCTCCGTTGGACTGTCGGTTCCCAAATTCGCGTTGTCTGCCTCGCACAGCGTCGCTCTACATGTCTGAGAAGACTGACCACACCATGACAGCATGATCAAAGTAAGCTCGTTGCTCCAGCCACAGGTCCAAGCCCTTACTGAATCTCACAAGGTGCGTTAAGAGACGCGCAGAGAACCTGACAACGGTGAGGGTTGCCCCTGTAGCCAACTGGAGCAATACTTGGTGCCGGGGGCACGTATCATGACGATGGCGAACGGGCGCGGCGACGAACGTCGCAGAGCAATACTTGGTATCGGGGCACGTATCATGAGAATGGCGCGCAGGCGCGGCGATGAACGTCGCGGAGCAATACTTGGTGACGGGGCACGTATCATGAGGATGGCGCCCGGGCACGGTGACGAACGTCGCGGAGACGGCGCACGGACGCGCGTCGGGTGTCCCAAAGACGGGATGTGAGCTGAGTGTACCTGTCATAACAAGATAATGAATGCAACATGTAGTAATGACAAAGTTGGGAGTGATGGTTTGCGGTCGTCGGCGACGGGTCATTCGGCGGTAGCACGCGACTTTGGGCGATGGGCATCGCGGGAGTGGTGTGCTGTCACGGACGATGGATGTCACGAGGTTGATGCACGACGAACGTCGCGAGGTTGATGTACGACGGACGTCGCGAGGTTGATGAACAACGGACGTCGCGAGGTTGAGGTACGAACGTCCGTCAACATCGCAGAGGTGCAAAGACTCGAGAAAACAAGTGCGAACGGGAGGGGAGGCCATAGGACAAAATTGGGGGAAGGCCAAGGCCACCACCCCTGGGGAGGCCGAGGCCGACCCTAGGGGGTGGCCAAGGCCAATGGCCAACTCCCATGAAGGGAGGCCAAGGCCACTCCCCCCTTCGGTGAACTTCGGGCGCGCCGACGGTAGGTGTTTTGATGGGCAAAGACAAATCCGAAAGTTGCATCATGACGAGCGTGTCGACATGAATCGTACCTATGAGACGAACAAGGTGTCAAAGTCATGTGGAAAGAGTACAAAGCAAAAAAAGTACGGAAAGAGGTTTGCGCGGAGGGGTGAACCACCGGGGGAAAATGGCAGAGGCCAACCCTTCCTGGAGGCCGAGGCCGACCCCCTAGGCATGGGGAAGGCCGAGGCTGACCCCCTAGGCATGGGGAAGGCCGAGGCTGACCCCCTAGGCATGGGGAAGGCCGAGGCCGACCCCCTGGGGTTGGCCAAGGCCAAATGGCCAACTTCCATTTTCAGAGCCCAAGGCCACTTCTCCTTTTACGAACTTCAGGCGCACCATCGGTAGGTGTTTTAATGAGCAATGGTGAATCCGGAAGTTGCGTTGCGACGAGCGTGCTACCAAGAATCGTACCAACATGATGAACAAGGTGCCAAAGTCGCATACAAAACGTACAAAAGCAAAAAAAGTGCAAAAAGGACTTTGCGAGAAAAGTGAAGAACCGGGGGGAAGACCAAGGCCAACCCCCCATGGGAGGCCAAGGCCGACCCCATGGGGTTGTCCAAGGCCTTTGCCCCTTGACCCTGTTGCTCCGGTTGCGCCGTCGGTCGACATTTTTGGTGAAAAGTGTTCGGGTGGTCTCGGCGTGACGATCGCGCTAGCGTGAGTGACGTCAACATGAAATAAATCATGCCTAAGTTGCGCGCGGAGCGAAAAACGCACGTGACTTGAGCGTGCGTGCGCTGACCTGTTCAATGCGTTGGAAAAATGCACGTTGTATCTGTCGACGTGTTTGCGTGAAGCGGGACTCCTAGTGGGCCCTTGGGTACGACTAGAATAGGTTGGGAACAACATTTATGAAGTAAGATTTGTTTCTACATGGTCCACTTTAATCGCTTTTCCTCTGGTTGATTGGTTCGTGTTCTTATACAATGATGACACGGAATGAAAAAATGAAAAAGAAAAAGAAAATATTCTTAACTACCAAAACAAAAATAAAAAAACCACCACCCTCGGCCACTACAGCCCACAACCACCTTCAAGATTTGACACAGACTGCCCCACCACATCAACCACCACCACCCTCACCATACCCAGCACCATCACTATATCCACCATCATCACAAATCTATTCAGATGTAATGAGCGAACACCATCACATATCTGTTCAGATCTAATGAGCGAATAAGTACAACCACCGCCCCACAATCGCCACCCATCCGCTCTTCCCGCAGCCATACCATATTCACCAAGACCCAGTTTTGGAGTTGGTCTTATTTGTTTGTAAATTTAGTCAAAATAAAAGAACCTTTAATGGTGGTTCGAAGGTGTGTTGATCATGGTGGTTCCTGCCACCACCCTTTTGTTTGTTGTGTTTTTTGCTTCTATAGCTCGCCTATGTTTTTGTGTGCGCGCTCAAGCGTGGTGGTGTAGGGGCAAAGCACCCTCATGATCAGGAGGGCCATGGCACCCCCCAAAATTTTAGAAATTTTCTTTTTCAATTTTTGAATAATGGCTAATCATATTTAAAATATTTATGAAAATACCATTACATTAATGTACTAAGATTTTATTTTATTGTGTTTTTTTGTGCCACCGATCATCATAATCTTTATCTTTTTCGTTCCCTTACTCCATCTTCATTCTTCCAAATTTCAAATTTCATATCTTCAGATTACAAAGAAACAAAAATAGATTTTTTTTAATTTCAATTTTAAATTCTCATAGTATGTTAACTTATATATGACTATTGTCCTCAATACAATTAGTAATTATTGTTGACTAACCTTAACGACTTAAATAAATCACTATGAATTGTGATATATATATGTGTGTGTGTGTGTGTGAAAGTCGAAACTGAGAGAATGTGACATTCACTTTCCTACTTGGCATGTCTCTTTTTATGTCATTTGACATTCTACCAATCAAATAAATTTCACTTTTCTCTCTCTTCCACGTTAGCATGTCCCATTTAAATACAAATCTCTCTTTCTCTCTCAATTTTAAATTTATATCTTATTATAATATATATCTCATTTAAATCTTGAAACTTTCCTATATTTTACACAAATTAATCCCGTGTGCAACGCACGGGGTTAATACTAGTTATATTATTAGTAGTCAAATTGAGCAATCTATTTTTTACTTAACGTATCTAATAGCGACATGAATTATTTTATATATGTTAGCCATCAATTTTTTTTATGACCTTTCTGGTCCCCCTCGATTGCACTCCCTGGATCTGCCCCTGTGGTGATGTTTGTGTGTAGGGTTGGGTGGAATGGTGTGCTAATATTGTGTGGGAGAATGGGAAGAAGGGGAGGGAGGAGGAGGTACCAAGCTGCAAATGGAGGGGGGGGGGGGGGGCACGGAGGACAGTAGACGTACATTTTTTCTTAATAACGGTTTTACCCTTTGACTTTTTTAAAGCCCGCGAGCTCCCATTAGCGGTCGGACTCAATTTGCTAAAAAAAAACGTTTATGTACCGATTTGACACGTCTTAAATATTAGGTACCCAAGATGAATTTTGGTGATACTTTAGGATACAGACTTGATATTAACCCTTTCATTTTAGATCATTTTTAATTGTTTGGAATATCGAAAAAAAGAATTGCAATTGAATTTCGTGGGATTCTGTTGGATTCTTTTCCTTAGTGTAAAATCCGATGGAAAATGGCCACCTTTGAATTTACTCGAACAAAAAATAATTATCTATAATATTTTATCCTTTCCTTAATCTCTACTACCTATGAACCCACGAACACCATGACGAATGTCTTCACTGCTGCTACACAACTTTTCACTTTTGCCACTACCATTACCACTACCGCCACCACTACAATTATTATCATAACCACCATGATTAGATGACTACACCCACCACCACCTCCTTCACCAGGAGGTTGCCACCGCCACCACCACCACTACCACAGCTACCACTACTACGTTACACGACCACCATTACCATCACCACCACCACAACTAGACCGTCATCATTGTCACCGCCTCCACAGTCACTGTTATCAACACCACCGCCATTGCTATTGCAGGCACCATCATTATTGTCCCCAACACTACCACTAGTGACACCCTAATACGACAATCACTACCACCGGTAAATCGCCCAACCACCAACATCATCGTCGATGCAACACCATCATCATACACAACCACCACTGTCACCGTTACTGCAACCATCACTTATGTCACCAACACTATCACCAGTGATGCCCTAATAACATAACCACAACTATCACCATCGTCGACGTTCTTGCTGACGTCACGCCACCATTACTATTGTCACCAAAACTGACACTATTAATGCCCTAATAACACTACCACCGCTATTACCATCTATAGACCACCCCCACCACCTCGCCATTAATACCACACCAACCTCATCACTTCCACCATCAGTGCTGCTACACAATCACTTACACTGCTAGTATAACTCACACGTCAATGCCATCGTGTGTTGTCACTAATACGTAGTTGTTTTCGATCATGCAATAAGGATAAAATGTCTGAAAATTTCATTACCTTTCCATTTCTTTAGTTTTTCAAAGACAAAATAGGAATTATGTGATTCCAATTTCCTTTTGTTCCAAACAAAGAAAAATGAATTGAATTCCAATCCAATTTTTAATTTGAAATCCAATTCCTAAAAGAATTGATTCTAAACAAAGTGTAAGGCTCATTCTCTCTCAATGTTGCTATAATTGAGGTCTCCAAACTCGTGAAGTGGGGCCTAAGAATTTTGAACACTCTATTGTTGGCAAAAAATAACTCGCAAGTGGGAATTGCTGGAATACCAATCTCAATCTTCAACCACTAGGCTAACATGATGTTGGAGGTTTACAAGCAAAAATGGTTTGAGAAAAATATTAGAGTTTTGAGAAAACCTATTGATAATTTAGTCACATATTGCTTGTAACCGAAAATATGTGTTTTTCTTACTTCAACATTTCAAGAAACACTTGTTCTACACTGATTTTTTACAAAAACTTTAAGGAGTATATAGAGTAACACCCTTCGTAATAAATGCTTGAGTTTTACTCGCACGCGGAAGTGAGGTATAAAGTGAGCTACCCTTGTTAATTGCCACCTCTTATTACCATTATTCCCATTATTTTCAATTTTTATTACTAACAGTTAAAAATTTAGGCTTACTTGTGCTGTAAGCTATGACCTTGACTAAAATTTGCAACTAAAACCCCAATGTTTACATTAGGTTCCCAAAACCCCAAAGTTTGCCATCTATTACAATTAAAGGATTTCATTAGTGAGAGTCCACAATTTCATTAGTTTTTAAGGATAATTTTGTGTTTTTAAATCTCATTTGGCTAACTTCTTCTTCTTCCACCTCCAGCCTAGCCTCCTCTGGCCACCACCTCCTCCTCCTCTGACCACCACATGCCCCTCATACCACTATCACCGGCAATTATCCATGCCCACCTCAAGGCCACCTGCACATGATTAATCATCGGTTACCAACCCTCCATTTCTCAGTCTCTTCCTCAGTTTCACATACATAAATCATAATTGGAACCAGAATTTGAAGAATACCGATTAATACACATATAGTAGCAGGGCCACAATGTCTTATTGTGAGCAGCGTCGCCCTGGTTACAGCGGTGGGTTTACGAGTTGGTTGGCAGTGGGATCGTGAAAGTGGACAAGTCGAGCTTTGGTGGAGGCGGGAGGTTGGACGGTGATAAGGGAAGGAAAAGGAGAAGAAAAAAAAGAAAAGAAAGTATAGAAGAAGAAATGACCATCCTACTATTCATCTGCTTCGATTTCATTTATCGAAATTGGTTGAAAAAGTTAATTCCTATAACTATAGACAAAATGAACCTAAGACGAAAATATAGTCAAAACTAACAAATTCACTGACTCCGGTTAGTAAAATCCTTTGATTGCGAGAGATGATTTTAGGTGCCTAAATATTGTAGATGTTAGGGTTTTGGTTGCAGATTTTAGCTAAGGTTTTACAGTGCAATTAAGCCTAACTTTTATTAGAGGAAATTTGACATATTGCTATGCCACAGAGAGCTTCTCTACCGCATATTGCTAAAGTGATGTTTTTTCAAGGTAAGTATTAAAGCTCCATTTTTTTTTACATTATTTCCTCTCTTCCCCCCAAAAACCCTAATATAACAACTTCTCTTTCCCAGCACGCTCTCTCCTGCCTCAACCACACTGGTGGCAAATGTTAAGTATGGAAAATTAGATTGTTTGGAACCAAAGGTCCCGACTATTTTGCACAATTAGATATACAATGAATTAGCAGCATGCCTCCCTAAGTCTTTCCTCCCAGTGGCGGAACCAGAAATTCGCTTCAGGGGGTATCAACAATATATTGAAATCACTAATTTTTTTTGTAAGTAAAAAGATACGAAAAACAGAATGCACTTTTCGATAATATACAAAAAAAATATACTAAAAAGCATCCAAAATGTCTTATTAAGTTTTATGAGAGCCACCAAAGACTCTTTACATCACCAAACTATTTGTTTCCATATAAACGGTCAAACATTTCTGCTACCTCTTAATTTAACGTGCACTTTAATGTGCATTATGTTTGTTCTAGGTTAAACATTTGTGCATTTTCGCTGAGAGGTACCAAACTTAGTGAGAAACTAATATCAATCGATCTCTCATCTTTTTACCAGAATTTGCTAGAAATTTTTAAATATGGTATCCTCTTTGGAACTTCATCCTACTTTCCTTTGAGAACCTATTTTCTCCATATATACCCAAGAGCATACAACCTCCCACCCCCCAACCCACCACACACAGACATATTTTCCCACCTCTTAAAACAAAGACATAAAAGAAAAGAGATGTTTATCCCCAAACAAATAAATGAAAGGTTTGGATCAAGCTTAGAGACAAGATTATAGTAAGTTAATGACTACTTTAGGGGAAAAGGGTGTTAATAACACCATAGAGGATACACAAAAGCAAGTAGATTTTCGATTGATAGGTATAAAGCGTCAGTTTTCAGTCCTTGCCTTTTTTATAATTGTTAGTCTAGAAATGAAAGAGTGTCAAAGTAAAATCGACCAAAACTCACATTTCTACATTTAGTTAACCAACTTGTATGTGTATGTTTTAGTACAGTTTCCTTTCATATAGGTGCATACTATGTATATTCTCCTTGGCAACTAGATCGTTGGATAAGTATGTTGTTGAGGCCCTCAACAATTACAAATACCAAAATTACCCAAAGAACAAACATGATTCTTCTTTATTTTCCCAGATAAATCTCACTACAGAGACGAACCATGGTAGTTAGAGAGACAATATATAACAACCCACAACAAGATATCTAAAACTAATTGCAATCTGACTTTTGCCGCATAACAATAAACTAGAATAAAGAGATTATCAGTCAATCTCTCATCTTTTGTGGAGTGGCTTAATTAGGCTGAAGGGGAGATCGGAAGTTGCACTGTTTCCGCAGACAGGGGAAATGAGAGAAACTAGAAAGATAATAGAAATGGTCACGGTCACCTGTCGTCGAGCATTGTCACTGGCATAGGGTGATTGGATGGTAGAGTCCTCGTCTCACCGTCTTCACTAGCCGGTCAGTCCATCGGTCACTGCTTCTTCTAATCGGTTGACGGTTTCATATCTGAAGAGTGAAGACGACCTCCTCGGTGGTCAGCGCCTCCACTCATTCCAGATCTGAGCTGGCCTTCATTCGCTATTGGCCATCGCCCGTTGCCGGTGAATGTGTGTCTACGGTCTGCCGGTCTAGGAGAATGGGAGTGGATGATAGACTTGGGCGGCGTAGGGCAAGTCGCAGAGTGTGAGATAGAGAGTGAATGAGGTGAAATGGGAAGAAATTTTTTTCTAGGGTACATCAGCCCCCCTCGTTCCAACGTAGGTCCGCCACTGCTTCCTCATATCATATTAGCCCTCCTGATCTAATGTTCCTATATAGCCTGGACCAATGATTTAGAATTATGCAATATTTACCGGAGGTTAGCAAACGTAGCTTAACATGTCTCACATGGTGCACTGTGGAAACCTACGCTTATCGTGATGTAACCAAAATATAATCCCAACCATCGTTATAAAAACCCTTTAAGTTCACTTACGCGTCGAAATCCCGGACTAAATTCCTTTCCTGTACAGTACCTCTGCTCAGTAGGTTAGTTAATTTCATATTATAATATGTCTAACGAAAAATATGGGGAATCATTCACATTCTGACATCAACTATTGGTTGTTGATTGCTAATTCACGCCACATCCACAACGGTTCATAACTTGCCAAGCTATATGCTTGCCTACTGATCATACTACGCCAACCAATCTCCTTAGCTTAGAACATAAGAGGCTGTACGTGTAGTAGAATAATATTACTAGTGATATTTTAGCGACAAAAGATAAACACTATACACTTTAGCAACCGCGACAAAGTACTTTCACTAACAATCTTTTGTTACTAAAATTGTTATAGCAAAAATATAGTGTAGTAGAGATTCCTTATCGAAAAATCACCATAATCTCCCTTTTCTTGTAGGCTCTGTCTTACGGCAAGCAAATCTTTTGAAATGACATGCATATGAGTTTAGCATACGCGTTTCATTGCTCATGGGTAGTATTATTGTATAAAAATGAAAATCCCGATTTACCTAAAATATCATGATGTAACATCTCAACCTTTTTTTGCTGCATAATTATGAAATTTTGATATATGGTAACAAAAGATGCATGAAAGAGTGTACAAATTTCAATATTAGAAAATGCTTGTTTCACTCATTGGTAGGTATGGTAAATTTTATTAATGACATCAACTTTTTAGGTATATCCAAAAAGGTCAATGATATGGTTGTGCAAAATGTTAAGCAGAGATTGAACATGATATAACTCAAATATAACTCTCATTAATTGGGGGACACCCAGCGATCCCAGTTAAATTGAGAGATTGATGATTATCTTATCAGGATTCTAAAAGAGTCATCGGAGATCGTGACGTGATCCTCAAGGATCCTAATGTGAACCTAACACATCTAGCCCAGTCCTATTAGGGGTCTTCTACCTCCAGCTATATAAAGGGGGCTACTTTCAGGTACGTGGAGAACTATACACATAAAGACACAGTCTTTCATGCTTTTTCAGAGTTATTATCCTGCAACTGCGCTCTGACTTAGGTATCGGAGATGGTCACTCATTTTCTGTGTTGTAGGTCATTGGTCCAGGCTAGGGTTTCGGAGCATACCCGGAGCATATTTTTAGCAGCAATAGATTGGCGCCATCCGTGGGACCCGCCAGCCTAGCCAATCGACCTCAAGAAAATTCAAACACTCATTTCGCAAGCGATCGACTGCAACGCGTCGGAACCGCCACCGTCGAAAGTCAATTATCGTCATAACAAATCACAAGTTTCTACCGTCAGGCAGGAAGAGCGATCGGCCACACCACCACCAATGTCCGGTGGTGGTCAGGCAACACCGTCATAACCAAAATTACAAGGCAGATTCAATGGGTCATGGCCACCACGATTAGCCGAGCTGCCAGCAGGGCTGCCGTATCAACACAATGGCCCTTCATCTGCAATTGATGAACCCAAGCAGAAGTGCCCTGATTTGGTTCCACTAGCGGTGACCAGTGCCAAATCATCGCCGGAGGATGGCCGCATGTGTGTCAATGTCGTGGCTGTTCCATTTTGCAAAGGAGAAAGGCACAATCAAGTGCATCCTTTTCTTTTTATAAGAATTGCACTTTTACCCCCATGAAAAAGCATGCTTATGTTTTACACCCACATGGGTCTTTAAAAATTCCACATATGCCACATTATTAAAAGCATCAGGCTTTTATCTATGAGAAGTGCCTATTTATATATTTGACCCACAGGGTTTTTTTTATTAGACATATGCCAGATTTTTAAGACTATTAGACTTTTTGCCAACGAAAAAGTTTATTTATGTTTAAGACCCAAGAGTCTCGTTTATTTGACTTAGGCCACATATGTTTAAAATTTTACGCTTTTAACCCGTCAAGAAAAGGCCTATTTAGATTTAAGCCTTACATGGTCTTATTTATTTGGAATACGCTAGAAGCTCTTTTGAACATTAAGCTTTTTAGAATGCACAATTAGGCTAAACATGCTACACATTCTTTAAAAGTTTACGCACTTTTGATAGTGCATATCCGTCGCTAATAATAAAGCGACTATAATGTTAGGCGATAGCAAGCCTTCCAAAGGCTACTCCCTGTGCACTTCTATGTTATCTAGATCACCTACGTTCTTTTTTGATCTAGCATTATGCAATTGCGTCAATTGACGCAAGCATGTCACATGGCGGGTCTCATCGACTGCTATGACTTTTTAAGCTGACTTGCGCGACACGCAGTGCAACACATTAGTCGTTTAACCAGCAAAACCCTAATGGGGCCATGGTGTCTGAACACCGCTTTTGTTTCTATGTTAAAAATATAGTTGCACTGTTATATGCTTTATTGCTTTAAAGGCTGTTTTTTCAGTCACGTACTTTTTCTTGTTGTAAAGGTTTAAACTGTGCCCGAGAGCATCAACAGTGACACAAAAACCACTTCATAAGCAAAGAACAAATTCACAGCACCTTGTGACTTGAAGTCACGTCTAGGGTTTTTGCTGCAGCACCCTGCCGACTCGGCACTACCTATTGTCTCGTGATATTCGGTCACACAATGACCTCGATCAGTGAATCCAAGCACATCGTCAGCCTCTACTAATAAGCTTCACTAATACGCTGGTATAACTGCAAGCTCAAGCTCATGCAACCAACAAACTGAATCTAGTTGCTTCTCAGTAGATATCGATAAACTGCGGCAACTTCTTTATTGATCACCCAATGATATCCTGCTCAGACGGGCTTAACATCCTATATCTTTACTGATTATCAGTGACATCTTGCTCAGATGGACTCCATGTCCTCTAGCTCTATATGCTCGTCCAGTCGAGCAGGTGGATTATGGTCTTCTATATTGTTCATACAGGTCTTCTTGTGGTTGTACCCTACATATAGGCTGAAAAGCCGTCTTTATATATTCGTTCCTTCTTATTTGGCATCGTAGAAACAAAGACGAGAACTCTAAGTTCCGTCAAACCCCCGAGGGTATTTTCATGAGCTTTGCGCTCCATCCGCCCCTGAGGGCACGTACAACGAGAACTCTACGTTTCGTCAAACCCCCGAGGATATTTTTATGAGCATTGCGTTCCATTCGCCCCTGAGGGCGCGTGCAACGAGAACTTTAAGTTTTCTCAAACCCCGAGGGTTTTTTCATGAGCTTTGTGCTTCATCTGCCCCCAAGGGCGCGTACGACAAGAACTTTAAGTTCCGTCAAACCGCCGAGGGTATTTTCATGAGCTTTGCGCTCCATTCACCCCGAGGGTGCGTACAACGTGAGCTCTAAGTTTCGTCAAACCCTCGAGGGTATTTTCATGAGCTCTGTGCTCCATTAGCCCTCAAAGGTGCTTACCAGAACTCTACGTTCCGCTAGCCTTCTAGGATGGTCCCTCGAGGGACGAACACCCCAAGGGTGACAGGATAGAGTTCGAGTTCTATCTGAACGGTTTAGCTACAGTTCTAACCCGTGAAATGACAAAGCACTATGTGAGACTTCATCCCCCACCATTCTTTATCAATTCAAAACCCAGCCAAACGTGAGTACGAGACTTCTTTGCCAGCTCTGAACTGATGATAAGAGTTCACGTCAAAGTAAAACGCAAGTATGACGTGATCAGCTCAAGCTAAAGAACACACACTTGCACAAAACAAACAGCCTCCAATAAAGAGGTGAAAACTACATTGTCAAATGAAACCCCTCAAGAGGGCATTCAAACACTTAGCACATACAAGAACTTGCATACACAGCTTTGTGTCCTCTCCCAAGAGAGGCTACCATAGGGCGTAACCTCTAAAGGATCTCGAGATCCCATGATTCGTCTTTCCAAAGACGATTCTGAATAGCCTGCCCAGGCAAAATTCTAAGACTTATCTCTCGAGAGCTTAGGTCCGAGCATATGGAATAGAGAAATATTATTTACCCCTACAAGCGGATGAAAAATCCCTTACAAACCTGGTGCGTGTCTCAAGACACTTGGTATAACTTCCTTAGCCATTCCTCAGCCAAACATTTTGGCTAAGGAAGTGGAGGGCTTATGATATAACTCACAATAATTGGGAGACACCCGGCGATCCCAGTCAAACTGGAAGATTGATGATTATCTTATCAGGATTCTAAAAGAGTCATCGGAGATCGTGACGTGATCCTCGAGGATCCTAACACATTTAGCCCACAGTCCAGTCCTACTAAGGGTCTTCTACCTCCAGCTATATAAAGGGGGCTACCCCCAGGTAAGTGGACAACTACACACGTAAAGACCCAGTCTTTCATTTTTTTTCAGAGTTATTAATTATAACTGCGCTCTGACTTAAGCATCGGAGAGTTCTTCACCAGGAACCCCACCCGGCGGTCACTTATTTTCTGTCTTGCAAGTCATTAGTCCAGAATAGGGTTTCGGAGCATACCCGAAGCATATTTTTAGCAGCAACAAAACCTATGTTATGTCTATTCGATTAGATTGCCCTCCTTGACTACGATAGCTTTATTAGCACTCTGTAAAATAGCTAGTGTTACATACTGTATTACTATAATTACGTTATGCACCATCATATGACGCAATCAGTGAGAGTGCTAGTGATCATTTAAGGAGACACCAATAGGACAAGTCAGTTCATTGTTGGGTTAGTAATTGTTATTGTAGTTGTTCCATTGGCAAGGCCATGTAAAGCTCTGTTCTTTAATTTTTTTTTCCCTATGCTATATATATCGTTTTAAAATTTGAATTCCTTTGGCTTTGCAGGAATGTAGGCCTAGTTTGGCATAGATTGTGTTGTATCTTTATGCTATAGTACTATTATGTCCCTTTAGTGATACAACATATAACATTTCAAAACCACGTCTCTTAATTAGAAAAGTTAGATTGAGAGTTTTTTATGTTTATAATCACAAAAATTATTGTCCCGTCTTATCTTCGCTATTTGGTACTTAATTAATGGCATAAACTCTTAAAGTGTATTTGGATGTGGGAGGTACGTTGAAATTCTTTGAACAAAATCTCTTGTTTGGATTATACGAAAGAAAATTCGCGAAATTGTCGGATTTGAACTGGGAATTTGAGGCTTCCAAATCCACAGTTCAAATAACTAGTTTGAACTAATTATTTGTCAAATTCCTTCAAAGAGGTAATTTGCAGAACCAATACCTAACTTATGCCTATTTTTTAGGATATATGCTCCCCACCTTTTTAACAGCTAATTTGTTTTTTTTTAAAAGAAAGTCTTGAATGCATTAAAACTTACCCAAACAAAGAATTTACAAATAGCTAGTAAGAATTCACAGAATAATAAAAAAATTCCCAAACAAAATATTTTGTATTGATGAGATTTGTAAATGAAGGAATTTCAAAATGAGGAAATTTGAAAGTATCCAATATTCAAAATTCCACATCCAAACACACTCTTACGGTATATTGAATTCTTGGGTATCGAGAAAAAATGTTGTATAGCAAGAAAATAGTTTCCATATGTCTCTGTATGTTTGACTCTCATAATTTTAGGACCGGTTATGTTATCTATGATCGAGCAATTTTAGGAATAATTTGTGCTTGTACTTGTGTAAATCTCTTTACAAAGTAATGAAGTAACAGAAACGTAAGTCAGTTATGCAGTGAGTATTATCATCATGGTATTAGAGCAAGACAAGATCCTGTCTTGGGTGTCGTTTCTAGCTTCCACAACTTCAACAACGGCTTTATGCTGCTCGTCCAGCTAATTTTTCTTCATTCTTACAACTTTTGATATGCCATAACGCCAATCCAATTTTGTGTGTGAGGTTTTTGCATATTCACCTGCACCAATGACCGGGCACCTTACATCTGCTGCAGTTTTGTTTGCACCTAAAACATTATTTATGTCTGCACCTACTATAGTTCTGTCTGCACCTTGATCTTGTGATGTTTTGGTCCTCTTCTCATCCTGTTTGTAAATATGGATGTACATGTCTTTTCATGTTTTAAGTTTCACCTGCGAATTTTGCACATCAATTATCATTCTTTTAGTCTAGCTTGTAAATCTGGACCGACTTTTTTCTATCCAGCTTGTGAATTTGAATGCACTCAATTCATTTTACGTCAAATTTCGTAAATCCAGGCACATCAGTTTCTTCGTTTTGTTAAGTCTGCGAATCTCGACCCTCTTTTATTAATTCAGTTCGTAAGTCTGGATATACACCTTTTCTCGTCTTACATTCGATCTGTGAATTCAGACACATTAATTATCTTTCTTTTGTCCCGTTAATGAATCAAGTCCCCATAATTTATAATTTTGATAAAATAATGGATGATATTTATTCTCATTTTCATCTCTGATCTGTGTGATTCTTGACATGCCATCTATTGTTCTTCAATCCAGGCTTAATCACGTTCGCTAAAGTTGGGGCATGATCAATTTCTTTATCTCAAATCCAAGATAGGTGTTCGTGACCTCCGCGCACCATCTTGAACGGGAGTCTTACCACATGTCAAATTCTTGTGCACCAAGAAAACACCTTGTGGATCTAGATAATCGTTTTCATATTTATGTTCAACTCTTGTAAAGCTAAGAGTAATCCAATAATAATCTTAAAGTGATTTATGCTTGTAATTTTATAATCATATATATTCACAGAGTAATGAAAAATAGAAGTTGGTTTTCACATTGACTATCTTTTATCGAAACTTGTGCCATGATACACTAACATTAACATGTCCCGTCTTTTTTACCCTCTTATTCATTGTTTATTTGTTAACTTACATCCCTAGAAAGACACTTATTCTTAAACTATTAGAGCTTCATATAATGTAAGGATAAGCTTTTGAGGTTCACTTTTCTCTTCCTTCAACACCTATTTGCAAAACAACATCCAAAAGATGTAGCACTCCTTGCTACTGTCCTATGGATGATCGGCTAGTCACGGGCATGAGATTAATACTACTAAATAAATAAAAAGTCAAGTCTCCAACGCAACACAGGTCTTGCACAGTTAGGTAGGAAGGAAACTGCACTTCAATTATGGGCAACAAAAGTAATCAAATGTACGAATCTTTGCTTCTAACTTTTATGCACAAGTCAATGCGAGTGAAGACGATTGTCTTTCTGTAAACTTTTAGGTGTTGTGTTTGTCCAGTTTTTATATCTTACATGCTAAGCACGCAAGTGACATGCATCAGCAAACACTTTGGCCTTTGCCTTATTGTACTAGCTAGCACAAGGCAAAAAAGGAGTGATTCTTTATGTTGGAAAAGTCCATTGTTTTAGTTGGTAGAAGTTCCACGTCCATACTTTGGTAGCCCAACTTCAACTATCTTCTTGTGAAAGGGCACTTTTTAGTTAGTGCTCTATTCTAATTTCTTTGAAGTTCGTCGGTTCAAAACGCAGAGTTAACTCATTATGGCAGGAATCGAATACATTCGACCGCTGCTATTGTCTATATTAGATCGCTCATGAGAATCCAGACAAATTGACCCAAAAAGAAGCAGATGAAGATGAACCAATTCCTGAGCTCATGAAAATTGATAGTTCTGATAAATCATAGGGATATACTTCATCATTTAAGGATAATAATTACAACAGCTTAGGTTTTGAAGACGATTTCAACTCAAATAAAATGTAAGATAATCTTATGTTTCGCCATAGTCTTCGTCACCTCCTAAAGACTTTACGGCATATTTATAAGTTATAGGTACTTAAGAACCTTTGTTATGTATATCTTAGTTCAGAGAAGTTTTCTTTTTTCTTTATCTCTTCCTCTTGGAACTAAAGATTCCATGGCAAAGAAGAATAGACAAAGGAGAGTTGAACTTAGGACTCTAACTAACTTTGGCCAACTTTTGAGGATTTTGGAATCTGTTTTCGTGTTGATTAAACTCTCTGCATTGATTACTTTATCCTATCTTTCCATTAAAGAACTGACCTTTTAGCTAGGTTGTTCTTGCACTCAGATACATCTGTACAGCATCATTATCTGCGTACATGCAATCTTCCAAAGTATGCAAGTATAACATGTAATTTATTCAAATATTCTGTAAGCAGAGTTGAATATTCTGTAACCATAAGCATGTTGATGTGCCTGCGTATGCATGTGCGTGAAATATCGATATCTATTTACTATTTGTATTTCACTTTCGAGCTTTATTCACTTGTAACTTTAATAATATTGTACGTACGACGACACTAGTGATACATCTGACGGCAAATAGTAGAGGTCAAATGGAAACCAAATATCACTGTCTACCAAATTTTCAGATTCAAATCCTTACATTAGATTACATTTGGCAGGTGAAGTACTTACACCCGCTTGACAGAATGAATCACTTGCTCTAGCACTATTGAGGACTTCTGGCACTTCAAGTGTCAACTTAACAACTGCTATTCCCCCTATTGATGGATAGCCACATATTTTGGTGGAGTCAGAAGTTCACCTGCACAAGGTTTGAGTTGCGAAAAGGGTTTTAGGAAGACAAAATAGACCTAATTTCATTGCATAAGATGTCAACCTAGAGGGGTTGAATGCAAACAATCATTAGATGAATGATGGGAATCGTTCATGAGAGGTTGTAAGTGTTGTTAGGTAACATAACATCAACTAACCATTTTTTAATGCAGGAATGTAATTAGCTCTTTGGTCATTCGTTTACCTAGTATCAATTTTCAGCAGTTTATTGTTAATTTCGAGAAACTTCAACTACCCTATGGATTAGCTTTTGACATCTTGACTGTCCAGAAGTTTGCTATACATGTAATAATTGGGCATAAATTTCAAAATACCCTCACTGTGCACTGTGCTTTCAAATTTTGGTTTCCTCCAAACCCTTGTTTTATGGTTGCTTAATTTGGTAAAATTGATATCATTTTTTCTTTTTGTCCACAATTATCGATCTGTGGATTAAAAATTGTACGATTACAGTGGATTTGTTTGCTGTTGTAATGAAAAAAGATTCGGAATAATATGTTGAAGAGGGTTCGATCTTGGTTCATTCCTAAGGCTGTTCCATTGTAAACTAGAGAGGTCAGACTAAGGTTGCGTACAACTATTCTAGGCCTTACCATAGCATGCATTGTACACTCAGCTTGCCCTGCCCTAACATATGATTGCCTAATGCCAAGAACTTAGACAACAATACACTAAACCCTACATGAAGCGCAAATTTACATATACTGCGTGATAAAGTTATTCTCAAATCCCATCTTGATAGGAAAGTGGTGTCTTTACCTCATTAGCTGAGCAAGAATATAACTTAATTGCATGAGAACTGTTTGATGTGTGAAAGAAGAAGGAACGTCTAGGGGACAAAGGTCAAACCTCATGCATGTAGGGTTGAAAGAAGCAGGCACGTTCAAGTATATAAGTTAAAATTTTGCAACAAATCTGACGAGAAAGAGGGCCGAGTTGTCTTAATCTACTGTTATACTATGCTAAATTTCATGTTCCTACTCTAAACCTTTTTGTTGGACCACAATATCAACCTTGCTAGAAGTCTCCTTGCTGGCAAATATTTGAATGGTTAGCGTATGAGTTAAGGTCTTGATGCTTTTTTCAAGCATATTATTCAATTGCTAAACTTGTAGAACATATGGTCCCTAGTGGGTCAATAATATACTAACAGTCTACCTCAAGTGAGATTTCATGTTTTGCTTTAGATAATCTGGCTGTCCCTCTGAAATGACAATATTGGTACAAGTCTTGTGTCCATATGCAGATTGGTTGCTGTTAGGTAAAATAAGAACAAGTACATGTGGTGTCCAGCAATGTAATTCACGAGGGTCTGATTATTAAAGGTTTCCTTGAGGTGTGTTCGAATTATACGTGAAGCCTGATTTCACAAAGTCGTAATGCATGATCTTTCATATATTTTTGGCATTGTGACCGTCATCAGTGAGAGAGATAAAGTCGGGGTCGTTTATGATTTTGAAAAACCATATAAGGAAAACACATTTTGATATAAGATAATAATTAAACCTTTTTCTCTTAATTTCTATAGGCATTTCATTCAAATTATATATGGTAAAATGGTTGCCTACGTAGTTCATATTGAGCAGCCATGTACACCTATCATATGGACCACATATGGGGATTATAATATTTACAAGTTGATGGCTACTTAGCTGACATGCACTACTTTAATACATCAAATTTGCATGACCATTTGATCTCAACCGTGAAACAAGTTGACTCTTTCTAAAGTTTAATGTGCCGGTCTTTGACCAAGAAGGAGCCAATATATAGTGCTTGCTTCTGCATGACTGCATCCAGTTAGCCAAACTCTTGTCAGAAAATTGATTTGAATTTCTTAAAAGTCCTCTAATATATGACCCTAAAGTCATCTAATGGGCACTTATAAAGGAAAATAGTAATCTGGGGTGGTAATAATCTTAGATTGGAATCCGGTCGGTTGACAAGTTCAGGGTTTTCCTTTTTTCTTTTTGGTACATAAATTTGAGTGTATGGTACAAGGGTTTATCCATGTCCATAGTATATATTATGGACGAATGAGACTAAATACCTAAACTTTTTTTTTCTTTAAAATATCCTTCTTAATCCGAGTTTGTTTTAAATTAAGGGGATTTTTTAGTATAATGTTAAGCCTCTGTTCATAAAACATCCTTTTTGAGTTTTAGAGTTTCGTACAATTTAGGGTGTTTTTTACTTTGAAGTGATGAAGTGATCCCTTTTTTGACTTTTTTTAGTGATTTTTTGACAAACCAAAAAAATTGTTGACAACCGAGTTATCCAATTTTACAAACAAACAACTTGAATAGAACCAAGTTACCTTGAGCTTAAGATATTCTAGACATGTTATGATTATGTCTTGTTACCAAATAACTCTTATAATTTTTTTTTGAAGGAGTTAAATACTCAATAAGACTTGACAACTATTATTAAATTTACAAGTGCAATAACTTAACTAATTCCACCTTCCTAATAAGCAAACATTGAAATCACGTCATTCACGAGCTTAGATACCATGACCATCAGTCATGTTATTAATATTCTTTTCTTTTTCATTTATATATTTGAAAGATATCAAAAAGTCCGATTAATATAGTAATAACAACACCTTAGCTCAAAAATCTAAACTATGTGTTCATCATCGGAACGTATGAGCACTCTTATTAACTAAATAAAAGCAATACATATAAACATATCAAAACATATATGGCAATAATTACAACTTAGTATAGAACCTGAAATGTTTGTTCAAATTACTTTTGATCTCCATCATTATGTAGTTCTGTCATAACTATGCATAAATAATGAATCCGCTAAATATTAAAATTACTTCCAACCGCCTTAATACTGGACTATTATAGAATACTTAAATGTCTGCGAAATTCGGTTTGTGGACATAATAATGTAACTCATCTCTGCAAGCTCTCAATTCTGTAAGGCCATGTAATAGTCGCCAGCTGATTGGTGAATTTCTCTGCCTTGGTCACAAGCTTTAGGAAGCCTTTACTCTAGATATTTATGGAGGGAAGGAGGAGGAGGAGGAGGAAGAGGGGGGGGGGGGGGGTGTATTCTGTTGGATTTCAATAAAATTAAGCATAGCTTAAGCAAAAGTAAGGAGATTGAAAAAAATGCCAACATGCACCAATTTAACAAATATTGCTTAGGACTACATCAGCAAAAGTGAAGAAAAATTTGAGAAAGGAATATTGGAAAAAAAAAAAGACTAAAGTGTGCTAATCTGGGAAATGTTGCTAAAGCCAATAAAATAATTCTAGAGCGGGGGGTGAATATAATTTTTAAAAATTAATGAGAAATATAAACTAAATACAAGCATAAATCTCAATTAAACCAAGCAATATTTCAATGAAGATGCTAACTACATAATCTCAAGCAATTATAGAGTAATAAGTAAAGAGATGGAGTTAGAGATACTTGACAAGGAGATTTAAATGCTTCGGTTTGAACTACCATCAATCTTACATCCACATTTCCAAGGAAATCTCATGCAAGAGCACTGAAATCCACTAGTAACAATATTATTTCGGGTCAAGATCAAAACCCTTACACCACTTGGTGATATCCCCACACTAAGCACAAGCCTTGAATTCACAAAGTTCACCCAAGACTTGACAAACTCAAGCCATAATCAAAATACTTTTACAGAGATCAATTGTGTATAAATGAACCCTCTTGAAAGGAAATGAGTTCAAATGAAGCTCTAGTACAATAAAGAGATGAGAGAATTGATGACTTGAAGTATGCTCACTCTCAATCAAAGAATTGTCACAAAGATGCTCTCTTTAATGATGTAAAATCATGAAGATAATGTAAGAAAAGTTTAATCTATGAACCTTGATATTTCTCTAATGAATAGAGGCTTAAAATGTGATTCCCGTGGTGTATGGTGAAGTCTCAAGTCATTTATATAGAGAAGACATGAAATATATCCGTTATAGACATTAAATGTGTCAAAATGGCTAATACAGTCGACTGTATTATCAATGTAGTCGACTGTGTTCCTGTAAACTAGCCGTTGGAGTTAATTGCTCTCCAAACTAGCTGTTGGAGCAGTAATTCAATCAGTGCAGTCGAATGAGTTGCTCAATGCACTCGACTGTATTACCCTACTGCCAATCAATTGCCTCACGGAAACTCCTTTCTTACTTTTGGCATATCTTTTTCTAAAAAAATTGGATTGAGGTGTCATTTTTTGTGTTGTAAAGTTAATGAAATGGTTTATCAAAATATGAAAAGATCAGCTCCAAAAACTTTTTGAAAAAAAATCTGAGTAAGCTCAAGTTCACTCATTTTTAAGAAACACACTTGTGTGAAGGGTTATGAACTCACATGCAATGCACAAGGTGTCCTAAGGTCATTTTAGTCCATAGTCATCAATTTAAGCATCAAACTAAAACTAGTTACATAACAACAAAGATCAATCATAATTGGAAGTAACTTAGCGTATGCATCATTTGTTGCTCTTTGGCATTGAGCTTGATGAAGCTTTCGTAGCATCTCTACCATAGCTTTAAGCTTTTTTAGCTTTAATCCATATATCCAACTTCTCAAATGTGTCTTCATTAGTGTGTATGTATATACCAATTAAAAATTAACTCAAAGCATACATTAGTACATAATCAATGTGTAGTTATCATCAAAATAAGATGTAACCCTAGGTTATCCAACCATCAGGCTAATAGTTGCTTTCAAGATGACAATCTGAAAACGTGATGAGGGGATTGAGAAAAAGGCTACAATGTGCTAATCTGACCAGTTGTGGACAACTTACTGTTATGACCCCAAAAAGTTTACATGTTGATGATTGGTTGTGTGTTTTTTTTTAACAGACTGTTGCATGCACCCCTCATGGTGTTCCTTTTTCTTCTTTTTCTATGTTTGCCTTCCCTATGCAATGTGAGGCTAGGGTTGTGTGTGTGTGTGTTTTTTTTTTCTTGGGTGGTGGTGGTGATTGGTTTGATGGGGCTATGACTGTGGTTGGTTTTATGGTGGTGGTGGTTGGTTCGTGAGCCTATAGTGGTTAGTCGTGGCGGTGATGGCTGTTTTGGTGGGACTATGGTGATGTGGGTTTTGCGATGATGGTGGTGCTGCTAGTTGGTTTAATAGGGTTAGTGGTGGTCGTGGAGTGGATGGAGTATTTGAGCAAATTGATGAGGGTGTGCATAGTTATTAAAGACGTAAGCGCACCTAAGGCGCAAAGGGTCCCTAGAGCCTAGGCGCGCGCGCCTTTTCGAAGTGAGGCGCAAAATAAAATAAATAAATATTAGTGCATTAAACCAATAAAATCACGTAAAAAAAATCAGAACATGTCAATTTAACAAATTTTCAACATTAGAAAAAGTTTCAAATCCAATGAGAAGTAGTTAATCCTAAGTGAATATGATGACAACGTCATCTTCATTATCAGTGAGGGCCAAAGCAACAATATTTTCTTCAAAAGGAAATCATAAGTTTCAAGTCCGCTAGAGGTTCCTCCTCAATTTTATCTTCTTCGTTTACAAGGTGAAGTGAATGAGTAAATTTACTTGAAAGATAGTAACAATTATGAACGGGGCGCTAGTATAATTAACAACAATAAAATAATCAATTGATTTGGGATTTTAGGTTTTTTTGTGGTTTAGATATTGATTTATTATGTTATGAAACAAAGAGTAAAAAATAATGAACAGTTCAGATGATGCAACGGTGCAAAAATAAAAAATTAGGATTTTTGGACTTTTTTTTACACCTCCACCACCTTCAGGCGCCTTGCGCCTAGGCGAACAAGGCGTGCGCCTTTTCGAAGGGCCTGCGCCTAGGCGCGTCTTTGATAACACTGTGAGGGTGTTGAGACAATAACGAAAATGAGTTAGTTAGTGTGTGTTGAAAGGAAGTGTGGATGCTGAGTGATGCCATGTGGACATCATAGGGGAAGTGGCGGTCTTATATCCTTAGAAAACTAAAATACGTCTTGCCAAAAAGGGAGTTTGGCCGTCATTTGGTGTTGGGCATAATAATTGGATTAAATGCACAGGAAACCCCATACTTTGGGGTCATTTACACGGAACACCCCATAATTTGAATTTTGATCCACAACACCCCAAACTTCCAATTCTGGTGCACGTAGCACCATTTGACGGATTTTACTCATAACATGAAGACGGCTGTTATAATCTTGAGGTCAAAATGGGCACTTCATTAAAATGTCCTTGTTGGCAGCCACATCAGCCGAACGTTGGAGTTTGACCCCTCTATCCCCCCTCTGTATCTTTCTCACACAAGAATCAAACAGTCACAACGTTCATCACCCTCATTCGTGGACATTGATCGAAGATCAGAGGAAAAAAGATGAGAGAAGGTTTCGAGATGAGGGATGAGGCGTTCTGTGAAGATTGCTACACGCCGGAATACGGTAAGTACTCCGTCCAAACCTGCAGTAGTTAACACGAAGACCATTTTTTTGTTTTTATGTTGAAAATTTTGGGCATAATGCTAATTCTAGGGTTACTTTCGCAATGTATTTGTGTTTTAGGGTTTATTGCGATCTGTCTGTATGGTTTGATAATGGGTTTTGGTGATTGGTTTAGAGTTTATGCCATACAGAGCTTTGTCTTTTTTTTTTCATGCATGTCGTACAGTAATGTATCAAGCTTGACATGCATGTCTCAATTATGTATAAGAACATTGACGAAATTAATTTTTTTACGGGCTTTGATCAGTTTTGGGGCTAAAATTAGGGTTTTGTAGTATCCCATACTCTAAGCATGTTTGAATTATTTATTTTGTAGATCCAAAGGACACATATTTTACTCTGAAATTGCACCATGGAGGGCAATTACGTAATGTTGGTTGTAAGGCTTATGTTGGGGGGAAAGTCAGTTATTTTGACAATATTGATGAGGACAGGGTAGGGATGTTGGAATTGAGTAAGATAAGAGCAAAATTAGGGTATCCAGAGGAGTCTACTGTTTTCCTTTACATAGTCCCTGGCTATACTTTGGATGATGGGTTAGTGCATGTAGGAAATGACCTGAATGTAATGACTGTCTATGAGCTAATGGGTCCTAATAGAGTTGCTGAGTTTCTGATGAACCCTGGAAGGCTTTGTGCCCTGCCACCACCTAGTAGTGAACCTAATGTTGAGCAAACTCAGCTATATGTTGTTGACCAAACAAATACAGACCTATTTGACATGGATGACTTGAATGGTGATGTTAGTGAACACAATAAAGAAGATGAAAACAATTTGGCCGAAGGTGCAATGAATATGGAAGGTTTGAATGAGTCTGGTGGGGTAAATCTTGGAGATGAAGAAAGTGATGGTTCTTTTTGTGATAGTGAGTATCAGATGGATGAAGTTTCTGAGGATGATGCCACAGAGGCACATGCCTCTGTGGCTGCTACTACAGAGCCTGCTGCTACAGACTCTACTGCCACAGAGCAACCTGCCACAGAGGCTGCTGTTGGAGGGCCATCTTCAACAGAGCTTGCTGCCACAGCAGAGCTGCAGGGTGGTGAGAGTGAGGATGATTTGTGTGACAGTGATGACATGAGAAGTTGTGAAGACTCAGATGATGAAAGGGTAACTAGTAACGCCAGAAAGTCAGATTTTCCCACCTTTGAAAGAAGTTGTTTGAGTTTTAGAGATAATGATACAATGAAGGATATTAAGTTTGAGGTTGGTATGGTTTTTAGGGATGCTAATCAATTCAAAGAGGCCATTAAGGTACATGCAATCAAGCATGGTAAACAACATATTAAGTTCAAGAAATCTGAGTCAAGAAGGGTGTTAGCAGTTGGTCAGTTTGTCAACCAGAGAAGGCATAAGATAATAGGGCAGAAGGGGGATCTACATGGGAAGTATATGCATCCCGTAAGCATGGTGCGAGCCGCTTTCAGATTAAGAGGTTGAACCCAATTCATACTTGCCCAAGAAGTCATAATGTGAAGCATGCATCCTCTGTTTTTTTGGGCAACCAGTACAAGAATAATTGGAGGAGTAACCCAACATGGCCAGTGCAAGCTTTTAAATCCACAGTGGAGCAGGACTTTGTGGTAGAGGTTTCTAAATGGCAGGCATATAGGGCTAGAAAGAGGGCTCTATCTTTGATTTATGGGGATTATGAAGAACAATTCTCTCAGTTGTGGGACTATGCTGAGGAATTGAAGAGATCAAATCCTGATACCATTGTTGAGTTACAAGTTGTTAACAGTGTGGATGAACCTATGTTTGAGAAGATCTATATTTTCCTGGGAGGACTTAAAAAGGGTTTTTTAGAGCAGTGTAGACCAGTGATTGGCTTAGATGGGTGTTTCCTTAAAGGTGTTTGTGAGGGACATATACTTACAGCTGTTGAAGTGGATGCAAATAATGGTATGTTTCCAGTAGCATATGCAATGGTGGAAGTAGAATCTACCAGTACATGGACTTGGTTTCTAGAGCTTTTAGTTGAGGACTTGAGAATTAATGACAGTGGGTGGACATTTTTGTCAGATAAACAGAAGGGTTTACTTAATGCACTTCAGAGGGTGGTGCCAAATGCAGAACAAAGGAATTGTGCAAAGCACATGTTTGAGAATTACAAGACTGCAGGTTTTAGGGGTTTGACATTCAAGGATCTTTTTTGGGATGCAGCAAAAGCTACTTATCCAGAGCAGTTTGACAGGTGTATGGCTAAAATGAGAGAGACATCTAAGAATGCCTTTGAGTGGTTGTCAGACAAGGCTGCTTGTCACTGGTCTAGGTCACACTTTAGAACTTATCCCAAGTGTGACATTTTGTCTAATAATCCATGTGAGAGCTTTAATGGGAGAATTCTAGGGGCAAGAGACAAACCAATCATTACATGTCTTGAGGTGATAAGAAATTATCTAATGAATAGACTTACTAAAGAAAGGGAGAAAATGAGGAAAATATTTCACCAAGGACCATCCGGCCCTATAATTGAAGCTAGGCTAGAGAAGAACATGATAAAAGCTGCCCAAGGAAATGCAACATGGTCTGGGAGGGGAACATATCAAGTTTCCATGACTTATGGTGGACAGTTCATAGTAGACTTGGAAACACATGATGTAGAAAATGGGATTTGACTGGTATACAATGTAAACATGCATTTGCTGTATTGTACTACAAGGGGCTGGACCCAGACCTATTTGTGGCTGACTGTTATAGGAAAGAGACATTTATGAGGGGGTATGAGCACATGATCTACCCCATGAATGGCTCTGACATGTGGCCTAAGACAGGTAAGACACCTATCTTACCTCCAATTCCTCATCCACAACCTGGCAGACCTAAGAAGTCTAGAGTGAGAAAACCAGATGAAAATGCACCCCCCATAGCTGTTGAGAATAAGTTGAGAAGAGGCCTAACAGGCATTAGATGCACCAAGTGCCATAAATCAGGTCATAACAAAAGAACATGCAAAGGCTTTGAATGAGCAGTTGATGGTGGTGACAGTGTTGGGGTCTGGTGGTGAAGGTGTTGGGCCTGGTGGGGCTGGGGCTGACAGTGTTAGGGCTGCTGGTGGTGTTGGAGGTGGTGATAGTGGTAGGGCTGGTGGTGAAACTACAACAATGGGTGTAGCAGGGGGGAGTGACAGGGGTGCGGCAAAGGGGCAACAATAAGGGTGCTCATAGGGGAAAGAACAGAGGTGCTGCAAGTGGAAATAACAGAGGTGCTGCAAGGGGAAGTAACAGGGATGCTGCAAGGGGAAGTAACATGGGTGTTGCAAGGGGGAGTACCAGGGGTGTTGCAAGTGGAAATAAAAGAGGTGCTGCAAGGGGAAGTAACAGGGATGCTGCAAGGGGGAGTACCAGGGGTGTTGCAAGTGCAAAATAACAGCGGTGTTGCAAGGGGAAGTAACAGGGATGCTGCAAGGGGAAGTAACAGGGGTGTTGCAAGGGGGAGAAGCGGGGGGGTTGCAAGGGGGAGTACCAGTGGTGTTGCAAGTGCAAATAACAGGGGTGCTGCAAGGGGGAGTACCAGGGGTGCTGCAATAGGAAGTAACATGGGTGTTGCAAGTGCAAATAACAGGGGTGCTGCAAGGGGGAGTACCAGGGGTGCTGCAATAGGAAGTAACATGGGTGTTGCAAGTGCAAATAACAGAGGTGCAATGCCAAATGTAAGTTGAATTATGCTTACTAAGTTACAATGTTAGTTTTTTTTTTAATGGGAAACTCATTACTTATGTTCATTTATTATTGTCAGCAACCTACTGTGAGGAGTAATTATCAGTCACAAGCAAGTAATAGTGAACCCAGCTTTAGAACAACAACACAACCAAGGACACCCTTATTTATTCCTCACATGCCTCCTGTCCAACCTCAAAGGAGGCCTAAACTTCCAGTAAGCAACTTGGCTTGATGGCTACTTACTCAATTTTGTGAACCCATGGTAACTTAAACAATTGATTTGCAGCTAAAGAGGAGTTATATGGTGGCTACTGAAGTTAGTATCAGGAACATGGATCATCAGGTGGAAATGAGTCAAGATAATGCAGCTCCAACACCAGTTCCAACTCAAGAGAGTTCACAACCATACCTATCAACACAAGAGAGTGCAGCTGCAACAATGATTCCAACACCTGGATTTATTCATGCACATGACAAGGTGACTGTAAAAAATATTGCTTTTAATGCTTACTGTTATAGTCTTATTTATTGCATCAAACTTATTGTAATATCTTGTCTTCATAAACCAGGCTAGTGATTCATCAAGCATGACTACACACTTTCTCAATAGTGCTGTGCATCCAAGAAAACCACATGCTGATCCCCAAGTAGCAAGGGTAGGAGGAGTGATTGTTCAAAGTACAAATGCTAGTTGGAAAGGAAAGTCTTCAGCTTCCCTATCATCTCTTCAAAGGGCTCAGCAGCTCAAGAAGGATCAAGTGTCTAAAAAAATAGAATTGTGGGGTCCTTTTGTATAGTATTATGGAGTCTTTTTGTATATGGTTGAACTATAATTGTGGAGCCTTTGTATATGGCCTAACTATTGTGGACTATAATTGTCAGCAACCTACTGTGAGGAGTAATTATCAGTCACAAGCAAGTAATAGTGAACCCAGCTTTAGAACAACAACACAACCAAGGACACCCTTATTTATTCCTCACATGCCTCCTGTCCAACCTCAAAGGAGGCCTAAACTTCCAGTAAGCAACTTGGCTTGATGGCTACTTACTCAATTTTGTGAACCCATAGTAACTTAAACAATTGATTTGCAGCTAAAGAGGAGTTATATGGTGGCTACTGAAGTTAGTATCAGGAACATGGCTCATCAGGTGGAAATGAGTCAAGATAATGCAGCTCCAACACCAGTTCCAACTCAAGAGAGTTCACAACCATACCTATCAACACAAGAGAGTGCAGCTGCAACAATGATTCCAACACCTGGATTTATTCATGCACATGACAAGGTGACTGTAAAAAATATTGCTTTTAATGCTTATTGTTATAGTCTTATTTATTACATCAAACTTATTGTAATATCTTGTCTTCATAAACCAGGCTAGTGATTCATCAAACATGAATACACATTTTCTCAATAGTGATGTGCATCCAAGAAAACCACATGCTGATCCCCAAGTAGCAAGAGTAGGAGGAGTGATTGTTCAAAGTACAAATGCTAGTTGGAAAGGAAAGTCTTCAGCTTCCCTATCATCTCTTCAAAGGGCTCAGCAGCTCAAGAAGGATCAAGTGTCTAAAAAAAATAGAATTGTGGAGTCCTTTTGTATAGTATTGTGGAGTCTTTTTGTATATGTCTGAACTATAATTGTGGAGCCTTTGTATATGGCCTAACTATTGTGGAGTACTTTTGTATATGACTGAACTAGAATTGTGGAGCCTTTTGTATATGGCCTAACTACTGTGGAATCCTTTTGTACATGGCTGAAGTAGAATTGTGGAGCCTTTTGTATATGGCACAATTAGAATTGTATGGCCCTTAATTAAAGCACCAATTCAGGCTCTTGTTATTGACAGTGTAAACCTATTGAAGTTTATTGATATATGAAGAAGTATTTTAATGCACACTTGCAGTTTGCCTATTTTGATGGGATGGTTAATTAGTATGACTACTGTAAACAGGGGCGTGGGTTGTTTTGATATTTTGATGGGATTGTGATATGTTATTCTGGAGGGAATGGTTCATTAGTATGTGTGTTGCTTTGGTGGGAGTGGTTCATTAGTATGGCTCTATTGCCTTGGTGGGAATGTGATATGCTGTTCTGCAATTTTGATGCTATAATGCAGTGGCATCAAAACAGCATAATGCATTTGATGCCATAATGCAGTTTTCTATTTTGATGGAGTTCAACTTGTTTTTTACAGTTGATGGCATAATACAGTTCAATTGCATTTGTTTTTTTTTTTTGCTGTTTTAATGGCATACTGCAGAGCCCAATTGTTTTGTTGACGTTTAATGCAGTCCAATTGCATTTTCTTTTGTTGTTTTGTTGGCGTAATGCAGTCCTATTTCTTTTGTGTTGCTGTTTTATTGGCATATTACAAAGCCCTGTTATTTATTTGTTTGTGAATTAATTGCGCTACAATAAAAGCACAATTTGCCATCATAAAATTACACATCTAAATTCAGATNNATGACCTAAAACTCAATGCACAAACCCCAAACAAAACAGAGCACTACATTGTTCATTCATAGAACCAAATACACATACTGAAAACAAAATAAACAAGGTTCCAAGCACATTTTCTAAACATGGTTTAAGAACAATCTTTCATTGTCCTTGGAATTCAGTGTGGAATTCATTGATCCTAACCATATGGCTAAAGTGAGTAACAGAATTGACAGCCAACATACTAAGAGCTGTTTGCCCTTGATTTTCAGCTGCCCTTCAGTAGCTTCTTTCTTGGCCTTCAACATCTGAATCTCTGCCCTAAGCTCTTCATTCTTCTCAATCAATATTTCATTCATCTTCATCACACCATGAACCCTTTTTTCCCCTTCTTCGTTAACCTTCAGTAGCAACCCAATTTGCTTCTCCTCTTCTTCATTCCTTTCACGCAATTCTTTATTTTTCTTCAATATCATCCTGCCAAATACTTTGCCACGATCACAAACCTCAGGATCAACCCACTCAAAATGGCCACATGAATTACTTACCTTATAATTTCCACAACCTGCAAACCTTCTTCCAGGATTGTCCGATGTCCAAGAGTGCATGACCCGAGACACTCCACAGTGGCATCTAACAGCGTATTGATTGTTGTGTGAATTACTACTCGAGCTCATCTCCAATTGAGTGTAATAAATTCAATTTAAGATATCCCCAATTTCATAAACCCTAATTCAGTGTGGATTGTGAAGATGTGTGTATATATATATGGTTTTGGCGGGAAAAGAAAGTGGGGTTCTCAGATATGAGGGAAAGTTATGGAGGGAATTGACGTGGCTGCCATGTTGGATTTATGGAGGAAGTTACCTTGGTACCCCTGGGCTTCGAACAGACTTGCCAAGGAAGGTAGTAAAAGCCGTCAAATGGTACTACGTGCACCAGAATTGGAAGTTTGGGGTGTTCCGTGTAAATGACCCCAAAGTATGGGGTTTCCTGTGCATTTAATCCATAATAATTTAAAAAGTTCAAGGTGTTGGGCTTTAATTTTAAAACCTTTTGAACTCTAATTTTAAAAACCTTAAGACATTGGGTGCATATGAATCCCTAAGTTTGAGGTGCTGGTTATAGCTGATCATATTCATCACTATGGCTAAGGTGTTGGGTGCAATGACCACGTCGACTTTAATGGATGAAGACAAGCTTAATTGCACCTAAGACTCTAAAGTTTTGTCAAAAAGATGTGATAAATAACCTTGAAGTTCACTTATTACTTCTAAAACTATCCATCACTATGGCTAAGGTGTTGGGTGCAATGACCACATCGACTTTAATGGATGAAGACAAGCTTAATTGCACCTAAGACTCTAAAGTTTTGTCAAAAAGATGTGATAAATATATAACCTTGAAGTTCACTAATTACTTCTAAAACAATTTCCAGTTTATCCATCATTGCAAAGGTTAAAAAAGGATAGAAACATCTTTTAAAAGTCTCCAATAGTATTACCACCATTGACCACCACTACTGTTTACCGGCTACCATCACCATCACCACTGTTATCACCACCATCAACCACTGGCCACAATTACATTAGGTGGTTATACACTTATACCGACAACAATTATTTCAGATCTTTATTGTTAATTTGTCATTTGATTACTTTCTTGGAATGACTATTGATTTTTCAATTTTGAATGGACTTTACAAGGCTTGGCGTTAAGCATATAACTAAAGTAAAGAATATCTAGGATGAATATATAAAGACTATCCAGGACGAGGTCTCATGGTTTATCTTATTTTTGGATGATAGCATATACTCAATCCTTTCCAAATTATTTGATCAAGTTTGACTTGCACGCTTATTTAGGATATGAGTCATATTTTATGAATTTTTCATTCTACCCAAAGAGGGAGAGGGGGAGGGGAGAAAAAAATGGGTAGGAGAGAGAAAATGGGTTGGTGGAGGATTAAGTGTAGAGAGAAAAATTGAATAAAAAAAGTGTAAAAATGATAAACATGAAAAAACACCTAAATAATCTTTCTTAATTTGAAAAATGATCAACTTTTATTAGACAACTTAAAAAGAAAATATAATTAATTCTTTTTGGGACGGAGCGAGTACATATCAATATAAGTGGAGAGTACAGAGTCATGAAGATTTATATCTGAACTAAAGGCTCAGGTTTCCAAAGGAGTAATTACACGAGAAAGAGGTTTGAAAATAATGTAAACTTGGGTGGGCACCATTGGAACTAAAGGCTCTACGTTACGAAGGAGTAATGATTACATGAGGGAGAGGTTTGAAGATGATGTAAACATGGGTGGGCACCATGTACCTAAGAAATACTCCATCTATTGTTGGACTAATAATCGACAAGGGAAGGAGGTATATTGACGAGGATGTTTTCAACAAGATAAAAGTTGGTTCGTTAAAGAAGAGATCTGCTTCTAGGTTATTTTGTGTTGAAAAAAGTTTCTTTGGAGTTGGAAGGAAATATATCGTAGGACGAATTTGAGGCCAAAAATGTTACATGGTTAAGAATGTTGAACAACTGTAAAGTATCTCACACGTAAGACAAGTGTAGCTAGAATGCGAATGCTTATATAAATGCGTTGTCAAGCAAGAAGGTATAGCATAAGCTTTAAGGATATTTGCAACAAAGTGGGAGTGACATCTCGATCATAAGGTAGAATAGATGCCTCTGATGTCCAGGCCTAGACGTTGAGAATGCTCGTTGTATTTCATTCATTCCAACATGCAACCAAACATGCGGCCTTGTGCATATACAAGGCACCTATTATACAACATGCAACATCTCCAAGATTATTTGATTTTTGTTACAAAACATCCTCCTTCAAGGGGTGTACAGTTAGACATAATTCTTAGGTGATGCTTCTGGGGGCAAAAAGAATCGCAAGACAATAAATTTTCTACGAGTTCAAATTTCATTTAGACTTGTCCATCCAGAATCTGAGTTGATTTTGGAAAATAGACACTTATGTCTTTTGACCTAACAGAATATCTAAATACATAATGGAATGGTAAAAAAAATGACCATATTGCCCATGTCTTAAAATGTAATTATTTGAAATGCCCCCTCTTTTATCTTCCCCACCAAGCCGCCATCGCCGCCGTCAAGGCCATCGCCGCCAGGCCCGCCACAAATGCAAGCCATAAGAAACTGACTTTGCAAATGAAAAACCCAATCTGGGTTTTACAATCAAACCATTTTACCAACAAACCATTTCTTTCATTTCCATCAAACCATTTTACATTTCACTTTGATTTGCTGCAGGAGTAGACAAATGGTGGCCACCACCACCGCCAACACAACTGTCCAATTTTAAAGTCCAGCTCTCCTGCCTCACCTGGAACCCATTCGGCAGGTTGCATTTTTATTTTTATTTCGAAGGCTCTAGACAATGCCACAACCCATATGGTGGTGGGGTGAGGCAGGGGGCTGCCGGCGGGGTGGGGCGGGGTGGGGTGGGGTGGGGTGAGGGAGGGGCTACCGGGGGGTAGAGTGAGGGAGGGGACTGCCGTTTGAGGTGGGATGGGGGAAAGGTTATTGGGTAGGGTGGGTGAGGAAGGGGCCTGTCGGCAAGGTGGGATGAGGAAGGGGCTACCGGCGAAGTGGGGTGAGGGAGGGGGTTGCCAGCGAGGATGAGGTGAGGGATGGGGCTGCCGGCAGGGTGGGGTGAAGAAGGGGCTACTGCCGGGGTGGGCTAAGGGAAGGGGCTGTCGGCGGCGAGGTGGGGTGAGAGAGGGGGCTGCCGTAGAGGTGGGCTAAGGAAGGGGATGTTGGCGGCTATGAGGGGTGAGGGAGGGGTGAGGAGGGGGCTGCCGGCGGCGTGGGGCGAGGGAGGTGGCGGCTGAAAATTCAGATTTGGAAGAGAGAAAAGTTAGGGTTTCTAAAAATATTTGGAGAGAGAAACCCATTTGTTTAAAAATTAGGTTTTTAACCCTAATTAAAAAATTAAAGTTTTAGATTTTTGTACAATAATATATTACATATATACAATATAAGGGCAATATTGTCATTTAAACAATACGTATTGATGACATCACAAAAAATACACTTTTTGGATGGAGACTTGACGGATGGACACATGTGTTACCTTTTTAACGTTTGTAGTCACGGTCTCTAACTTTTTGAAACTTAATGTCCTTGACTGTAATTATCACAAAACCTCAGGGACACTGCTGTAATTAATCCTTTTGAAAATGATTAAACTCACCCAACTTTCAAAAACTCCTTAAGGTTATACGCTAATACCAGTCATCCCCAAACTTTTTGAAAATGATTTAAATTCACCCAACTTTTAAGAGGTTTGTATCACATCCCCTAGTGCCATAGCAGCCTTAAACTTTTATTCCCAACTTTTTGTTGTATTGGAACTGTATATAATGAATGACCAAATAGCCCATGACATCATACTCTCTCTCTCTCTCTCTCTCTCTCTCTCCATCCAAAGTTTAACCATATTGCCACGCAAATCCATTTCCTCCCATAATCTACTAGAGCAATTCAACTTAATATGCTACACATTTAAGTGTCACTTTCACCAATTATCTAAAGCCTACAACCAATTGCAATGGAAGAGCACTAATGGAAGCAAAGATCTAAAAAATCAAAACTTATAAATGAACATCGGCTGTATCTATATATACATGCTCCACTATCAAACTATGAATTCGACTGGACAGATTCACAGGAATGGAACAATCCTAATGCAATTCTTGAAAAACTGCGAATCTGAACTGCTCGACAATCTTAAAATTTTTAGTAAATCTCGCCACCGGTAGGCGACGCGAGGTTTCAGATTGTTTATGATGGGTATGCAATGGATATGATGCTTGCAGGATTACAAGAATGAGCTAGGTAATAAAGAGGAAAAGGAGGAGCTGAAGGTACACTAGGCTTTGAAAGTATTAATGAAGAAAAGGATGCCGGAGAGGGATGCATGGGTCATTTGAGACCAACTACCATCAATGTCTCTATTTCATTTTTTTCAAGGCGTATTTGATACTTCGAATAGACAGTAGACATGAATGTTATTACCAGATATCATCTTATTGACAGTTGTACTTATGACTCGGCCTTTGCTGGCATAAAATGTAGCAATAAGCCACTAGCCCTATCATTTTCAAATGCTGAATGGTATGTCATTACTTGAACAGACTTTGGATTCTCGGTGACAGAAAGGAGGGAAATTATGCAAGAGAGAAACCAAGTAAACGGGTAGCAATGCAAGGTCCCTGTACTTCTCCTGTTGTAGATGGGATTGATTTGTTTATGATGGAGAGTTCTCTAATTAGCTAATCAGTGAAGAGTGTTTTGATGATAAGAAATTAGACAGGTGTGTCCTTTGACTTCTTTATCTCTCCCTTACGCTTTAGTTTATTAATTTACACTTGCTGCCAAGAAAACCAAAGTCTTCCACACAAACAAAGCCACCTCCCCCACAAGCCTCAACCCATTCTTAAACATCCTCAGTCTCTCCCCTGTCTGTGTGAGAGAGAGAGAGAGAGAGAGAGAGAAAGACAGAGACAGAGAAAGAGAGGGAGAGAGGGAGAGATATGGGAAGAGCTCCATGTTGTGACAAGGCAAATGTGAAGAAAGGGCCATGGTCACCAGAAGAAGATGCAAAGCTAAAGGAGTACATAGACAAGTATGGGACTGGAGGGAATTGGATTTCTCTCCCACAAAAGGCTGGTGAGTAAGGTTTTCAACAAACATCGAATGGTTCCAGTTTGTTGGGTTGCTCGATCTTACTTTTTTGTTTCTTGTTTTCTTTTGTGTGCTTTTGAATGAGTCTTTGTTGGAATCATTAGGTCTCAGAAGGTGTGGAAAAAGCTGCAGATTAAGATGGCTTAATTATCTCAGGCCCAACATCAAGCATGGAGAGTTCTCAGATGATGAAGACAGAATCATCTGCACCCTCTTTTCTAGCATTGGAAGCAGGTACTTCATATCATCATTCATCTCCCTTCCCTTTCTTGTTCCTTCTCTGTCCCCAAAATGTCCTCTCAGATCCGTAGTGCCTTTCACTCTCAAATCCAATTAGGTTTCCTTTCAACTTTTCACTCATCACAATCACACACAAACACGCACACAAGCACGCACAAACACACACATGCGTACTCACTTGGGGGTGGTAAGGACGACATATATGGATTCTCTTCGGTTGGTAGGATAACTTCAAAGGCAAAGTAAGCTGACATTTTGTCGAAAGAAGTGGCGATTCCTCGGGTAAAGGGTGAAATGCATGTGCCTAGAATTTGCCAATTCAAGGCTGTTTCTTATATGTATGCTGCTTTGCATGCATGCCAAGTTTAGATCCCTCATGAATATACTTAAAAAAATTCAGTTGCAGCAAGAAACCCTAGTATTCTCTTCTTGAGATGGAGGTCATTTATAACTTCCACTGGGAAACAACAAATGTGCAGGTGGTCAATAATAGCAGCTCAGTTACCAGGCAGGACTGACAATGATATCAAGAACTACTGGAACACCAAGCTGAAGAAGAAGCTCATGGGATTAATGCTCTCTTCTTCCTCTTCACCTTCATGTCAGAAAATTAGGCCTCAATACCAAGCTACAACAACCTACCCATCAATATCATCACTCCTTCAGACTCCACCACCACTATCAACATCATCACTATCGTACAAATTTACCACAAACAGTGCATACAGTAGTAGTACTACTACTAGGTCTTTCATCACAGGGTATGATCATGACCAGGATCATGATCAAACCATTACATCAATCCCATATTCAAGCCTTTTGAACCCCACTACCCAGAATGGCTACGTGGGTCCCATGCACAATTATCTCATGTTTGGAGGTATTGATCAAGCAGCTAGCTGCAGTTCTTCTGATGGGAGCTGTAACAACAACCAGATCAGCCATGCCAAAGAGGTAGATCAGTATGATCAATTTAATTACATCTACAATGGGGTCAATGAAATTCAAAACCCAAAGTCCATGCTTCCAAATGGTGGTGACCTTGATGGGCTTTATGGAGAAAATCCATTAGATTATGGTCTTGAAGAAATTAAGCAGCTGATTAGCTGTAGTAACCTCAACTTTCTTTCTTGATTATGTAAAAAAGTAGGGAAAAAAGAAAGAGATGGAGGGAGGGTGGAAAAAGTCGTGTACTGCTGATGCTGATTGTTGAGGGTACAATCAGAAAGATTGAAAGGTAAGGTGTGTGGATATTGGAGGCACTTTTGAAGATTCATTACTAGACTCAGTTTGTGGGTGATGGGAGCTTGTGTGTGTTGACAGTACATGGTAAAAAGTTTCCTTTGTGCATTTCTTTTTGGGAAATGATGTGTTTGCTAGTACTGTCTTTAACTGCTTCAATCCAGACATAAATGTCATGGAAACTAGAGAAGCCATAATCTTTCTTTCATGAATCAGTCTGCAATGCCGATATATACACTATTTTAAAGAGCAGTGTCCCTTCTATGTACTAACACCAAATCATTTAAATCGATCCGAACTGTTCAACCATATCAAACTGAATTAATCCAATTCGAACTGTTCAAACATCTTAACGGTTCGATTTCATATTTCTCAAACCGACCTTGATTCGGTTTGATTCACGTTTCACATTTTTGAAACCGATTCCAAATCGAACCGAACCGACCTATAACATGTTAATCTATTCTTAGTAACATTCGTTGATAATTTCACATATATGGTACTAAGTAAATCCAAATAAATATATCTCGGAAGGTAAAAAAAAAAAGAAAATAATGACAATACTTATAACATAAAAGTTTCGTGACCAATATCTAACCTTTGGACCAAAGTGGTTGTACAGCTGCCCAAGCAGGTTGTACAAGCTTCTAGTGCAGTGGCTGGTTCACCATAAAAAAAGGGCACCCACATGCATATATCTGTGCATGCTTATTTTATTTCCATTAATTATGTATTCCAGTCTAGTACTTTTGTGCAGAGATGTTGGATTTATGTGCAGACCAGGAATTAGTATATGGTTTGATCTCAATCCTAATCCCAGTCTTTCTTTAAATTTCCCTCATTTCTGAACCCAATACTTATTAAATATATATGGGCTAAACTCCAAATTGGCATCTCATGGGCTGCTCAATATTTGATATATAATGGGGTGTGGTCAATTTGTTCATACATGTGGGATATGTTTTAATCACTGACCAACCTTTAATTAACTAGGATCTTGTAGGGGTTGAGAGGGGGAAAATCCATCCTAGAAAATGAGTCAATGATAAACAAATCCAATTTGGGGAACAAATATCTTAGAAAAGAGGTAAAGTTGAGGTCATCCTAGAAACAAGTGAGAAGAATCCTCATGGGGAAACAGTGCAAGGGCTGGCTGTATTGTTTGGACACAATGGCTTTTTAAATTTAGCTTTGTTGCCCAGAAATTTTCTTTGAAAAGAAAACTTGGAAGGGTGGATGCATTGACCTCTGCACCATCATTATTGTTTGCTTCTGTGATTAGAGTAATGGGGTTTGCCAGCCATTTGCAAGATTTTGTTGAAACCAATGTTGAAAAGGGTTCTCCTAGTATGTCTTTTCTAGTGGAGAGCAAAAGGTCAAAAGGTGTTGCACCTAATGAAACCATAAAATCTCTTAAGACACCTTTTTTAGGTATAATAATTTCTCTGGTACATTGATTGTCCTATATAAATATAGGATTTCAACGATTAACGGGGAGTACATTTGTTGCTCTTTATTTGCTATTTAATGAGTGGGATATAATTTCATATCAAGATCACTTCCAAAAATAAGTTGTACTACTTGTTGAACATCATTTGTTAACTTTAGTTATATCACCTTTATTGTGAATTGTTGGAGGAGTCCGTTTGTACGAATGATAGTCCCATAACATCATCTAAAGGGGATTTTCAACCCTAAAGAAAAAAAAAATATTCTCGTACTTTTTTCAAAAGCATGATATATCAAGAATCATAAGGAATAAGCTGCTTTGCTAACTTTGGAAATTCCTGCAGTACATTCAGGAATCAAAGTGGTCAGCATGCGCCTTTATTCATTTTTCACTTCCTTGTGACCAAACTTTACAAACAAATGAACGGAGGTATGACATCAGTAGTATCGACAACTACTGATGTCACACTCCTAACTTTGGCCATTTAGCGATAGGACTGCAAACTTGGGCGTGCTGAACAGGCCCCGGCATCAAACCATGCCCAACTCACTCTCAAAAACTTGTGTCCATACTCAGCCCAGCCCAGCCCATCTACGAGTCATATCTGTCCATGCCTGGTCCATTAAAGTTTTGGTGGGCACAGGCTGGACATGGACTACCCACGAACTGTCCATGATTTTATATTAGTTTTTGTTTATTTAACTTTTAAGAATATCATTTACCATCAAAGTATACTAATTAGTTATGATAATAAAAAAAAATTATAGTAAAGGCTCAAAATGGATTTAGTTATAAGCAGGAAAATAAAATTTAAAAAAAAAAGTTTTGAAACAATTTTACGAAGTCTAATCTTGTAACAAGAAACATGAGAGAAAATAAGAAGTCTTCAAAAGTCTCTAAGCGCATATACTTAGAAAATTTTAATGACTAAAGAAAAAATACAAATCTTGTACACGCAAAAATTATATATATGATTCATATATAATATAAAAGTTCGACGGGCTGAGTTTCTCACGGACTGAGCGGGCTTCGAAAACCTTTGTCCCTGCCCAGAAAATATTTCTTACGGGTTCAAAATTTTATACTCATATCCACCATGGTCATTGTAATACTAAGCCCACACTCATATTTCTACGGGATGGCCGAGTTACCCATCTCAAATTGCACCCCTATTTAGGGTTAGAGCGAGCACTCAACAATAAACTCGTAGCAAACGTATATGCAAATTCAAGACACAGCTGGCATGTCTTCATTCAACTGTTACAGACAAGGTCCCTCTCAATTCAACTATGGGAGCCATATCGGCCACAACGGGATTTCTGCCAGTCTGGGACACACAAACTTCCATCTGGCCAGTTTCCTGCTTCTGATTGATTTTCTTTCGTGCAGTTTGAGCATATTCCTTTCCGGTGCTCAACAGTAAATTTAGTCAATATAATCTATCAAGATTCGAACATAAAGCCTCTGTAAAAACAATATAAACAGCACAGATTCAACAAGGGGATATACTAAATCAAATGAGATTGCAACAGCTCTCAAGACAAAGATGACTCAAGTTCAGATCAACCCACCTGTTAAGACATACAAAGTCAATCAATCTTCCTCGAACAATTATCCACAGGATCCTTCAAATCATATTGAGAGGGGGAGGGGACTATATCAAATATAATCACATAGAAGACTCCAATGAGATGAGTAAATTTCAAAGGAAAAGGAAATCACACAACCAAGTGTTCTTGAGGCATAAATATTTAACATGCATCAAAGGGGTTATGTAGTATGACAAAATGGAAATGCCCAGAGAGTCCAAAACAAAGAGCTGGAAACTTCTCCAAATCTTCAACAGAGATCAGGAAAGGGTACTGATTTCTAATTCAAATGACACCATCCGGTAAGTACTTCACCTTAATTTACTACCACTTGAAACACACATAAAAAGCATTTAGCACATACCTATGATAAGCAAGTACTGGGCCAGTTATCCGCAGTCCATCTTAAATGTTGGGAACCACAAGAAGAGAGTTAGGGTCCCTCTAGTATCAAAAGCTTGCAATTTTGCATCCCGCATCAAACACCAATGGTTGGCACTTGCTTTAACCAACACATCGATCAGCAACAAAATCACAAGCTTTCCAACTGCATGGGAGCCTAGCACTTCCAGAAATGGATATTACCAGCTAAGAAAATAGAAACTTCGCACAATCTTTGATGCTATTGCATCAAACATACCAAATGTCAGTATCAAAAGTTAGTTTAGACTGCAATACCATAAAAAAAGTGGTCCCAGTGGGTTCCTAACAATTCAGAGGGCTGACGAATGCAGCCTCAACCCCACCATCATTGTTGCACCAAGGCAATTCTGTAGTACAACATTATTTTTTCAAATTGCTAAAGAAAAATCATTCTGTGAGATATGTTTTAGTACATGCAACTATTATGTGATATAAACATCCATATAAATTTTATATTGTGCTTGGGAGCTGATCCAAATCCCTCTGTAGCAATTTAGCTAAGTTGCTAACAGGACCAACACATCTCTTCCCGTCCCCGTCTACAACATGGATGGGCCGAATCACCTTTCCTTTTATTTATATGGTTCACCACTATGACTGCATGGTTCACAATGTCGGGCAACTAAAAAACACGCCACGCATAAGATAAGTGTAGCAGAAAAGTGACTGCTTAGGTGGATTTGCAGCCAAACAAAATGGGAAAGAATAATGAATGAAGATATCCGCAACAAAGTGTGTCATTTTGATGGGATAAGACGAGGTAGGGGTAGACCGATGTTAACTTGGGAGAAGTACTGAGAAGAGACTTAATAACTAGGAATTTAAAAACATCTGCTTTGACAAGGGGAATGAAAGATTCATGTAGCCGACCCCAAGTAGCTTCGGACAACGACTTGGATGATGATGGCTCGCCACTGTTGGGGGCGAAGTAGTCCAAATAACCAAACTGCCCCTCACACCCCAAGCCCAACAAAAACACAAACACATACGAACACACATTTGTGCAGGTTTCTTCCCATAAACTTAAACTGATGCAGTAGATTGGTTATTTGGACTGGTTCACCATTGCGGACAACCATTCAACCACAAATAATAATAATAATACTGGCCCTTTCATGTTGCTAACTTGAATTGCTTGAGATGGTTTGGCAACAAAGCTAAATTGTCCCTGCAGGCTGTGGATCAGCTCTTATAGTACATCCAAACCTACATATTTGAACTCCTATATCTGTATAAATGGGTAACCCAGTGCACGAGTTTCCCAACGCTGCATTGCCTAAAGAGGATTATATGTGTATTATACACATTAGACAAGTACCATAACATAGAAACAAACATGGTACTGTGAAGGAGGAGCCAGTTTGATTGGGTAGTTTATGCACAGTGGAAGCACCAACACGATTGTGCACCTTTCAGTTTGATCAAATTGAAAAATAGGAAAACGATTAAAATGGAATGTCCAGGATTGGGGGGGTTATAAGACCTCAAACTATATAAAGAAAACATAATATGGACTAATTAGGTAGCACTTAATTCATACCTTAACCAGCGAACCTTGTCAAGCTGCACAGTCGAATCACACGAGTTATTTAGATGGCAGCATGGTCTTTCACGTTACTCTAAAATATATATAAACTAACCGTGCTAGAAGTGAAGCCAGAACTTTGCTCTTCTTCCAACTGAACACAAGGCATAATGGAAAAAAGGGAGACCTTCAATTCTAATGAATGATCCAAGAAGAGATATCTGTCAACTTTGTGCAAAGCAGATGCTCATGGAGTAGGAGTTCTAAAGACCATAATAATCGAAGGGTAATCTATTAATGAAAAGACAGAAGAAAAAAATACCTTCTCCAGATCCACCTGCCTTAACAACTGCATTGTATCTAGAAAACCACACAGCCAAAGAATGCTCCAAAACGGTCACTCAATAAGCTTGATGCACATAAGCACAAAGAAGAGGAACAAGGTGCCCTTGACTGTGGGGTCTGAGGAAGCTTGGATACATGCAGCCGTGTCCACTTCTCCTGAGAGGCTTTTTCCGGGTATAGAACCGAACCTCGGAACAGAACAACATCGCTGCTTCCCCAAGGCTGCCCCTCTTGATGTGCATAACCATAAGAGAAACATAAGCAGCCATTTCTGTATGAACATAAAAACTTGTTTCTTCTATTAGTGGACCTCATATTGATGATTATCTATGATAGACTTGAAAGCCCATAGAGAGAAGCGCAGTGCAACAAAATGGCATATGATAAACTGAATATTCACAATAGACTTACAGCAAATGTATTTAAACCCTACTATTACTCTTTACAATTGAACCGCAACAATATTATGTACAAACCGTACAAACAATGGTTAGGAGAGCTATGTATTTCATCTACAAAAATTCCCATTGCCAGAAAACCTTGTCTACAATCCCTCCACCACTTCGAACAGCAAGATGGAGTGTTTCAGAAGCAGGAGGAACCCCCCAGAGTAGTGGCACTGCAACGGTCATGGTTAGCTTTTCATGCAAACCTCCCTTACTTCCCTTCTCTGCAGCAACAACCTGGACAATGAACACAACAGGTATATATAATGATCTGCATGCAGTCAAAGAAAAGCATCCCAAGACACATCAAATGCATCTAAAATTTGACATAACTATGCGTATTTTTCTTTTCATAGGATGACCAAGACAAACCATTAGAACGCCAAATGTTTATACGTCATCAAAAAGATGGTTTAAATGCTAGTTCCCATTTAGATAAACTGTCCTTAGTATGGATCCGTGCATATCCCTCAAAGAATACAATCAAATCGAAGAAGAAAGTTTAGGTGTCAAATGTTATATTGACCCAATTAGACAGTACAGATTCCGAGTTAAAAGATTAATCAGTCCAATTCCACATGAGCCTTTGCTAAAACTTCTTACTTACATATCAGTCAAAATTAAAATAGAAACAGGAAAAATTTAGCAGGGCATATTTATACTTGCAGCCTAAGAGATTGATGACTTGTTTAGTTTTATATGATAGAGGAGACTAGCTCCAAGGGACAGGCCCAAAGCAGCCAAAGCAGGTTTGTGCTCGTGTATATAGATCAATTGAAGATTAGAAGTATATTACCAACATATTCCACACCAAGTTTATTCATACCTCCCCTCCATGTTCCAAAACAGTGTCTTCAACAACATCACTTAGCATCTCAATAGAACGGCAAAATCCAATGATGCAAAGCCTTCTGCCCATATCAAGTCCCTAAAATGATCAAATCCAACATGCATAAGACAGTTGAAATGACAAAGACCTCACGAATATTAGCATAAGAATTTCCTACATTTGTTGCTGCAATGTCGAAGAGTGCACCCAGACAAAGGCCTTGATTTGGATCCATATAATTACTTTCTTGGAAGCGCTGAAACCTTTGAGACGTCTTTACTTTCCCTTGTTTCTTCTGCATGGAAAAGATACATAGGCTTTGCACAGGGTTCTCCCTCAAAGAAACAGTAAGATAGCTTTACAAGAAATAAGATAACCAAAGATAATGTGACCAGTTGCGTCCAGGTTTTATGCAAATAAACCTTTTGGAAACCCTGGGAAGTCAATACATTGTAGTTTAGTGCATCAGAGAACTTGCAGGCATCAGTGAAGTCATCCAGGCGTATATGTGCACAAATATTTCATTTTGTTAGAGTATCATATACATTGTTGGGCCTCCTCTCTAACAGCTTAGGCTTTTAGAGTCAACGGTGACTTAACATGGTATCAGAGCTCTGGTTTGGAAAGGACTAGGACTTAGTACCCAGCTGCCCTGCTGGGCACTTTAGCACTGCACTACTTTGTTGATGCCGTGGTGGGGGTGCAGATGGAGGGGTGTGTTAAAGCATGATATATAATTTAGGGTCCACGTAGAATAGCATCAGCTTTAGAGCAAATTTTGAGCTCAAAAAGCATCGGTCTCTTATTTTGCAAGTCCTTGGGTTTGAGACTCCCAGATTCCGTTTGGTCCTCTTTTATGTTTTGCCTTATGAGTAATTTGTTCTGTTGTGTCTCCCCACGTTGAATGGTCATTACTTTGAGAGAGAGAGAGGGAGAGAGAGGGAGGGAGGGAGAGAGGGGGTAGAGAGAGAGAGAAAGAGAGAGCGAGTTGATTGGGTTTTACTGCGTTACATTCCACAAATGATGGCCATTTATTAGAACCTAGCAGAGGCTCATCCTGTCCTAGCATGGCTGCTGAAGCTTGGGCATTCTTTCACGGGAAACTAGAAAAGCAAGATACACTTTTGTACATATATCATCAAGCGCATATGATACAAGTATTTCCGGAAAAAATTATAATAAATTAGAGCACCACATACAAATGCCATATCAAATAAAATGACCATTGCTTGTCTCCTTTTATCTTAGTTGCTAATATATTATTCCCTCCTAAAGAAAAATAAGTACGTACATCTGAAGATGGGACACGCCTAGGAACCACGGAGCCTCCAATCTGAACGAGTCCATCAGTAGTGAACAATGTGACTCTCTCCTCATGAACCCATTGAATGCCTGAAAACAGAAAGAATATATCATTTTTGCTAACACTGAGATACGCTAGCTACTGATGCTTGCATGGGCTCGTATGCGTTACAAAGGTACCTTATTTTATTCTGGTTTTTCAATTGGCTTTCGTTAGAAGATATTTTAAACATAAGCTTGTGCCAGAAAAAAAATCACTTAAAAGCATGTAAACTTCAGATATGTATATATATCTATTTAGCTAAAT
>JAVXUO010002283.1:0-194352 GCA_033065855.1 Escallonia rubra
CAATTAGGTTTCCTTTCAACTTTTCACTCATCACAATCACACACAAACACGCACACAAGCACGCACAAACACACACATGCGTACTCACTTGGGGGTGGTAAGGACGACATATAGGTCGGTTGGTAGGATAACTTCAAAGGCAAAGTAAGCTGACATTTTGTCGAAAGAAAATTCCTGGGTAAAGGGTGAAATGCATGTGCCTAGAATTTGCCAATTCAAGGCTGTTTCTTATATGTATGCTGCTTTGCATGCATGCCAAGTTTAGATCCCTCATGAATATACTTAAAAAAATTCAGTTGCAGCAAGAAACCCTAGTATTCTCTTCTTGAGATGGAGGTCATTTATAACTTCCACTGGGAAACAACAAATGTGCAGGTGGTCAATAATAGCAGCTCAGTTACCAGGCAGGACTGACAATGATATCAAGAACTACTGGAACACCAAGCTGAAGAAGAAGCTCATGGGATTAATGCTCTCTTCTTCCTCTTCACCTTCATGTCAGAAAATTAGGCCTCAATACCAAGCTACAACAACCTACCCATCAATATCATCACTCCTTCAGACTCCACCACCACTATCAACATCATCACTATCGTACAAATTTACCACAAACAGTGCATACAGTAGTAGTACTACTACTAGGTCTTTCATCACAGGGTATGATCATGACCAGGATCATGATCAAACCATTACATCAATCCCATATTCAAGCCTTTTGAACCCCACTACCCAGAATGGCTACGTGGGTCCCATGCACAATTATCTCATGTTTGGAGGTATTGATCAAGCAGCTAGCTGCAGTTCTTCTGATGGGAGCTGTAACAACAACCAGATCAGCCATGCCAAAGAGGTAGATCAGTATGATCAATTTAATTACATCTACAATGGGGTCAATGAAATTCAAAACCCAAAGTCCATGCTTCCAAATGGTGGTGACCTTGATGGGCTTTATGGAGAAAATCCATTAGATTATGGTCTTGAAGAAATTAAGCAGCTGATTAGCTGTAGTAACCTCAACTTTCTTTCTTGATTATGTAAAAAAGTAGGGAAAAAAGAAAGAGATGGAGGGAGGGTGGAAAAAGTCGTGTACTGCTGATGCTGATTGTTGAGGGTACAATCAGAAAGATTGAAAGGTAAGGTGTGTGGATATTGGAGGCACTTTTGAAGATTCATTACTAGACTCAGTTTGTGGGTGATGGGAGCTTGTGTGTGTTGACAGTACATGGTAAAAAGTTTCCTTTGTGCATTTCTTTTTGGGAAATGATGTGTTTGCTAGTACTGTCTTTAACTGCTTCAATCCAGACATAAATGTCATGGAAACTAGAGAAGCCATAATCTTTCTTTCATGAATCAGACTTCAATGCCCATATATGCACTATTTTAAAGAGCAGTGTCCCTTCTATGTACTAACACCAAATCATTTAAATCGATCCGAACTGTTCAACCATATCAAACTGAATTAATCCAATTCGAACTGTTCAAACATCTTAACGGTTCGATTTCATATTTCTCAAACCGACCTTGATTCGGTTTGATTCACGTTTCACATTTTTGAAACCGATTCCAAATCGAACCGAACCGACCTACGATATGTTAATCTATTTTTAGTAACATTCGTTGATAATTTCACATATATGGTACTAAATAAAGCCAAATAAATATATCTCGGAAGGTAAAAAAAAAAAGAAAATAATGACAATACTTATAACATAAAAGTTTCGTGACCAATATCTATTCTATATTTACTTATTCTTTTTCATACATCAATGATCATTTATATATCGATTGTAACAAGATTATATGTAAAGCCGCAAAGACCTTTGGACCAAAGTGGTTGTACAGCTGCCCAAGCAGGTTGTACAAGCTTCTAGTGCAGTGGCTGGTTCACCATAAAAAAAGGGCACCCACATGCATATATCTGTGCATGCTTATTTTATTTCCATTAATTATGTATTCCAGTCTAGTACTTTTGTGCAGAGATGTTGGATTTATGTGCAGACCAGGAATTAGTATATGGTTTGATCTCAATCCTAATCCCAGTCTTTCTTTAAATTTCCCTCATTTCTGAACCCAATACTTATTAAATATATATGGGCTAAACTCCAAATTGGCATCTCATGGGCTGCTCAATATTTGATATATAATGGGGTGTGGTCAATTTGTTCATACATGTGGGATATGTTTTAATCACTGACCAACCTTTAATTAACTAGGATCTTGTAGGGGTTGAGAGGGGGAAAATCCATCCTAGAAAATGAGTCAATGATAAACAAATCCAATTTGGGGAACAAATATCTTAGAAAAGAGGTAAAGTTGAGGTCATCCTAGAAACAAGTGAGAAGAATCCTCATGGGGAAACAGTGCAAGGGCTGGCTGTATTGTTTGGACACAATGGCTTGGCTTTTTAAATTTAGCTTTGTTGCCCAGAAATTTTTTTTGAAAAGAAAACTTGGAAAGGTGGATGCATTGACCTCTGCACCATCATTATTGTTTGCTTCTGTGATTAGAGTAATGGGGTTTGCCAGCCATTTGCAAGATTTTGTTGAAACCAATGTTGAAAAGGGCTCTACTAGTGGAGAGCAAAAGGTCAAAAGGTGTTGCACCTAATGAAACCATAAAATCTCTTAAGACACCTTTTTTAGGTATAATAATTTCTCTGGTACATTGATTGTCCTATATAAATATAGGATTTCAACGATTAACGGGGAGTACATTTGTTGCTCTTTATTTGCTATTTAATGAGTGGGATATAATTTCATATCAAGATCACTTCCAAAAATAAGTTGTACTACTTGTTGAACATCATTTGTTAACTTTAGTTATATCACCTTTATTGTGAATTGTTGGAGGAGTCCGTTTGTACGAATGATAGTCCCATAACATCATCTAAAGGGGATTTTCAACCCTAAAGAAAAAAAAAATATTCTCGTACTTTTTTCAAAAGCATGATATATCAAGAATCATAAGGAATAAGCTGCTTTGCTAACTTTGGAAATTCCTGCAGTACATTCAGGAATCAGAGTGGTTGGCATGCGCCTTTATTCATTTTTCACTTCCTTGTGACCAAACTTTACAAACAAATGAACGGAGGTATGACATCAGTAGTATCGACAACTACTGATGTCACACTCCTAACTTTGGCCATTTAGCAGTAGAGCTGCAAGTTGGGCGGGCTTGACAGACCCAAGAGTCAGACCATGCCCAGCCCAGCCCATCTACAGGTCATATCCATGCCTAGTCCATGAAAGTTTTGATGGGCACAGACTGGACATGGCTGCCCAAGGATTGTTCATGGTTTCATATTAGTTCTTGTGTACTTAGTTTTAACGCATATCAATTATTATCAAAATCTACTAATTAGTCATGAATTTATGTTTATTTAACATTTAAGCATATTATTTATCATCAAAGTATACTAATTAGTCATGATAATAAAGAAGAGGGTAGTGAAGTCTCAAACTGGATTTAGTTATAAGCAGGAAAATAAAGTTTCAGAAAAAAAGGTTTTGTAAGGATTTCGAAATACAAAGTCTAGTCTTGTAACAAGAAACATGAGAGAAAAAAAAAAGACTTCAAAAGTCAAAGTCTCTAAACGCATATGCTTAAAAAATTTTAATGACTAAAGAAAAAAAATACAAATCTTGTACACGCAAAATTTATATATATGATTCATATATGTAATAAAAAGTTCGACGGGTTGAATTTCTCACGGACTGACGGGCTTCGAAAACCTTTGTCCCTGCCCAGAAAATATTTTTTGCGGGTTCAAAATTTTATGCTCATGTCTATCACGGTCACTATAATACTAAGCTCACACTCACATTTCTACGGGATGGCCGAGTTACCCATCTCAAATTGCACCCCTATTTAGGGTTAGAGTTATAGCACTCAACAATAAACTCGTAGCAAACGTATATGCAAATTCAAGACACAGCTGGCATGTCTTCATTCAACTGTTACAGACAAGGTCCCTCTCAATTCAACTATGGGAGCCATATCGGCCACAACGGGATTTCTGCCAGTCTGGGACACACAAACTTCCATCTGGCCAGTTTCCTGCTTCTGATTGATTTTCTTTCGTGCAGTTTGAGCATATTCCTTTCCGGTGCTCAACAGTAAATTTAGTCAATATAATCTATCAAGATTCGAACATAAAGCCTCTGTAAAAACAATATAAACAGCACAGATTCAACAAGGGGATATACTAAATCAAATGAGATTGCAACAGCTCTCAAGACAAAGATGACTCAAGTTCAGATCAACCCACCTGTTAAGACATACAAAGTCAATCAATCTTCCTCGAACAATTATCCACAGGATCCTTCAAATCATATTGAGAGGGGGAGGGGACTATATCAAATATAATCACATAGAAGACTCCAATGAGATGAGTAAATTTCAAAGGAAAAGGAAATCACACAACCAAGTGTTCTTGAGGCATAAATATTTAACATGCATCAAAGGGGTTATGTAGTATGACAAAATGGAAATGCCCAGAGAGTCCAAAACAAAGAGCTGGAAACTTCTCCAAATCTTCAACAGAGATCAGGAAAGGGTACTGATTTCTAATTCAAATGACACCATCCGGTAAGTACTTCACCTTAATTTACTACCACTTGAAACACACATAAAAAGCATTTAGCACATATCTATGATAAGCAAGTACTGGGCCAGTTATCCGCAGTCCATCTTAAATGTTGGGAACCACAAGAAGAGAGTTAGGGTCCCTCTAGTATCAAAAGCTTGCAATTTTGCATCCCGCATCAAACACCAATGGTTGGCACTTGCTTTAACCAACACATCGATCAGCAACAAAATCACAAGCTTTCCAACTGCATGGGAGCCTAGCACTTCCAGAAATGGATATTACCAGCTAAGAAAATAGAAACTTCGCACAATCTTTGATGCTATTGCATCAAACATACCAAATGTCAGTATCAAAAGTTAGTTTAGACTGCAATACCATAAAAAAAGTGGTCCCAGTGGGTTCCTAACAATTCAGAGGGCTGACGAATGCAGCCTCAACCCCACCATCATTGTTGCACCAAGGCAATTCTGTAGTACAACATTATTTTTTCAAATTGCTAAAGAAAAATCATTCTGTGAGATATGTTTTAGTACATGCAACTATTATGTGATATAAACATCCATATAAATTTTATATTGTGCTTGGGAGCTGATCCAAATCCCTCTGTAGCAATTTAGCTAAGTTGCTAACAGGACCAACACATCTCTTCCCGTCCCCGTCTACAACATGGATGGGCCGAATCACCTTTCCTTTTATTTATATGGTTCACCACTATGACTGCATGGTTCACAATGTCGGGCAACTAAAAAACACGCCACGCATAAGATAAGTGTAGCAGAAAAGTGACTGCTTAGGTGGATTTGCAGCCAAACAAAATGGGAAAGAATAATGAATGAAGATATCCGCAACAAAGTGTGTCATTTTGATGGGATAAGACGAGGTAGGGGTAGACCGATGTTAACTTGGGAGAAGTACTGAGAAGAGACTTAATAACTAGGAATTTAAAAACATCTGCTTTGACAAGGGGAATGAAAGATTCATGTAGCCGACCCCAAGTAGCTTCGGACAACGACTTGGATGATGATGGCTCGCCACTGTTGCGGGCGAAGTAGTCCAAATAACCAAACTGCCCCTCACACCCCAAGCCCAACAAAAACACAAACACATACGAACACACATTTGTGCAGGTTTCTTCCCATAAACTTAAACTGATGCAGTAGATTGGTTATTTGGACTGGTTCACCATTGCGGACAACCATTCAACCACAAATAATAATAATAATACTGGCCCTTTCATGTTGCTAACTTGAATTGCTTGAGATGGTTTGGCAACAAAGCTAAATTGTCCCTGCAGGCTGTGGATCAGCTCTTATAGTACATCCAAACCTACATATTTGAACTCCTATATCTGTATAAATGGGTAACCCAGTGCACGAGTTTCCCAACGCTGCATTGCCTAAAGAGGATTATATGTGTATTATACACATTAGACAAGTACCATAACATAGAAACAAACATGGTACTGTGAAGGAGGAGCCAGTTTGATTGGGTAGTTTATGCACAGTGGAAGCACCAACACGATTGTGCACCTTTCAGTTTGATCAAATTGAAAAATAGGAAAACGATTAAAATGGAATGTCCAGGATTGGGGGGGTTATAAGACCTCAAACTATATAAAGAAAACATAATATGGACTAATTAGGTAGCACTTAATTCATACCTTAACCAGCGAACCTTGTCAAGCTGCACAGTCGAATCACACGAGTTATTTAGATGGCAGCATGGTCTTTCACGTTACTCTAAAATATATATAAACTAACCGTGCTAGAAGTGAAGCCAGAACTTTGCTCTTCTTCCAACTGAACACAAGGCATAATGGAAAAAAGGGAGACCTTCAATTCTAATGAATGATCCAAGAAGAGATATCTGTCAACTTTGTGCAAAGCAGATGCTCATGGAGTAGGAGTTCTAAAGACCATAATAATCGAAGGGTAATCTATTAATGAAAAGACAGAAGAAAAAAATACCTTCTCCAGATCCACCTGCCTTAACAACTGCATTGTATCTAGAAAACCACACAGCCAAAGAATGCTCCAAAACGGTCACTCAATAAGCTTGATGCACATAAGCACAAAGAAGAGGAACAAGGTGCCCTTGACTGTGGGGTCTGAGGAAGCTTGGATACATGCAGCCGTGTCCACTTCTCCTGAGAGGCTTTTTCCGGGTATAGAACCGAACCTCGGAACAGAACAACATCGCTGCTTCCCCAAGGCTGCCCCTCTTGATGTGCATAACCATAAGAGAAACATAAGCAGCCATTTCTGTATGAACATAAAAACTTGTTTCTTCTATTAGTGGACCTCATATTGATGATTATCTATGATAGACTTGAAAGCCCATAGAGAGAAGCGCAGTGCAACAAAATGGCATATGATAAACTGAATATTCACAATAGACTTACAGCAAATGTATTTAAACCCTACTATTACTCTTTACAATTGAACCGCAACAATATTATGTACAAACCGTACAAACAATGGTTAGGAGAGCTATGCATTTCATCTACAAAAATTCCCATTGCCAGAAAACCTTGTCTACAATCCCTCCACCACTTCGAACAGCAAGATGGAGTGTTTCAGAAGCAGGAGGAACCCCCCAGAGTAGTGGCACTGCAACGGTCATGGTTAGCTTTTCATGCAAACCTCCCTTACTTCCCTTCTCTGCAGCAACAACCTGGACAATGAACACAACAGGTATATATAATGATCTGCATGCAGTCAAAGAAAAGCATCCCAAGACACATCAAATGCATCTAAAATTTGACATAACTATGCGTATTTTTCTTTTCATAGGATGACCAAGACAAACCATTAGAACGCCAAATGTTTATACGTCATCAAAAAGATGGTTTAAATGCTAGTTCCCATTTAGATAAACTGTCCTTAGTATGGATCCGTGCATATCCCTCAAAGAATACAATCAAATCGAAGAAGAAAGTTTAGGTGTCAAATGTTATATTGACCCAATTAGACAGTACAGATTCCGAGTTAAAAGATTAATCAGTCCAATTCCACATGAGCCTTTGCTAAAACTTCTTACTTACATATCAGTCAAAATTAAAATAGAAACAGGAAAAATTTAGCAGGGCATATTTATACTTGCAGCCTAAGAGATTGATGACTTGTTTAGTTTTATATGATAGAGGAGACTAGCTCCAAGGGACAGGCCCAAAGCAGCCAAAGCAGGTTTGTGCTCGTGTATATAGATCAATTGAAGATTAGAAGTATATTACCAACATATTCCACACCAAGTTTATTCATACCTCCCCTCCATGTTCCAAAACAGTGTCTTCAACAACATCACTTAGCATCTCAATAGAACGGCAAAATCCAATGATGCAAAGCCTTCTGCCCATATCAAGTCCCTAAAATGATCAAATCCAACATGCATAAGACAGTTGAAATGACAAAGACCTCACGAATATTAGCATAAGAATTTCCTACATTTGTTGCTGCAATGTCGAAGAGTGCACCCAGACAAAGGCCTTGATTTGGATCCATATAATTACTTTCTTGGAAGCGCTGAAACCTTTGAGACGTCTTTACTTTCCCTTGTTTCTTCTGCATGGAAAAGATACATAGGCTTTGCACAGGGTTCTCCCTCAAAGAAACAGTAAGATAGCTTTACAAGAAATAAGATAACCAAAGATAATGTGACCCAGTTGCGTCCAGGTTTTATGCAAATAAACCTTTTGGAAACCCTGGGAAGTCAATACATTGTAGTTTAGTGCATCAGAGAACTTGCAGGCATCAGTGAAGTCATCCAGGCGTATATGTGCACAAATATTTCATTTTGTTAGAGTATCATATACATTGTTGGGCCTCCTCTCTAACAGCTTAGGCTTTTAGAGTCAACGGTGACTTAACATGGTATCAGAGCTCTGGTTTGGAAAGGACTAGGACTTAGTACCCAGCTGCCCTGCTGGGCACTTTAGCACTGCACTACTTTGTTGATGCCGTGGTGGGGGTGCAGATGGAGGGGTGTGTTAAAGCATGATATATAATTTAGGGTCCACGTAGAATAGCATCAGCTTTAGAGCAAATTTTGAGCTCAAAAAGCATCGGTCTCTTATTTTGCAAGTCCTTGGGTTTGAGACTCCCAGATTCCGTTTGGTCCTCTTTTACGTTTTGCCTTATGAGTAATATGTTCTGTTGTGTCATTACTTCGAGAGAGAGAGAGAGAGAGAGAGAGAGAGAGGGAGAGACGGGGGGAGAGAGAGAGAGAGAGAGAGAGAGTTGATTGGGTTTTACTGCATTACATTCCACAAATGATGGCCATTTATTAGAACCTAGCAGAGGCTCATCCTGTCCTAGCATGGCTGCTGAAGCTTGGGCATTCTTTCACGGGAAACTAGAAAAGCAAGATACACTTTTGTACATATATCATCAAGCGCATATGATACAAGTATTTCCGGAAAAAATTATAATAAATTAGAGCACCACATACAAATGCCATATCAAATAAAATGACCATTGCTTGTCTCCTTTTATCTTAGTTGCTAATATATTATTCCCTCCTAAAGAAAAATAAGTACGTACATCTGAAGATGGGACACGCCTAGGAACCACGGAGCCTCCAATCTGAACGAGTCCATCAGTAGTGAACAATGTGACTCTCTCCTCATGAACCCATTGAATGCCTGAAAACAGAAAGAATATATCATTTTTGCTAACACTGAGATACGCTAGCTACTGATGCTTGCATGGGCTCGTATGCGTTACAAAGGTACCTTATTTTATTCTGGTTTTTCAATTGGCTTTCGTTAGAAGATATTTTAAACATAAGCTTGTGCCAGAAAAAAAATCACTTAAAAGCATGTAAACTTCAGATATGTATATATATCTATTTAGCTAAATCATTATATATTTTTGGACATCGAATAAGCTACCAGACAAGGCACATGTCATGCCGGATACAGAAATTCACGTTGATAACTTAATGGTTTTCTTAGTCCTATGTATGCTGCTTGTTTACTTTATCCTCGAGCAGGTCCATGCCTTGATGGCTGAATTAGTTATTAAGAAGAACGACAAAAGAAACATTAGAAAATTTATATTCAAGAACTATTGTTGACTTCCTGTTGTCTAGTATAAGAGAATAACAGTCTACTGTGGTTTTCTCTGTTTTTAACAATTAATTTAGGGACCTGATCCACCTCCAGCGCTGACAACTTAAGCTAAGTTGCGAACGCAATTTGGCCGTTTGTCCGTCGCGGATGGACGGGCCAGATCTGGCTTTCATTTTAAGTCTCCCGTCGTCCGCTATATTATTTAGCAGAATGGTACCTTTGACCAAAATGCCGGAGGGAAGCATGGACAAATAGGGCGGAGAGCAAATTGGCAAACTTCATCGTCCGCAACATTATGTAGCAGACAGTGAAAGTTGACTAAAAATATTGTAATCTGGCAGCGTGTACCGCCAGATACCACTGGCAACTTAAGCTATGCGGTGGAATTTGATCAGCTCCCATTAATCAATTACTCCTCCCAGGGAGCAACAAAACTCAGACCCACTTTGACTTAATTATTGTCCAGACACCTGATGAGCTATGCTGGACCACTGATGGGCCATAAGAATTGGATCACTGACATGGCAATCCGACCTGGCCGGACAAGCTGCTTGAAGTTGCTCCAAAGGAGCTATAGTAACATCTGTGTCTGATGAGAAGTGGGAGGTGTACGTGTAAAGCTGAAGCACACTGGAGAAACAGTCTATTAAAAATGAATGAGAAAAATTAACACTTCACATATTTACATAGAGTATTTATTAGAACTTCCGCCCATCATAATGCAATTGATTTCGCAAGCTGCAAAAGGGGACCCTAAAACACAGAGGCCACACACCATCATCTCAAAGTGGTGCAAAATTGTCCTTGACATACTTACGCTGTTGAGCTGCAGAAAGACCTATAATTATCTACCCTACTTAACCCTGACAACAGCTAAATAGTTTAATCATGTCAAATTCACCTAGATAAAATTTTCCCTGTAATGCAGAACTAATTTTTAATTCTTTGCAGGTCATACCAAGACTAAAGCTCTTTGGTAAGAAAACATGTCCAATTCCACACCTTTTACTTTTGATCAAAAGAAATGTAAAACATGTGTAAATGGACAACAAAAAAAACCCAGGAGCTGAAATCTATCTATTAGTATTTAAATTGAAGGCCTCAGTTATGTTTTGGATCTAAATAACTTGGTTCAGTAAACTTCAACTCAATAGAGCTGAAATTGGGTGGGAAGAAAATTTGCATTGTGGCCTTACTTAATTATACTTCGAACCAGTCTAACTGTGATTGCATGTTGTTCCCAACCTACTCTGGTCGCACCCAAAGGCCCACTGGAGGTCTCATTTTGCACGACACGTCCGCACAAGCAACATACAATATTCAACGCTCACAACCGGTCAAAGGATGCACGCTCAAGTCACGTGCACCTCTCACTTTCGTTACGTGACTTCGTCACTAAGAAACTCATCTTCGCGCGACGCCTCATGACGCTTCCACCGTCGCACACGGCACGTCGTCCGTCGGCGCACCTTGGCACTTGCCCAAGGAGGTTGGCCTTGGCCTCCCCCTTGGGGTAGGCCTCAGCCTTGGCCTTCCCCTTGGGGTCGGCCTCGGTCTCCCCTTGAGGTTGGCCTTGGCCTTCCCCCAAAGGTTGGCCTTTGGCCTCCATCCTTAGCACCTTCACTACTCTTCAAAGGACCATGCATTGTCCGCGACGCCCGTCGTCCGTCGTCCTGACACCGTCTCCGCGACGCCCGTCGTCCGTCGCTCAAACACCGTCTCCGCGATGCCCGTCGTCTGTCGCCCGGACGTCATCTCCGCGACCCCCGTCTCCCGTCGTCCGGACGTCATCTCCTCGACCCCCGTCGCCCATCGCCCGGGCGTCGTCTCCGCGACGTTCGTTGCTCGTCGCCTGGGCGCCGTCTCCGCGACCCCCGTCGCCCGCGCCCGCGCACCGTCTCCGCGACCTTCGTCGCCGGCGTCCGCACAACAACTCTCCGACTCCCATCGCCTGCGCCCACGCGCCGTCTCCGCGACCTTCGTCGCCCGTGCGCCAACTCCCGTCGCCCGCGCGCCGTCTCCGCGACCCCCATCGCCGGCGCCCGCGCACCACACTCCCACACTCTGTCGCGCCACTAACACAGTCGTGCCCCTGGCTCTCCTTCACACTACCATGCTCCTTGCATTGGTCCATCCTTTCACCACACCATGCGCACCTTGCCTTGGTCGCGGAACATACTTCGACCCGCTCTCCGGAGTGCGCAGCATACCGCAGGGATAGGCGACTCCTCCGGGACACTATCTCCGCTAGTGAGCTTTTCAACTCCCCTTCCGCCAGGTAGACGGCTCCTCTAGGATGTTACCTTGACGCGCTCCAAGTGCTCCAACACAAGGACGTATTCACGGGGATAGGCGACTCCTCCGGGACACTATCTCCGCCAGGGAGCTTTTCAACTCCCCTCCCGCCAGGTAGACGACTCCTCTGGGATGCTACCTTGATGTGCTCCAAGTGCTCTGGCACAAAGACTCACCTGCGGGGATAGGCGACTCCTCCGGGACATTATCTTCGCCAGGGAGCTCTAAGTGCTCCGGCAGAAAGACTCCCCTTCCGCTAGGTAGACGGCTCCTCCGGGATGCTACCTCGGCCTGCGGGATAGGCAACTCTTCCAGGACACTATCTCCGCCAGGATGTCTACTTGACTGGCCTACGTGCTTCGGCAATGGGGGCTTGCGTCGGCACCCCTAGGGACTATGACCCCCGGGTCACTCCGAGACGGGAGCAGATCTTCGGAGGGCATCGCGCCTAGTTCGCCTGGCAATTGGGCGTCGGGTCTTCCCCACCGCTGCCAGGCCTGTGGGACCTTGCAAGGGCTTGGATTGGTGGCTAGATCAAGATGCTGTGAGAGCCAGTCTTTCCAGACAAACAGAGCGACGCTGTGCGGGACAGGCCGGGTGAATATGCGATCCGACAGTCAGTGGAGCACCGGCACCTGTGGACCCCTCGGTGACGTGTCACTCCCGGGAGCGCCACGTGTCGGTTAATGACATCATCATCTCAACCTCTATAAATAGGGGTCATGAGAATTCATTCGGGATGCTTGGAAATTTTCAGAACATATTTCACTTTATCACTCTAGAATTCTAGAGAGAGAAACATTCAGGACGCTGACTCTGGACCTAAGCATCGGACTGTGTCTGTCGTCGTGTATTCATTCTGCGCCATCGCCCTCGCAGCACTGCCACCCTCAGGCTCTGACTGGGAAGCCCTTGGTCTCTACCCTTGCTCCACCCTTGCTGTGTCCCACATCAGCACATTTGACATCTGACTCGGACTGCATTCCTTATGGCACCTCCACGTCGACTGCGAACCCACTTTCCTTGGCATCACATATAAAACAGATGCATAAGCTCATACCTGATGCTTAAAAGGTAGTACTAGAACGTAAAAATCTCCAAAGCAATACTTAGCCATTCAAGTTCTTGATCGCATAGCTCATATATATAGGAGTTTGGAGACAGTGAACCTCCCTTTTTTGTAAGTCTGTTTTAGCCGCAAAGGTCCTTATTTCAGAAATCCAATTGTTCCAAACCAACCCAGAGTACGAAAATGTAATATGCATCTTACATTTGACCTTAAATTTTCTTCCACTATCTAGGTTTTACAAACCCGACCGGGCCGACCCACTAATTATGCTAGTCCAAAAGGCCCACAAACTGTAAATCAGCATTTCATGTGTAAGTTGTAAACCACGAACTCGTGTGATCTATACTATATGTATTTGGATTCAATTGATAGTGTCTTAGCATTCTAAACCTCTAATCCTTTTCTCCTACAATTTTTCATTTTTAAAATACAACTAAATAGGTGTTAAAATATAATTGGTCATAAAGTAACCTCCAACCTCATGATAGCTATCCGTCCAACCCCATGATCTCCCTTCCCCCACTTCATAATTAACTACCTCCCTTAAGTGCATAGTATGGGATTTTACCAAATTTATAAGTATGCAGATGAAAATAACTATTTAATACTCACTCCATTCCATGTAATTTTCCCTTTTGACTTCTTGCGATTTCCTAAAATAAATTTAGTACATGTGAAGCATTGGCTTGCGCCATTGTTTTACCGTGGCTTTGACTTGGCAAACGATATTTATTTAATGCACGGTTGCTATTCGAGTTCAACTTGATGTTCATAGGTACCAAAATTCATCTTAGGGATTTGCAAAAAACCAAATGCGCAAATCCAATGGAGCAGTGTGAGCATAAAAATTCCATGTAACAGACAAAATAAGAAACAGTAGCGAGTGATACCATTTTCCTCGTCAGAGGAATCCCAGGGGTAGAAGCTGAAGGGATCGTCGCCGATGAAGTTGCCGGAACCCGAGGCTTTTGCGGCGAAACGGACGGAACGGGACGGGAAACGGGGGCGGAGGAGGGAGAATCTGGAGAAGGCTTGTAAAGAGCGAGAAACGGAGGGGAGAGAGGAGAAGGTGGAGAAGCAGAGAGCTGAGGCATCCGCCATTGTTGACTGCAAAGATAGCCTGGATTGGAAGATGGCGATGATGAAGAGAGCAGAGAAGAGGAGGAAGGAAAATGGGCAGAGAAGAGGAGGGCGAAAATTTTGACGCCACACAAAATGTTTGGAGAGCCAGCCACGTGGGATGGACAACGATGTCCTTGTCTAAGCCGGGTTTTGAAACGTGAAGTCCTAACTTTCGGACCGGAATCTCTGTAATTAGAAAAGTTTGTTAAATGTATTTAAGCGATAAAAAGTTATTATTATTATTATGATTTTTAGTATAGTAATCTAATCAAATCAAATATTTTGAATAAAAATTATTTAGGATAAATTACACACGGCACCTCTGAGTTTTGCCTTAAACTACACACAGCTCCGCCTAAATATTATTATTACATTAAACTAGACACTTCTATTCTTCTGTTAACTGTTAACAGAGTTAACAAAATTATTGAAAGGAAAGTCATACTCCTGATAAACAAGTTAATTTACCCCCTCTCTCTCTCTCTCTCTCACACACACACGAAACCAAGGCAAGCAGCGCCGCTAGCGCGCCACCGGGCCATCACGGTCACCGCCACGGCAGCTTCTCCGAGAAAACATCGACGCCATACCGTCTGAGACGGTGACGATGCAATAGGCATTGCCGACCTATGCCACGGCCCCAACATTTCCATCATCGGCACACTCAGACGATGACGGTGCCTCCTCGTCGTCCAGTTCAGATCCTGTTGACTACCGCGCAACGGTGTTTGTGTCTCCATCCAAATCTCGCACTCTGGCCCAAATCCAACGACCGGCCGCCGTTAGAGTCCTTTTTGTAGTTCGCCAGCAACGGCGCTGCCGTCGACAGTGGCATCCTTCACCGGCGCCGCATCACCACGCCAGTGGCAACTCTCCTGTCAATGGAAGAAAAGTGGCAACTCACGCAGCGGCACTGGAGAACAGTCTTCAACCTCACACTCTCACTCTCCTTATTTGAATTATTTTTTTGAAAAACATGATGTGTAGTTTGAAAATTGGTGATTTTCGCGGTGGCCGGTGACAACTGAATATGCGACGGAGGCAGTGGTGTTTCGGTGCTGCTACCTGAATCTGGCAGTCAGAGACGACCCATGTACTGCCCCGTTGCTATGGAGTTAGTCCTAGTAGCTGTGGTGGTGGATCGGCGGAGTTTCGTAATTGTAGTGGTGGTACTTTGTTGGATCTCAGGAGAGAGAGGGGAAGAAATACCCAGATATGGGCCCAGATCTGTGAACGCCTTGTTTTCTTAGCGTGCTTTGGCCGGAATCTAGAGTCGTCGGTGCTCTTGGATTGAGCAGAATCTGGACGGAAGAAAGAAATGGGAAGATCTAAGGGCACTTTTGGAATATCATAATAAATTAGTGTTACCCTAAATTTTTTTGACGGTTCCCTGACGGAAGTGGGTTTTATGTAATACAATGACAAATCACAGGGGGCGGCGAGTAATAATAATATTTAGGAAGAGCCGTGTGTAGTTTAGGGCAAACCTCAAGGGTGCCGTGTGTAATTTACCCAATTATTTATCACCGAACACTCAATTGCCATTAAATACATTTTTATGACTTTGTTAGTCTATAAGGTGAAAATTTAAGCATGACAAATAACATATGGATATGTGTGTACGTGATAAGAATTAAAGATTTAAGTAAATTGTCATTATAATTTAAAGTTGATTATGGTTATTAATGAAACGTGATTATTAAGTATTAACGGTGAGTGTAAGGTAAAATACATCTATAACATATAATCGGTATACAACTGCCAATAAGAGAGAGTAATCGGCAACAATACAAAACAATATAAACAAGATTCTCAACAATCATAAGAAGTTATCCTAAAAAAAGTATACATGGAAGAGTTGAGAGAAAGAAAGGACACAAGTAAGTATCTCAAAATATATTATGACTTGATTTCAAGTTTTTTTCTTCTCCTTTCTTCTTGTATCAAAAAACTTTTGTTGTTTATCGATTATAAATTTTAAGCAACTTTTGCCCTATATTTTGTAAACTCTGATCAACAGTCAAAATCTTTTTTTTTTAATCTTTGTGGCCGCACTTTCTCTCTAGTTTAACTTAATTTTCATTTTCAGATAGGTCCTTAACAACCGTCAAAGAAGAATTCATACATTAGAAATCAACTATAGCGCGTTTTGTGTACAAATTGATTGCAAATTTGCTTTCAAGTGCAAACTTAGCACGCCCGGCTTGACCTTTTTAAATTATTTTTTTGATAAAAAAAGCGGTATTTATTCATGATAAATGTTACAATCTTCGTGGACGGCAAGCATTATAAAGTATGATGCATCTTCCATCCAGACTTTAAAGTCTATTACATTCCGTGCAAATCTCGCTAATTCATGGGCTACACCATTACCCACATGCCTAACCAACGAAAACATACAAGCGTCATAAGGCAGTGAACTAGGTTTCTGATGTTCTCTATAATGCACCATTTTAATCTAAAAGTGAAAAATATCAAGTAACAAGAGTCATATCACACATTATGAAGCCAGTAATGGCCTTGGAGCCAATAAGGGCACTGAAAATAATATTGTCAATAATGAAGGAAATGTTGCTAGGAAGAACAACAAACGTTCATGTCAATAGTGGCATGAGTCATAATCACAAGCTAGGAATTAACATCGAGAGCCATAATTCTAGAAGCACCAGTAATATTATGATACCGATAAAAATGTGTTAGAAGAAGAAGTAACGATTGAAGAGACTGAAGCAACTGAAAAGAGTGGTTCAATAACATTTAATTATTAGGGTAAAGTAGTAATATCGGGATGTCATTAGCTACACACACCAAGGATTAACATGACAAAGAGTGCCTAACAACATAGAATCAACTAGACTAGTATAATAATAACCCTAAAAGAGACATTACTTTGACACACACACACCTATATATATATTGATAGTTGCCAAAATCTAAATGATTTTTGACAAGGAGATATAAATAGTGAGTGGCGATGCCATGAGAGGTCATAGTTCGGGCGAGAGTCGATGTTAGCGAAAAATTTCTTTCAAGCTAATGACTTTCTAATGTTTTTATTACAACAAGACAAGATTACTTGGAAGATTCTTTAGCGACGGTTCCACCATAGGAATCTGGATCTCTAAGCCGTGTTTCCCAGCGTCTGCTAATTACAATTACAGTCACTCAAATCTTCAAAGGTTTAACACGTCGTCGAAGGTCGGAATTTCGCAACCGCGGTAATGGCGGCATCTTATCATGATTTCATTTCTTCACACTTGAGAGGTAACGTTGTCATCAAACCATATCCTAATCTACAACGTCCCTCTCCCTTTCGCCGAATTTTTCCCTTTGAAATTAGAAGTAGTAAATAGAAGCGTTGGCTTTGCTGGTTGTTTATACCTTGCTTTACTTGCCATAACATACTTTTGTTGAACCTATGATTTCTTGTTCAGTTCAATTCAATGTTTAAATGTACCAAATGTCCCGTAGGAACTTGTAAGAAGTAAGTGGAGAAAATTCGGTGAAGCGAGGGAGTATGACTCAACTGGAACTGAAACACCAAATCCCGAATTCAAGAGTACCAAACGCGTATCTGCTTGATTTAGGTTCTTTTTAGACAAGAATGGTGATAAGATTCAGACTTTATGTGACTCGAGGTTACCTTAGGTTGCTACTTGCTAGCAAAGAGGGCTGCTGATTCGCGATAGGAATTTCCATATCCTTCCGAATTTATTGGAGATTACTTTGATTGTAGGAGGTTGGTTGTTTTAGTACTATTGCATTCTAAACAATGGGTTTGAGAGGTGATCATAAATAGTACATTTTGCATAAGTACACGAAAATAGCCTTTTCAAATGGGCATGAATGTAATGATTGCACGCATACTAATTAAGAAACTTACAAGAAAGACCACTGGGAAGTACAATGTACAATGCCTCAATATAGTCCACAAAGCACCTTTCACACTAGGGTCGAGTGGTCGACCTTGTGAACTGTGTGAGATTTTCATACTATTTCAATAGTCCGCAGGAGTGAGTGTTAGCTTTCCACATATATAGATTGGTGGTGAATAGTAAAGAGGTTGTTGTTTTAGACTATGCGACTTCTTTCGATGAGATAAGGGTTAGGAATCTGCATATAAAGAGGCACTTTTAGGATTGGAAACCTTGAAGCTATGCACTAATTTTAGGATGTTCTGGCTGCAAGGGATCCCCGGTTAGTCAGACGATGTGCTTTACTGGACGCTGACTGAATCTCTGAGATTTTCCACTCATTTCTTTCATCCAGTTGCGAGTGAAAGGGATAGCGAGAATTTTCGCTGAAAAAGGATTTGGCATGGACATTATCCTCCAATGGGATTGAGATCCTCTCCAGTAACTACAGAGGAGCAGTTCCGCTAAAGGTACATATTCGTTTGCACAGGTGCAGTCGCCACATTTTTTGGCAACCAGAAATTTTAATTAGTAACCCTTTTGGGGTTTTGGCGACGAATAGTACTGCAGAGGATCCTGATTCCTCGGAGGTTGGCCTTTTTATGACTTACGTTCAATCGTTCATGAATCTTATCATTACTTTGCAAGAAGGATGGAGAATTGGTTGATTGTTTGCCTCTTCATTGCAATACTGCACGGAGCTTTTTCTGCTTGCTTTTCTGGCGTAGTGCGGCTGTATGGGCAATGCTGACATCAGATACAGAGTCTATTTGGAGCTGGAAAGGGGTTAAGGAGTCAAAAAATATGCATAAGAGTTGACCTATTGTTTCTCTGGGTCAAGGAGGAATTTCCAGGACTTTCCGGTGCTTTTCAGGTTTCTTGGATATCTTGGCTGGTGGAGGGTTCATATGATTGATGCTTTGGTTTAGGAATATTGCTTGGCTAGGTGTCACGCTCCGCATGTTTTTTGCTACAGCAGAATGACACAATTTTTTCTTACTAGCCTGTAAGCTCGGGGAAAGCCTTTTTTTAATTTTTTTTTTTTTTGTTGAATAAAAACACACTGAAGAATCATCCACAGTGTGAAACTTTCTTTATGCACTCAAAGAGTTAATAAAATGACATGCTAGCTTGCTCAACATCATGCCCTGACAGCATGATGGCTTGTCTGAACCAGCTCGATTTCTTTCTTCACATCCTTTAACATGGCCAGCATCAAAGATGGCTTGGCACAACCTAGAACCACACCGACAGCTGTACTTGTCAACCCGCACATCAAGCTCAGCATGCTGCCACCAATGCTAACTGCCTTGTGAGCTTGCTTAACCCAAAGGTCATTCCCAAGTTGATGCGTGGTTTGCAAACACATCTAGAATACAAAGAAAAGACCCAAAAAAAAGGAGGAAGTTCCCTAGACCCTAGTAGTACAAGTTGGCTATGACTTCACGAACCTTGAGTTTCCCCACAATTATGGCGAATGATGTAACGGGTTGACATTAGCATAGGTCAATACCAGTGACTCAGAGGCATGTCAGGGTTGGAGGTAAGCGACAAGAGTACCTGGTGTGTTGGTTCCAATCTATGTGCAATGGCCTTTCTGCAGTTATATTATAAGGGGCATCCCAGAATTTGATTGATCGAAGATCGCAATATGGATGACTATGACCGCATAGACCTTTATATTAAGCAATTTCGGAGCTAGTGTATGAAGCGCGATGAGGCCTGTTTTTTTCTCCTTAAGCAAGATGATGCTACTATAAGTCTATAACTTTCATTTTGCTCTTAGTGGTACGATAAAGGAAACATGCTAGTGCGCTGGTACCGAATCCAATGCCTGTGCCTTGGTGGGCATCAATTGAGTAACCTAAGGGTACTTGGGGCAAGCTCGACGGTCTTGAAGACACACTAGAGAGTCCCCATGTGGGTTGGTGTGTCCTTTTGTTCAGTAACAGGCTACTAGTAGGCATGCACCAACTTTGGCGCAGAATAATCATTATGTGGATTCTCCTTTGAATCATACGATAGTTTTCGTTATATGGCGAGAGACAGTCGAAATATGACTTATTAGCCGACCTCTAGTAGTTGGCACAAGGCTTTTTGAGTTGACTCAAAATGCATTGAAGTGCTTCTTACCTACTCGTTAACCAAAATATGGTTTGCTGCCAGAGTTTTAAATCTATATTCTCTTGGAGTTGGCCATGGCAATTATAATCAATGTTTCTTAACTTCTCAAACAGCATGTAACCATATGCCGTTGTAATGTTTCTTCTCTTGTACGAGGGTTATACTAGCGCCTCGTGCTGGTAATGCTATGGACAATGGATGCTTATGTTTTGAAGTTAACTGCCTTGGACATGCTTAGCTAGTGGCCTAAATTTATGCTTCTAGTCCCCATACCTAAAGCAAAAGAGGATAAAATTTAGAGTGAATTATGCCATTCGTCATTGCTTGGAAGAGATTTCAACTAGCCCACCGAACTTCAGTTTGTGTCATAACGGCCAATTCTTGAATTTTTCTTTCCTGAGTACTGATTGGACTCTTGAATTGCACCAATCAAACCATTTTATTGGCCTCCATCAACAGAAGTCTAATAATGGAGGCAGATTCCAATTTCGTGTACACATTATCATCTATGGATTTGAATTCTATTTTTTTAGTGCTGATTGGATTCTTAAATTTTCGTACTTCTAAGGTTTGTAATTTTATATTGTTGTGCGTATTTGGACATTGATCTGGTAGTGGTCGATGATATTTCCGAGCTTTGGATGGGTGTGATGGATTTGGTAAAAATGGAGGCAGGGGTATACGAAGCAAGTAATGATGGTTTCTAGTGGTTGGTTTGGGTGGTATTGGGTTGTTGTGACTGTGGCATTCGAGGTGGGCTGGGCTCTGAACTGGTGATGTTGCGTTGTTGTGTTAACGATGTGGTAGCAATAGTGGGTATGGTAATGGTTGGTGTGCAATATATGCTGGTAATGTTGGCAGTTTCATCTTGGGTTGAGGTGTCTTGGTGGTGGTGTCTGGACTGGTGGTGATGAGATGATTATACTGTGGATGGTGGTGACCGTGTGGCGAGGGTTTGGGTAGGTAGTGATGGTAGAGAGAGAAAAATACAGAGAAAAAATTAAAAAAAGGAGGTAGCTTAATTAAAACCTTCTTTGCAAAACTTTTGCAACTAAGAGATACAAAAGTGTCACTAAAACAAAAAGAATGTAGTTTAGGTTTTCTTTTTTCCCTTTTTGTGATAATTTTGCCCCCAATTAAAGTTCATGTGCAAGGCACATGACAAATTAAAGTGGCTGTGTTGAAGCGGGCTAACAGAATGGCCTGATTGGCATAATCGGAGAGTCTAACGGCCAGTATGACAGAAATTGAAGTTCGGAGGGCAAATCAAGATTTCCCATAAAGTACAATGGTCGATGGCATAATTCACTCTAAAGTGATACTTCCAAGAGGAAATCTACCAAGGTAAAGTTGCTCTACATTGTAGGAAATTGATATCGTGAAAAGATGTAGTCCAAGTCAAAATTGCAAATGCTTGGCGTTTCCTAGATGCTTCGAGTACCATTCAAGTCTCATCAATAAATACAATCTTATCTTGTAAGTAGCACACATGCTTATTTATGGCCAATGGATAAGGGCCTAAAGCTGATCCGTGTTGAAACGTAATGAAAAGTTCCTAACATTGGGTACTAGTTCCTTAATTGGTCGCTAGTTCTTATAGAAAATTATTATTTTTCTTTTTGTTAGTTACTGCTCTACAATGTATACATCCTGAACCTTTCATTTCCTCTCAAAAATCTGTGTCATAACTTTCATTAGCACCTTATTTATTTCCAGAAAAATGAAGACCATATAAAGGGATCTTTCTTTTTTATCTTTAAGTTGTCATGATTAAGAAGGTACCTATCAAGGATATAACTCTTGCTAGCACATTCTGGCTACGAACAGTTCTCCACTTTTAGGCTAACGACCACGTGCGTTGCACGTTGTAATGTAATCTACTTCAAATTATTTATAAAAAGACGCTAAAACAGTAGAACGTCAAAGTAGCATAACTAAATAATCCAAACTTGTTCATTTCCTATAAAGTAATACTAATATGTTAATCCTTTTCAATCTTTATCCTCTTCCTGCAGACGTTTTTGGTCATGGACCCAACTTTTTTGCTTTTTTCCTTTTTCTTCTTTTGAAAACTTTCGAGAGTTTCATCATCATCAATCAGTATGGGCTCTTTATTTGCAACTGTTTCTATGGTCTCTTTCTCTGCACGTGCTTGTTTGATCTCTTTCTCTGCAACTGCTTCTAGTATCATTTTCCCTGCAATTGCTTCTATTTCTTCTGCAATAATTGATGTCTTGCCATCTTTACTTTTAGAGACCCTCTGTAACTTAATAAGAAACTTGTACTTTTCATTTTTGCATCCAACCATCTTTCTGTAGTACCTAGAGTCTTCGTTCTGCATTAAATTAATAATGTTAGGATAGAACATGTAGTTTACATGAATACCTGAAAGAATTTTTTTAAATTATGACCTTAATCCTTAGATTCTTTGTATTGTTCAGCACTACAATCAGTCATCGTTATTGCTACTTCATCAAATAAGATAAGTGTAGCCCTGTATGTGTCATCAACCACGCCGAGCCTAATGTTGTACCTTGATGTAATTAGAAGATGTTAGTATTATGATTGTTGGTGCATTTTTTCGATATCATATGTGTTTACTACACTAACTTGAGACTGTGTTTTGCATTTGACTCATGTCCATTTGTGCATTCAGTCTTGTCATCATATCTTCCAATTGATTTTTGACAAAGTACGCAAGCATCATAATAAGGTTGTCTCTTGTTTTCAACTTCAAGAATTGTTGCTTCAAAGCAACATAAGGAATCTTGTAACCAAAGTTAAGGGACATGAGTTTTATTTCTACAGTAAATTTTTCATATACAACTGTTTGCATGAACTACTATATGAATTTTGACTAACCTGCTCCAAAGAAGTGCGCTTGTATATAATGTCTCCTAACGTCACTGCTTTTGCTTGATTCATTTGTTTCTCTAAGAATAAGAAGTTAATTGTTTTGTTCTTTGTTGATTTTTTTATCCTAAAATCACAAACTGTTAGCTAATAATAATATGCAAGGAAAGAACTTATACATAATTTATAAGCATTGAAAGATATTTGAACTTTTATACCATTTCTTAATCTTTTCTGCTTCTTTGCACTTAGGTTCCACTTGTATTGCCGAAAGTGATGATGATGAGTATTGCTTCTCTCCTGCAACATCATTGTTAGTAGTGGAATCTAATATGTTATAAGAGTCCATATATTTCACGTGTCATACCTTGGAACGTGGACTCGCTTAGATTGGATAATTCAATAATTGGATTCTTATTAACAATATCCTCAAGTAGTTTTCCTTCATTTAGAGCCATGTCTCCCCACAAGCATATGGTCATCAGGTTTAGCTTGCATAATAATAATAATAATAATAATAGATTATTGTAGCAGAAACAACTGTAAATGTACTTAAATGAATGGGTACTTACTCTTTCGTGAGAAGAATAACCTCTCTTTTGTTAGTCGAACCTCATCTTGTTTTCTTGATGATAAAATTTCTCTTGACTTTGTATAGAAGACCTAGGATTTCTGTATTTTTTTTTTGACATTAGGTCTTGCCATTTCAGTAAGACTTCAATCATGCATACAATTAAAGTTGATAACGTACCAGTGTTTGGTTTTTTTCCCTCTTCATTTGCAGTTTGCTTGAATGTCATGATGTTGGATTGAACATTGATTTCATTTTCTTCCTCACGAATTATTGTGCTTGCTTTTAACATCAACTCAATCTTCGGATGGACATTTTGAAAATTTGGATTTATCGACTTAACAGTTCCATTACCAATTTTGTAACACTTGTTGTATTTGAAGATGCCATCAAATTTTGTTATTACTTCCTCAAACATAACAGCCTGAACTTTTGTTCCATGCATTGTTAGAATGCAAAAATGTGAATTTCATAGTATTATGATGGTATAAAGAGGAAAAGAAAAAATACGCTCGTGTAAATACCTCTTCATCAATTAAAATTAGCTTACATATCCTTCCCTCGACCTTTGCGTTAGTATACGAATCGATCGTGCCAACTCGTAACACTTTTACTTTTATAGTCCAAGTCTTTTGGTACGCCACCAAAGAGTTAATGGGTATTGCTTTAGTAGCTTCCATCTCAACAGTCGTCATGTGCATCTTCATGATAATAATGTTGAAATTGACAAAAACTTGTGAATCGAAATTTCTAATTATAAAGATACAATTGTAATATGCTATTAATAAACATAATTTTTAAAAATAAATATGATAGTAACTAAAAAAAAAAAAAACCTTTTCCTTTAAATAGTCACATGTCCCATAACTTAAAAGTCTAAAATAAAACCACAAAAAAACTGATGAAACAACTTGTAACCTAAAGCCTAGCAATTTAAGAAGAATTGTTCGACTGAAGAACTTCTTTGTAGACTATATTTTTCGTGTATGTCGTCCTTTCTTTTTCTGGCCCCGACTTGATCAAAACTTTTGTTGTTGCCATGGATGTTCCTTTTGATAAGGCAACATATAATTGTCCAGGAGAGAAAACTGGCTCAGGTAAATAGATGCCGACAAATGGTATAGTCTGTCCTTGAGCCTTGTTAATGGTCATTGCAAAACATAGGCGTACTGGGGATTGCTTCCGTCTAAACTGAAATGGGTAGCCTTCATTCTCAACCGGGGAAAGAAGAATTCGTGGTATTAAGACTGGTTTCCCGATAAATTGGCCTATTGTAATTTCTGCATGGATAACAATGTCTTCATATTTCTTGCAGACCATTCTTGTCTCGTTGCATAAACCATTAGATGGATCTAAGTTTCTTAGTAACATGATTGGACAGTTTTCCTTCAGGACTAAACAATGTGGAGGTAAGCCATTAGGGGTTAAGGAGTTCAAAAATTCCTCTGTATAGTAATGGTTGATATCATCAACTGCTTCATCATAAATATTGTATATTTTTGCATTACCAGCAAAGCTTTGAGATCATATTTTCATTAAGATTATCCACGTACTCATTTTTGGAAGCAAGTATTGCACGCTCTGTCATGTACACTACTGAATGTGCATTTTCTTGTAAAGAAGGAAATATGCAATCAATCAAGGATTGCTCAGGGTCTGCATCATTATCACATTTGATCACAATTTCATATGGAATATGTACCATGTCATTCTCGTTGGTTGGCTCGTCCCCATCCCCAACTCGTAGAAGAAATTCACTGAAACATGGATCGCCTCTTGCTCTCATGTTTCTTATTAAAGTGAATTTTTGCATCCTTGACCACAAATACGATTTCACAAGGCTTGCATTTATAGTTTCTTCTCTTGTGCTCTTTGGAATAACTGGTAACACTTGGCGAAAGTCCCCTCCAAAGACAAGTATTTTCCCACTAAAATCTTCTTCATTGTCCATGATATCTCTCAATGTTCTGTCAACTGTCTCAATTGTAAAGTGTTTTGACATTGGTGTTTCATCCCAGATAATTAGTTTTGATGCACGTATTAACTCAGTTGTCCCACTTTGCTTGGGTATGTTACAAACACTTGTCTCATTTACTGTAATTGGAATATTCAGATGTGAATGGGTTGTTCTCCCACCAGGTAATAGAGATGCTGCTACACCTGATGTCGCAGTTGCAAGTGATATCATCTTCCTTCTTTTTACATTTGCTAACAATGCATGGTACAATAACGTTTTCCATGTACCTCCTGGACCATCGATGAAGAAAACACCACTCCCTCCAGAATCTACTCGATCTATTATTGCTCAAAAGCAGTCTTTTGTTCAGGATTTAACATGACTTCAGCAGAGTAGTCTTCAAATGGAGTCTCAACAGACAATTCATCCATCAATTCTCTTGTAATATGGTTTAAATTATCTTCACGGTTGGATGGTAAACTTGGTAAATCATAGTGGCTGATAGATTTCCCCATGCTCTCAAGGAAGAAGTTGATACTTTTCAGAGTGCTTGACACATAAGAATTGGGTGCAATTTCAGGTTCTCTTCTAAAATCTTCAGACATCGGGTCATAAAATCTGTCACATAGCATTCGTACATCACTTGGTTGGCAGTGGACTAACAACGTAGCAAATAGTCTGTGCATGGCATGAGGCATCTGAAATGTTGTTGCTTCATTCAAACAATTAAAAATGCTTTGATCATATTCTAGTAGCCCTCTTTTCAGTGCCGCCTCTCTAAATGACATATATTGTCTTCCATTAATTGTTAGTAGATCTTAAAAGGATTTTGGACCCCTGACGTGATTTAATAACAATCTCAAGTAACATCTCTCTCCTTCTGCTGGATTTGCGCCATTGACACGACCAATCACTTCCTTTTTTTTGCCTTTTATTCCAACACTTATATTTGTGGTTCCACGTGTAATGCTCCGGAATTTCTCTGTAAAGATACTTTGTTGATTCTTTGCCATCTGCACATATTTTGAAAAACTCTGTGAGCATTGTTCGTAAAAGGTTGTCATTGGCTATTACATTTTCTAAGTTTTGATTTGCCTAATAAGTAACACACTGCTTCCCTGGAAGGTGTAGTTGCAAGTTTATAGCTACTGGGTACATCTCATTCTGATTGAACTCATATATCCTCCACATTGCTTCTTGAGCTGATACCCACCTTCCATCCTGAAAATGTTGGATTTCATCAATCACATTTTCATTATCTCCAGTAGCAATATGTACAGCAACTATGTCATGTCCCTTGTAGATATAGTTGTAAAGATACTTAACTGCCTTCAGTCCAGAGCATACTTCAATGTTGATATGACAATTATATCTAGTAAGAAGGTAAGGATTATAAGGTACTACCCATTGATTATCGAGCTCAGCAGTTCGAATCATCACCTTTTGCTTGTCATCTCTTCTTCTATAACTTGGATAGCCGTCCTTTGCACACATTGTCTTCTTACAAAATGGTCGAGGATAATGGCTCTTACATTCTCCGTTCATCATGCAAGGGTTTTTTTTGTGTTTATCTCCACAAGGACCATGCATCATATGTTTAAGGACTAACTCATACAGCTGTGGATACTTATTCTTATCAGGGATCTGCGCACATATGAATTCATCATATTGATCAGGGGTACTAATCTTATGCTCGGAGCTTAATATAATCAACATGTGTGCATGTGGCAAGCCTCTTTTCTGGAATTCAATTACATGGACATTGGCTGCTACTCTTCCAAAGATATTTTTCTTAAACAATTGGTCTTTGAGATCATGTAACTTTGCTCGAAACACTCTAGAAACCAAATCTGGTATATCTTGTGCACGTTGGCCTTCTTTTAGCTGGTTATGTATCTCTTTCCACTCAGGGTTACATGTCATTGTAAGGAAAAGATCTGGTCCTTCGACCAACCTGACTCCCTCTTGTTTCTCCCGCCATTACAGAATCTACAATGCCCTAATATAGTTCAGATCTGATATTTGACTGGCTTCTTAAAAAATAATCTAACCTAGTTGTCTCTAGCTTGATGTACATATCCACTGCATACTGTTGTAAGAGTCGGCCAGTCAACAAAAGAGTTGAGTTTTCGGATTCTCGCTCTTGCAGTTTATAACAATAATATTGTCTACATGACACATTTGCATGAGTTTGGTTGCCAACATCTACAACAAGGGGAAGGTTAGCTGATTTTCTATCTCTTTTTTTTTTTTTTTTTGGGTTATTCACTTACGAGAGGCACATGAGAAATATTTTATTCGGGGCCACTAAGATCGTCAATAACTTTATATCATCACATACAAAAAAAATATGAACTCGTACAAAGTACTCCACAGCACCGTACGTATACTTGTGAGTTTTATTGAATGTATGCAAAAGTAATTATATATTTAAGTAATTAAGTAAAAAAAAAAATGTTCTTACCTCACCTTGTGTACTGTTGGGCACGAATGTATGCAATTGCACTATCGTTCGTTCTTTTGTGACAGTTATTCTCAAAATTTTCTAGCTTAAGTACTAAGTTTTGAGTACCACCTAAAACTATACTTAAGCTTAATGTTACCTTCTTTTTTTAACCTTGTACTTAAAAAATCTGTTGTTTAAGGTTTTGTACAGAATGACTATACATAGATTACCTTAAAGGTACATCTCATTTAAGTTACTCTCCCCAAAACAAAAATTTGACCTAAAAATAAAATATTGTACTGCAACTTTGGAAACTAACTTAAAGTACTTACTAAACTATAAGCAAAATATTTTCTAAGCATTTCTCCCTAGTCTACCCCAAGTACTAAGCATATTTTCGGAGAACAATCAAGGGGTATTTATGTCAATACAACTACCCATGTTCTTATCCAATCCAGGGCTTCTAAAAGTCTTGTATAATTGCTCATCCTATCACAAAAACCCATATTAGCACCCCCACCACACGGGTATTTATCTGAAGCACATGAAGATTTTACAAATTTATGTGATTCGACGGGATGCAAGCTGGTGGTGATCCGATGGTCGACGGCGGCATGCAAGCTGTTTGATTAAATGTATGTGATTCAACTGGGGTCGACGGCGGCATGCAAGCTATATTTTCATGCTTTGCAATGGTATCCTAGATTCGGTACTGGGTAATATATTGGTGGTCTTGGTATTCCTGTATATTTGCATGATGGTGCCACGGGTGGGAAAGGGCTTCAACTTGTGGTAATCCGATGGTCGACGGATGGATGCAAGCTGTTTGATTAAATGCCTAAGAGAGACGTTTCATGCTTTGCAATGGTATCCTAGATTCGTAATGTACAGAATCTAAAATATTGGTGGTCTTGGTATTCCTGTATATTGGCATGATGGTGCCACGGGTGGGAAAAGGGCTTCAACTTGTGGTAATCCGATGGTCGACGGATGGATGCAAGCTGTTTGATTAAATGCCTAAGAGAGACGTCGTCACATACTCCCATATAATCAGCTGAATATCTTATCGCACTGAAGCACGTGAAGATTTTACAAATCTATGTGATTCGACGGGATGCAAGCTGGTGCGGATCCGATGGTCGACGGCGGCATGCAAGCTGTTTGATTAAATGTATGTGATTCAACTGAAGCACTCCGCTTTTCTCATATAATCACGGTAATATCTTATATAAAATCGAATACGTGCAAAACTATACACAGTCCATATAATCGGTAACACGGTCAAATTTTGCTGAACAATGGCAATAACGTGTAGTGAATCCTCGAGTCCATAAAAACTTACCTTTTTCACCTTTCTGTTGAATGAATTCTCAGAATTTGCTGAACAATGGCAATATGTGGAGGTTTGGGGGCTGTGGTTTAACGTGAATAGAGGCAGAGCTGAGCTAGGTCTTGGAGAGCATGCATGATTATATAGGGTTGGGTTTCCCTTTTATTTTTAGTAAAAGTCGTAATAACTCTTATATCTAATAACACACTATGTTTTAATAAGGGTTGTTCAGGAAACATGCTTGATATTGTATAAGAAGTCAAAAACACCCTTATATTTTCATAAGTCTAAACTCCAAATAAGGGTATTTAATGGCAAAGAAATGTTATAAGTCAAAAACGCCCTTACTCACCCTTAATTTTTTATGGAAAAATCAATTAGAAAAGGGTATTTAAAGGAAAGAAAAGATTAGTCATTTAAGCCAATACGTGCTTTTATAGATGTATAGATACGTGCTTTTATAGATGTATAGCTATAGATTTTGGGTGCCACGTTGTAAGAAGTCAACTAGTCAGAGGCCACCACTCATCAACCAGTTAACATCATGGTCAAGCGATCAATTCAATCACTTGAGTCATTAAGCTCTTTCAACACTCTGAATACACTCCAACACCCTTGAGTACCTACGCTGATGGAAGCGCATCAATACCTTTAAGGCTCGCCTCTGTTTCGTCTCCATGGGCTGTGTCGCTCGCCCACCGCACACTCTTGCTTTATGCTTTTATAACGCTGCTCCCATCCGCTGCGCCCCTGAGCCTCGATCCTTGTCCGCCACACCCTTGTGCAGAGCTGTAACTCTCCAACATGCCCATGCAACGTGCCCTCAGCACTGCATCATATCCCCATGCCCTCGCCACATCTTCACCCTCTATGCACCCTTGGCCTTGGTCATCGACCATGCTTCCGGCTATTCTCTGAAATGTGCAGCATCCTTAAGGGCTATTGTAGTGGTGCTCTGGCACGATGACGCTTTGTGATCATGGGTTGGCTTGTTCCTCCTAAACACGACCTCATGGTGCCTGAGTGCTCCGGCACAAGGGCTCTCCTCAACTGGGTAGCTTCGCTCCTCTTGGACTCTACCTTACTGTACTATAAGTGCTCCGGCTGAAAAACTCACCTCGGGAAGGTGCGCTTTTTCCAGAAACTATCTCCCCTCACGGTATTATGCGTATGTGATTAGTCTACGTGCTCCTACACCGGGGCTTTTTTTCTTCGGGTGTTGCCATGCATGTTTAGGCCATGCACTCCGCCATCGGGGCTCTTCTTCATTGGGCACATCGCATTTAAGGGTTTAGTCCACGTGCTCCGGCACTGGAACCTCTCTTCATCGAGATTAGGGTGATTGCATGATTTGTTTATGTGCTTCAGTACAAGGGCTCATGTCAATTCTATTTTCAGCAAATCACCTTATGGACTTGGGTTCATGTCAATTCTATTTTCAGCAAATCACCTTATGGACTTGGGTTCATGTCAATTCTATTTTCAGCAACTTGCTAATGAACACTCTATGGAAATGAAGACTTTCAATTCCCAAATCACCTTCTTTCTTGGGAAGGCATATAATGTCAACTTATACACAGGCGCTCCATTCATCTCAGTGGCAATACATTAAAGCAGCCTAAATATACTCTTGGAGAACATGCTGGACCAATAAACTTATGTACAGAAGAAAGAGAAGTTACCTGAAACCTTACCAGCACAAATAATCTGATTGGTTGGACTATGATTACTCCTACCTATAACTTTGGCAACGCGATTCTTCGCTTACAAACCTCCACTTTAAACTTTGTTGAAATGTTATAACTGTCTGATTGGAAGTTCAAGCTTCACAGTGGAGAAATGAATGAGCTATACATTAAGGGTAGGGTCACACTAGCTATGAAAATACAAGCCTTGTCTTCTTAGCTAGGCTATAAACCAGACAATCTATGAAGTTAAGCTAGAGCCTTCTCTACTGTATTGATGGATCCAATGTCGAAGGATATATATATTTCTTTTAATTTGGAAAGCAAAAGGATTGAGGATTTTTATGAATCAAGTTTTATAGTTTGCATAGCTCTAAAGTACTCCTGTTGTTCACTCCAGAGCTTCTAATGGAATCTGAAACATTTTATGCCTTTGTTTCCATATATCCCAATTTCTTTGAGGTCTATGTATTTAAAGACAATGTGCATCAGGTATAAGTTTCAGTAATTGAGATAGGTAGTGAAGGCTTCTTATTCTTTCGTTGGCGAAATTCCCTGGTTGGCACACCTCTGTGATGTTTTGACCTCATCAAGCTCGTTACAGGTTGGTGCTGCTAACCATGTCTCCAAAGGAATGGAGAGGTGCACATTAAGCATGTAAAACCTTCACTTGCAGCGCTGTATGCTGACCAATTTTCTAGTTATTCTTCATATATTGTTTTTCCTCTTTATAGACTTACGCCCATTAAGTTTGTGAATGACCAAAGGCATGTGGCTACCTCAAGTCGTCTGATATTATTCAATGTTCACTTAACTTTTAAAGATGTTAAATCCACTTTTTTTTTTTTGGGTCAGTCTGGGTCCAACTGTCAAATGAAACTTGAATTGAAGTAGTTCCTATAGATAGACAACAAAGTAATATATCTGTTTGGATTATTGCTAAACCAAGGCTTTACGAGGAAGAAGCATTTGCAGTAGATGAAATCCTGTTAACTAATTGAATGCCGTCTGTCTTCTGTTCAAGGAATATGAGATTATATGTTGATCAATCTTATTTGACGACATGAATCTAATTGGAGCTCGGATTTACTTTCCTAGTTTCAATGAGGGTGATCACGCCTAGAATTCTGCTCAAGACATGGTCGGGATTGCCACATGCACGTTTGCGTACTCATGCAAGCTGCATGAATTGGCAGCCTTTGATGATGCTATAGCTGATGGGATGGATATCAGGATAATTTCTGTAGGGGGAGATGTAGCATTTGAGTGGACAGATGATTTTGCACTTGGTACTTTTCATGCCATGGAGTGGGGTTACAGACTGCAGAAACCTATGGTACCCTGCCTCAAAAATTGTCGCTAAAGAAAGTTACAATATATGGTAGGAACGAAACTTTGGAACATGAGCAACAAAATGTTGGTGCCGGAATTTCAAGAGCATTTGGATCTTTCTTACATGAAGCATGCAACATTCCCTGACAAGGAGCGACCAGAGCATCAATGGTAAAGTAGGTGTTGTTGTGGGAGCTGGAGCTGGTATGAGGTTCCTTGCGGGAGCATAACTAGAATTTGAGAATCCTGCGGCCCAGACTCGGATGAAGTAGCATTTCTTGTTGATCGAATCTTTTTGCTAATACTGGTTTGGAATTCTGTGTTACCTTATGTTCGACCCATTTCTGGGGTGTATGCAGTAGTTTAAGGAGTTGGTGTGGCATGTTGTCCAATTAAGCTTCCATTAGCAAGGTCTTGAATTGAAGTTATTTCATGTTAGCTTGTGTGAGTCTTACAACACGGTGGTGCAGTTTGATTTAGTTTACAAGCTAGGTATGGTTGCGAGGGGAGTGCTAAAATAAACATGACGTGCATTTGGACCTCTGATCGTTTAATCTTTTAACGTAGCTTTATCATTACATTGGATAGGCTTTAAATCACGTCTAGCAAAATGCTGGTATATCGGTGTCTACACTTTTGAGCAGTAACCACACTGCGGCTGCGGCAACTGCACCTTCAGTTAGTGTTCATACATGATGCCAAATTACTTATGCGCGCTAGAATTTACATCTAAAGATGTCAGCATTAGGAAATTTATGTAAGGGGCCTTTTCTACAGCTCTAACATGAACTAATTAGTAATCTAGAACAAGCAATTTAAACACTGCTTAGTCTTTACCATCCTGTTTATAAGTGTATAATTGTATGCTTAATGTGGTGCAGTAATTTATTGCTAGGTGACATTGGCTTATGCACGGGGATAATGATATTGAACATGCGCAGGCTGGTACGCATAACATCCCAAAAGGGTATCGATAGCATTCCACCATAAGAGAACAAGATATGGAGCAGAAAGGCATAAGACATCATCAAGTTAAAGCTGATAAATGTTGGGGGAAAAGGACTGAAAGGGAAGTGCCTGTGGGTAAAGGTAGTTTTGAGTGCTGACCACTGAGTGAATCTCCTAGCAAGCAACTGACCAAAGTCTGAAATGATGTTGCAGCCTTGCACCCTTGGCCTCTCTTACGACCGGCAGCGCTCTGGCAATGGCAGAAGAAGGTTCATAAGCATTGCAGAGGCCCCCATTACATTACACAGCTAATCATAGTCCTCTCTCTGTAGCACTTTTACAGTTCAAAATGCACTTCACAACTCTATGAAACTTTTTGCAGCTCAAGGTTACCTTTGGCCTTTTTCTTTTGTCTCCCAGATCTAGTAAGGCTATGCCTGCAGTTGGACACCTCACCTTGAAAAGTTGTACTGCTGCTTCAGAGGTGTAGTAATTCTTATCAAGTGGTGAAATTTTTTCACAAAACAAGTTTTGTGAGGTTTTAAAGCAACAAAATGATGTTGGTATACCCTTTTTTAAACTGTTTCAAGTCCAAGCAAATATGTCTAGACCAGCAATTTGTGGGAAGTCAGACTTCAGCAATTTGAGAAAGTGGGCGAACACGGTTTCCAAAATCAGAATATTGGGGCTTAATCACTCTCTTGTTGTTTCTCAAGTGGAGGATTTTAGCTTTTGAGTATTGAAAGTATTGATGGGAGACGAAGATGCTATACATTTGATGTTTGTTTCGTTTTACTGTACTTTCTTAGCTTCATACAAAGCCTAAAGAAATTATAATGGAGAGAAAACAATGAAGAAAGAAAAGAATCTTAAAAGTTTTGAGATTGAAAAGTTTCCATAGGTAGATAGAACCTCAAAATGACATTTAAAAATATTCGGTGGACTGAGATCGGGTATAGATCTTGGTACGATACTCCTTGGACGGGGTAAATTTTGACACGTGGTGTCTCACTTTGATATCCCGCTCACTCTTATCGTATTTTTTGGCCTTAGACTTAGTCCTAATGGTTTTTAATTTAAGTCAAAAGATGATTACAGTAGAAAATCTTTGTCAAGATGCTATGCTATGCCTATGCTAAGTTCAACCTTTCAATAATTTAGCTGCACATGCAATAAAAACACCCTCTTGTTCCTTGTTAGGGTGGCTCTATGAACGACTATCCCCCCACCGATGACCGGGCCTTTTTCAGCCTTTTATACCTACTATGGTCGGTGGTCCCATTGTGCTTCATTTCAATCATATAACATGCAACAAACCTAGATGCTCTTCAATGTATTTGGGACCTCTTGCTGTACTAAACCAGGTACTTGTGTTTGGTGCATGAACATACCAAGCCAGTGAAGAACTGATTGTGTTGCTTTCTCCTAAATATATACCATGAGTAGGATTTTTTGGGTGTGTGGTCATTTCTTTTTCAGGAAGCTTGAATGGTTCTATAGATTTTGTGTATGTTGCACCAATTCTGGATAGTTTCGTGAGTGAAATCTTTACGTCAAGCATGTTTAGTAATCATCATAGTTGCTATATAGGTGACTGTAGGCTCATCCCACAGTTCCCGTTCGCGCCAAAAACTGTTTCGTGTAGAATGACCAGAAGATGATCTGCAAGAGTATCAGCTCTATTATTGTCTGACTGCTCCCACGTCAAGATTGACTTGCACCAGTGTGAATTCTAAGCATAAGCACTCTGACATCCCAGTTGAAAGAGAAAAATTGTTTACTATTTCTGGACGATAAGAAAACTGGAGTCCAAAATGGTGTGCTCATCTAGAATTGCCAGTCAATCAGTTGACAATTTGCACATCCACATGCTTAAGAAAATGAGAGTAATCAGTACTACTGACTACAGAGTAATTACTGATACTTGACAAGAAGGTCTTTGGTGCATGAGTGTGTGTGTGTCCCTTAACAAGAGATTGCATTCCAAAAGTCAACAATTTTTGTCATTATTTTTAAGAGGAGCGACTATTTGTACACTTTGCTTTGCTTGTCTACACTTTTATTTGTTGCTAAAAAATTAGTATTATTTATTGCTATTACCCTCTTAGCGAGAAAGTAGCGTGTAAAATAGCAATACATGGACGTGAAAAAAGAAGTTAACTACTGAAGTGTGTGGCAAAACTTCAGTAAATACTGAGTCTATCGGGAAATAAGATCGCTAGTAAATAAATAAGTATTGTCACCAGAAGTGTAATTAGAGTATATAATGCAGTGATTACATAACAAGAAAAATGACGATTTTGTGTAGCAGAACTTATTTACTAAGTGATAGATCTGCTTCTTATACCTGGTGGATTTATCATTCATATGACTATGCTTTTGCTTTTGGGTTAGATACGACGCTTTAACAGATTCAAAATGATGGATGAAACAATGCCTATGTACGCTTTAACACTTGAAAATGATCATCGATGAGGCCATGAGTCTACATCTGATGGATGAAACAATGCCTACATACTATCAAGACATATCACTTTCTTGACAAGGTTTTCTCTCCACTAATAAGTGAATATGATCTATGGTTTTCACCAAAAATCATGATCATGGCCCTAGTTGAAGAACCTGCTTAGCACATGCCAAGGGCCAGGTCCTGTTTCCATTTTCAAAACTCTGAAGAGGGCTTTTTTATGGCTGTTGATGTAACAAATTATCCAATCCTGAACAATGCTAGCTCATCCACACATGTGGGGAGAGTGACACAGCTCTCTCTTACATTATTGGGTTCTCCACATATATATATATAATATGAACAAAGAAGTCAATCTATTACAAAGAACATGAACTTGTGCTCAAAATTCAAAACCTCTTTATCAAGTACCTCTGCCCACAAATCCTGGTAACCTTTCACATCTTACGATTGACCAATCTTCTTACAATGAGCCCCTGGTCTGATTAAACGATAGACAGTACCAAGTCAATCTACGACCAGACAGAACTTGTGTTCAGAATCAAAACCCAACATGAAAAACTGCCTCTGCCACATACACTAATAATACTACTAGTAATATTGACATCTTACCATCCGACAGTTTTTCTATCAAATGGGAGTCTAAGATCCGCGAATTACGTGAGATTTCACACTTGCAGAGTATTAGGCGATGGATGTCGCACATCCATCGCCTATTTGCTACGAAAAGTCGTCCACTAATTTGCGTATACAAGGTTAAGGAGCATCTCGTCGAGTCGCATGATTTCTTAAGACCAATTGCCAATTAGATTCTCATCAGAACGGAGAGAGCACTAGCAATGTGTCCTAGGGCACCGGACGTGTGGGAGGGTCCCTACGAGTGAGGAGTGTGAATAAAGTAAAGTTATATCCCCTCCCACATGGAAAGGGAGAAATTCTACGACTAAACTTTTAATACTTAACAAAAGTCTCATTATCTATCGATTAGGTCGTAAACCAGAGTCGCGTACAGAGCGAATGATCGCACTAAACATGCAAAGTCCACATAACCAAGGGGTTTTATACCTATCCTATGCTCAATGCCTGCATACACCAACAAACAAGAAAAGGAATTGTACATGTTCTACTTTGTGCAAGGTGCTTCCAGTTCAGAATTGGAGAATGCACCCAGATCAACTGGCATGTATGTATACATGGATAAAGGGCTCAAAAGGAAAGCAAAGAGAATGGTCTGACGCAGTGCACAGCTAAAGCTAGCGCCGTGGTCCACACTGGACAAGAAAGCAAAGACAGCCTCGCGTCCGTACAATCAGAACTGGGTGCGATGCTTTGACAAAGAAGAAAAGTGACCATAAATCTACAAGCAAATTAAAAGCTATTTTATTTGCAAATCAAATGATTCAAAGGGATTTTTTTAACAGGAAAGAAAGGAAAAAGAAAGAAGACTGTGTTGAAAAGGACAAAAAGGGCAGGGGCCAGTTTGGTAGAAGGTGCAAAGCTAGCTAAGGTGGTCATACATATGCAAACGCAGGCCATATGATCACTAACATGCACACATGGAAACCAACTCCACTATGGAAGACTGAGATCATATCGCTCATCATTGTCGTGGGTCTCTCTCCCCTTCTCTTCTTATCCCGCCATTTGACTTTAGGTCGGATCATTCAACATGGTATCAGAACAGATCGATTCAGTCTTTAACGTTCAAACAAATATTACTGATAAAATCTTACTGACGTATTTGGGCGACTCAAAAGAAAGTTTAACAACACATGAGAGAGGCGTTAAGAATGTCAGTTGAACTGGTAAACGTTTTAATGCGTGCATAGAACTATCTGCTCGTTGTCGATTAGCTTTGAGCCCATTTTGACGATGACGTATATAATTTCTTTTTTCTAAAAAAGAACTAAAAAAAAAGAATGGAAAAACACAAGTATGAACGGTTGTTGTCATTAGCAGCAGCAAAGGTCAACTTTCATCAACTCCGTAGAGGTCTATTCATGTTTTCAGTACCCTACCAGTTGGTTGAAGGGTACACATGCAGCCAGCCACCCCATGGTCAGGACAATTACTTTAGTTTCACACTATTTTGTCTTCATTTTCATTTTTTTTTTCTGGCAGTAGAAGCTTTTATTCTCATTGCTGCTTTTCTTTTCTGTCACGATTTAGGGATACAACTTTTCATGATTTAATTTTACTTCTAAGTAAGGATAGCAACAAGTTGCACCCTCAGTATTATTGTTATTATTGGTGGAATAAGCTAGTTTCAAAATTATCTTCTACCTGGTTTGAACAAGTTTTTGCACTTCAGTCATTATTTAATGTAATATCAGTGATTTGACGCACTTTCAAGACACTGCAAGATAAGATTAATGATCAAAATACTCTCTTCAGTATTCAGAGCACTTTCAAAGCGAGTTAGCCGAGATTCTGGAAGAGAGAGACAAGGGAGAGATGGGTTTGGGGGTGAGAGAAATAACGGACGCGTTATGTAATTAGATTTTAATTTCCTTTAATGAGATGATTTAAAAAATAAAGCATGGAAATAATTAAAAGTTTATAAAAGGTTTCACTACACGGGTACTCTTCCTTAACAATAGTACTCCGTATATGACATGCCTAAGATAAGGCTTATCTGATTATAATCATTCCCCTTCCTACTATTGTCAAATAAAAAGAATGCATCCATCGTCTCAAATCCTACAACTATATACCTAGTAAACTCTCATTTGCGAGCTTTCAAAAATAAATAAAAAGAAGCAATTGCTTTATCTCCATGCTTGCCAACCATTGACATTGAGCTTTGCCCTCAAATTAAACTCTGTCATAATTTTTTGGCCAATAGAATCTTAAGCTATTAAATATTTACCAATTGAACCATGCAATTCACAAACATTTGAGCTTCAAACGGTTTGGGAAATTGTGCATATAAAGAAGTTACGTTTTAATAATGTTTTTAAAGACTCAATAACTACAACGGGTAATCATTCCTTCTAAACCTTAAGTCCTCCCCACTGCCATTGCAACAATAGATCCCCATCACGAGATGGTGGTGATTCAAATGTTGTAGAGGTTGGGGATCCCGATGGTGGTCCTTGGTGCCGTGACAGTGGTGGAGGAGGAGGAAGCGGTGAAAGGGAGGAAGAGAGGAGAGGGAGAGGAGACTAAGGTCAGGGTTTCCTATTTTGGGTGAAATGACGAACTTGCCCTTGACAAAATGTTTTTTTATTATTATTTATGTTATGTCATGTGAAATGGCATTATGGTAAGTAAACTATTCTGTTAAAATTGTTGTCAAAGCTTTGGTTCGCACTTGGAGCAAACGTAGTAGCGTGTGATCTAATGGGAGCTGAGCTTTAGTTCATAGTAAGTTGAGTGGCTAAAAGGCTAATTTCTTTGACCTAATCTCAACATGGACTTGATCGAGCCGTGGTCACACTGCTATAAGGCGTATTAGGGATCTTGAATCTAAGGCTGACATGGTCCGTTTATCGTAGCCGAATAAGAAAAACATAATTCAATGAAAATTAAATTCTTCGATCAGATAATTATAATTGAATAAATTTGAGTCGAATAGAGTAGGTCGTTCAGTTTTAAACTTCAAACGAAATGACCTACTTTGTTCAAAGTCTTCAACATGACGTCGTTTAATTAAGACCAATGTGATAGCGTAGAATAAACACATCCTTCTTATGCTAGGTCACAAGTTAACCTCTCATACGGGATGGAATAATTGGGATAATGGGAAAGCGATGTCGTTTCCTTCAATCGAATAAGGATCTGAATATTGTACAAGAACATGCGAACCGATCAAGAAAAATTAAAAACATATCAACACAAATAACCACAGGCCTACATGGATTGCAGATTATTTCATTTTGTGAATTTGCAATAATTTTTACCCTTTTCCCTAAGTCAGGAAATTTTAGAGCGTGTTGTAACGTCTTCTACATCCCTTGAACCTACCAAAAGGATCTCCGTGCCAGATAATATTGGGTGGATACAATACCTTTCACCTTTATATGATCGATCTTCTCACAAATCAGTCATATTCATCACTTGATGTGTATATCGACAAATAAGAACTAAAGCAATTATCTCTTTAAAGTGGCAAGTACAGCCTTCAAAAGTGACAATAATTCCAGAATCATTATACTCAAAAGGGTCACTAGCACAAACAAACTAAACTAATTAACACTCCCTAAACTTGCATGTGAAGCTGCTTGAAGCATGTTAATGTACAAGAACTTTATCTTTCAAAAGCATGGGGAAGATATTGTGGGAAACACCTGGCCTATGCAATGCAAAGAGTACAAACGTTTTGCTTATTAAAACAAGCAAAGGAGATTTGTATTGTGTGGAAGATTGCTGCCTTTAAGGATACCTAGAACAAGATGGAAGACTTTCTATTCTGATATATACATATAGGATTCCCACTGTGCAGCTTAAGAAATCTTAAGAAAAGCTACTTTGAAATAAGTGTAAACTAGTAGAAAGTGGACATTGTACAAGCTGATTAACAAAGCACAATGTGCTCTATAATTGTGTCAATGTTGTTGGGCTTCCATACTTGCCAGATTTGCAATGCCAACTCTGAAGTATAGCTGGGATGCCAAAAGTTCCACTCTCATCTCAAGGAACATGAAAACCCTAGATATTTGCTCTCGTTTTCATGTCTTTTTGAAAAACTGAAAAACATATATTAACTTGTTTGAATATTATTTTAAAAAATGCAAAAAATAGTAGAAAATTAATTCCCACTTCGGAAAAAAATGAAAACTCCTCTCTGTGTTGTTTGAATACCATTTTCGACACATTTAGAAGTCAAAATTAGCAGGGGGATGAATTTCAATCCCATACTTGCAAAAAATGGATAAACGCAAGACGAAAAATAGTAACCAAACCAAGAAAACTTTAAAACAAAAACATATGGTCTATTTGAAATCATTTGCAGTTTTAGTTTTCAGTTTTCAAAAACCAAAACCAGTTTAGTTTTAGTTTTTTTTTATTTATAAAAACACATGGTTGTTTGATTAGTCAGTTTTTTCTTTGCCATTTTTTATTCTTAATTTTTTTACTAACCTTATAATTGCATTTTTCTCCAACAGACACTTTCCCAAAACTCCAAAGCACCACCATCGGTCAATAACACCACCACCATCCAATTCACAGCACCACCACCATAATCAAATTCACAACACCACCATTCAATTGTAAGTTCATTCTATCAAGAAACCCTTTCACATAACAAATGAAATGGGTTTGTTTTGAGGAAGCTTTTGCAGGGAGCAATAACAAGAGACACGACATAGGGATGGCGATGCTGGGTAGATTTGTTGGTGGCGATGGTGGTGGGGTGGTGACGCTAGGGCAAATTGTGGGTTGTAGGACGGTGCTGAGGTGGTGGCGTTGCTTGAGGTCCGATTAGTTGTCCATGGCAGTGGGGTGAATATGGTGGGTTGAGGTCTGATTCATTGTTGAAGGCGTGAGTTGGCGACGGGGGGCTAGATCCGTGGGTGGCAATGATGGTAGGGTCGCGGTGCTAGGGCAGATCTGTGGTGGTTAGTAGCGGTGGTGTGGCAAACCCGTGGTTATCGAAGGCGTGGGGTGGCGAGAAGATTGAACTTGAGACCTTGCACAAGGATAGCTTTATTATCATCACTATTTATCATTTTCTCAAAAGTTTAAACTATTCAAGAATAACTCCATATATATATATATATATATATATATATATATATATATATATATATATATATGGGAGCTGATTCGTTGCTAGCGCTGGCAGGCTTGCCAGCGCTGTTTTGCCGTCCGCTACATTATGTAGCGGACGTCCGCTACATTATGTAGCGGACGGCAAAACAGCGCTGGCAAGCCTGCCAGCGCTGGCAATGGATCACGACCCTATATATATATATATATATATATATATATATATATATATATATATTAACATGATCACCCTGGTATGATTGCAGCTTGTTGTACGACCACCATTATCAGGAAGGGCTTTTCAATGGCCTAAGTTTGACCCTCCTTTCACAATTTATGCTACTTGGCATCAACATTTCACTATTGTAATATCGGGGAATAACAATAGCGGATCATGGGTGCTATATCGAGGGGGAACAAAGATAACGAAGTAATGTAAAATTACACAATTAACAACATTTTTTTTAGCATTGCACATTTAAAGTGAAAATGGAAAGCACTTTTAAGATATCGGTGCCACTAAAGGCTTTGTTTCTTTTCTTTGTAACCGAAATAAAGCTTTGAGCTTTTGAAGTGCTTTCATACTTTAACCTTGCATTTCTTTGCCGCTATGTATAGTCTTTACAAATTGTGAACTTCTTCGCGACACTATCTGATAGTCAATAGCAATGTTTTTCACTAAGATAAGTTGATGCCAAGGAAAGTGGGTTCGCAGTTGACGTGGAGGTGCCAGGTGAGCTAGGCGGGATGCCCTCTGAAGACCTGCTCCCGTCTCGAAGTGACCTGGGGGTCATAGTCCCTAGGGGTGCTGACGCAAGCCCCCAATACCGGAGCACGTAAGCCAGTCACGTAAGCACCCTGGCGGAGATAGTGTCCCGAAGGAGTCGTCTATTCTGAGGGCCGAGGTAGCATCCTGGAGGAGCCGTCTACCTGGCGGGCCGAGATAGCATCCCGGAGGAGCCGTCTACCTAGCAGAAGGGGAGTTTTCATGCCAAAGCACTTGGAGCTCCCTGGCGAAGATAGTGTCTCGGAGGATTCACCTATCCTCGTGGGTGAGTCCTTGCGCCGGAGCACTCGAAGCCCATCACGGTAGCATCCTGGAGGGGCCGTCTACCTGGCGGGTGCGAGGTAGTATCCCGGATGAGCCATCTACCTGACGGGTTGAGGTAGCATCCCGGATGAGCCGTCTACCTTGCAGAAGGGGAGTTGAAAAGCTTCCTGGCAGAGATAGTGTCCAGGATGAGTCACATATCCCTGTGGGTGAGTCCTTGTGCCGGAGCACTCGGAGCGCGTCAAGGTAGCATCCCGGAGGAGCCGTATACCTGGCGGAAGGGGAGTCTTCATGCTGGAGCACTTAGAGCTCCCTGGTGAAGATAGTGTCCCGGAGGAGTCGACTATCCCCATAGGATGATGTACACTCCGGAGACTGGGTCGAAGCATGTTCCACGACCAAGGAAATGTGCACATGGTGTGGTGAAAGTATGACCAATGCAAGGAGCATGGTAGTGTGACAGAGAGCCACGGAGCACGGCTGTGTTAGCGGCGCAGCGCATGGGCGCGACATAGTGCGTATGGTGCCGGGGGCACGGTAGTGTGACAGAAAGCCTGAGGGTACGACTGTATTAGCGGCGTGGCGCACAGGCGCGGCGGACTGTTGGACTGCCGCGCTCGGACGCCGGCGAAGGGCGTCGCGGGCGCCTGCGACGGGGGTTACGGAAACGGCACGGGGGTGACGTCCGGGACACGGGTTCGCGGAGATGACGTCCGGGCGACGGGGTCACGGAGTGACGTCCGTGCGACGAACGACAAGGGTCGCGGACGATGTATGGTCCCTTGAAGAGAAGTGAAGGTGTTAAGTATGGAGGAAGGCCAAAGGCCAACCCTTGGGGGAAGGCCAAAGGCCAACCAACCCAAGGGAAGGCTGAGGCCGACCCCATGGGGAAGGCTGAGGCCGACCCCATGGGGAAGGCCGAGGCCGACGCCAAGGGGAAGGCCAAGGCCAACTTCCTTGGGCAAGTGTCATGGCACGTCGATGGTTGACGTGCGACATGTGATGGTCGCATCGTGATGAAGCGTCGCGCAAAAATGAATTTCTTAGCGACGAAGTAACGTAACAAAAGTGAGAAGTGCACGTGACTTGAGCGTGCACGCTTTGACCGGTTACGAGCGTTGAATATTGATTGTTGCTTGTGCGGACGTGTCATGGAAATTGGGACCCCCAGTGGGCCTTTGGGTGAGTCCAGAATAGGTTAGGAACATAAGTTTGCATGTAAAAGAAATATTTAGACATAAATATCCATGTAAACGAAAGCAACTTGCACTAGTAAAATAATTTTCCTAACGAAATACTACAAATTACAGATACTGCAGTTTATATTCTTAATTGAATACAAACGAAACATCATAATGGAGTAATAAACATTCAAAAAGTCCTCTCCAATGAATGCAACTATCAGAATGGATAAAACCATCCAAGCGGCGATTATCAGAAACCATGATGGATTGATTGTAGCTGCCCAAGCTCAAGCGTCCCCTCCAATGAATGCGGAAATGGCAGAAGCAACATCAGCTCTCCTTGCGATCAAACTGGCTACAAGGATGAAGTGCTTGAATGTGGTGTTTGAAGGCGATGCTTCCGTGATTGTGGAGTGGATGAATAATTGTGATTCAACACCAAGTTGGTCTTGCTTTGCAGTGGTGGAGGAATCCAAGGACATGCTCAAAAGATTCAATTGTTGGACGTTCTTAAAAGTTAGTAGATTTGCTAATAGGTTAGCGCATAATCTAGCCAGATGGGCTGCGGAAAAAGATTTTTTTGGCCTAGTTCCCACCTCATCCATCTGCCCCCTTTTGTTAATGGACGATGAAGGGAACTAGTTTCTTCTCCCTGTACCTTTTTCAAGTTCTGTTATCATATGTCTTGCTTAGAAAAAAAAACATTCAAAAAGTCAGGAGGGATGGCAGGCTCACGGTGGCCCTACATAAGGTCCGCCCCTGGCCAATAAGGTAGCGTTATCAGACTCCCTTTCCTTTTGGTTATCAGTATCTTTGCTATTCGTTTTTATGTTTCTTAAACTATCTAAAAGATACATAATCTAGAAATAAAAATCATGTGTTAACTTGTTTGGGTACCATTTTTGGAAGGGTTATTATAAAATTGTTCCTTGATCTGTACACGTTTTTGCAGGATAAATTTGTAGGATAATTTTGATCTGTACCAATTTGAAGGATAAATTTGTAATTTAGCATAATTCATCCAACCCCTCTCTCCCCCCCCCCCCCCCCCGCCCCTGATTACCCCCCAATAGTCAACGTGTTTTTGTAATAGCCTTCACACCACGACCTCGAACAATCCTTTGTTGCCTACGTCGCCCACCGCCACTATCTTTTGACCTTACACCACCCTCAACCATCATCTTAACACCCCACAGATACCTTTGAAACCTAAATAGCATGACCGTTGCCACTTTTTTTCGCCTATGCTTCCCCTCACTACCATCTTTTCATCCTTAACCACCGTAACCGCACCCCACAAACACGCACTCCGTAGTTTGCACCTCGTCCCACCATTTACCCTCAATTCAAATACAATGATTTACTATTATCTCTGTCAAATTTAACAAAAAATACGCAAATCAATCTCTGACCACGCATCAAATTCGACCGTGGGAAATCGTTGCCAGAGCCACATCGTTGTACATCGCACCACAAACGGCAGCGATGCCCAACCCCTTATGCTTCCTCTATTGACACGCAACTTTTCCTTTACCTCCTCCCCCTAGGGTTTTCAATGCAGGATTGGCTCCTGGCAATAACACACAGTCATGATCTATGCCTCCATCAAACTGGGTGTGGTAGATGGTCTTGTAGCAGTTGGGTAGTGGCTCATGGCGAATGACGCAACAGAAACAGAGGTGGAGTGATCAGAATGATAAGAAAGACAAACAAAAAAAAAAGATACAGTTTACTAATTTTTCATCTCTACCCTTGAATAATGGCATGTGAGCTATGCATATCATTTTTCATCTTTGGATGGAAGTTAGTTTTTGAATCGAGTTTACAACTGTTTGTGAAATTGCGGGGAACAATTTTGTCAAAGTCGTAAATACATGGACTGACGTGCGAAAACATGTATAGTAGAAATAACAACTTGTAATCAATCCTTTTAGAGTGACAAAACAATTAATTTTATGTCGTACTAAAATGTTGTCTGAATATCATTTTCCACGCAAGTGTAATGAACTCCAATAATCTATTAGCAAAGAGTTGGTGAATAGTATCTGAGTTTGATGTTTTAAAAAAATGAACTTGAAAATAGTGACTTAACAAAAAAATATTTATTGAAAAATAAAAGCTACCATTAGAGTAAAATATTGTAGAGTCGATCTCCTAATTTAAGGTAAAAAAATGGTCGAGATTAATGGTTCGGACCATGTATCCGATTGCTACTTACCACCGCACCATCTCGGGACGCGGTTCTAATCCATAAGACCTCATAGAATGATTGTAGCTTTATAATTAAGGTTACATGATGTTCACTTTTTTAATTAAGCACATAAATTAACAAACACCTAGCCACAAGCAAGACAATGGAAGGGCATAATGACCATCACATGCACCACTTTTTGGAGACGCATTTGAGTGGCCATTTGACTAAGTACCTTTTAAATTAATCCCCCCCTCCTGCATTGGAAGTGAGAAATGGAGGAATGAATTAGTGGACATCCCTTTTAATAACACCCATAATAATTACTTCTCAAAGAAATCCCCCTTTTGACTTCTTCAAAGTCTCTCTCTCGCCCCCAGGTTTGGCTGATTTACCTGCTTGATAAAATAGATTAAAACTTAATCACCTTTATGATTGTACTTGGACCCCCCACTCTCTCTCCAACCTTTGCACCTATGTTCTGCTAACCTTATTGGATGCTCCCTTTCCCCATTTCTTCTTTGTTGCAAAACTGGTGGTGGTTGTACAATTACCCATTTGAATTTTCATGACCTTGTCTGTCATATCTTTTTGTCACTTTTTCTTTGAGTCACATCATGATATTTTACTCTCTACTTTTTCATGGCTTATCCTTTTTGATTTCTTTATCTTTCTAAAATATTATTTTTCTCGGTTTGTAGTTTGTAAATAGTTAACGACGATGACACTCCTCGAGAGTATATGAGTATATTGTAACGGTCGTTCTTCACATTTGAGAGATTATACAACTCTCCTTCACATTTTGGGGGAACATATCAACTTCCCCTTTGTTAATTTACGTCCGTTTAACTGTCAAAAATATTTTGAAACTGGAAAATAGCCATGCTACCACTATTACCATAGCAATCCAATCAAGCTCAAATTGTCAATCACCCCAAACCCAAATATGTAAGGTTTGTGGTCGTAATTTAACCATAACCTTTTCTTGATTTTTTTTTAATTTCAAATTTAGTTAAACTCAAACCGTAAGAATATAACGGATAAGTATCATTTGACAAGTCATACTAGGGAGCAAAACAACAAGCAAAGTTGGCAAAAAAGGTCAAAGATAATACCAATTAGGACTAATCTTAAAACCAAGACCTCAAGATTGTATTTAATCACCTGCTGATTGGGACAAATCAGAATCTCAAACTGCTTTTTCACTCCAGTTTAGTTGTATTTCGCAATCCTGAAGAAACTTTGCTGACCCAACTTATCAACAAGGGCGGAGTTTATGAATCGGCCTAAAAATGACGAAACTGAGGGATTTGACTCGTCTTAATTCTAGTTACATCAAACCACTATTTTTAAATAAGAAATTTAACGAAACAAAGAGAGGGTATTCGGCACAAACAATCTACAAGCTTGTCATAGTTCCATGTGTTCGGAACTCTTTTATACCAAGAAATAACCATACACATCGTATATACTTTTTGCGACTAATTATTACGTGGTTCTTAACTATTTGTCTGCAGCCATGAAATAACTATATTATATATCAAATGATCTTATATTGTCGAGGCTATTGATCCTGAACCACTCAATACGTGCAGTACTGTTGTAAAGAATTGTTCAAAAAGTATTCTTGTACATGCAAGTAACCCTAAATTTACCCACAAAAGGGATGATGGAATGATCAAGTTAATAGAAATATTGGAAGTGTTTGGATTTCAATTCGAAGCTAGCATCTCCTTCCTAGAGTGGCAGAGGAACAAATCTAGACCAACTTCAGAGGTATTCTGGTTGGGTGCCAGCATATACTGATTATGATAATGCTAGCAAGATAAAGGAAAACATCCAAGATCCTTATGCATGTAGGCAAAGCTAACCCCTATTTTGTATAATGATACACTTTGATTGTTTAGGGAAGCAAAAGAAATTTGGGCACCTTGAACTTGGGATTATGGGGCCTGAATCTACCATCATGGCATATGATATTTTTAAGCTTTTCTAATTTGCTACATAAAAAACAACACTTCATAGGAAGTAATAAAACATTTGGAAAATATATGGTATATCCCTTTCTAGCATGTCAATCTTATAATGGGGATGTTGCATGGGTCTGAACTACACAATACAGTGTCCCTCCCCGTCCCTTAATTAAGCTCATCATCGTACAATGTCAATTATCTACATCATCATAAAGAATTCCTACTACTTTTGAAGCGTTTCATTAGTACATAGCATAGCTCAAGGGAACGAATACAAACATAAGAACAAGGTGGTAGTATAGAAATGTGTTTTTTTTCCTTTTTCTTGTATTTGTAAAGAAAATTATTGAAAAGCAAAGGCATAAACACCGTAACTCGTGTTTTTTATACCTGAAAACAGTTTTAGACAACCCTAGAGTTCTTGATGTTCAAAAGCAAATACCTAATCATCATAACTTGTATGCTTTTATACCTGAAAACAGTTTTAGACAATCCTAGAGCGCTTGAAATACTTTCAGAGTTCTTACCAGAAGAACAAAAAAAGAAACTTCAAGAGGCGAAACATGATAAGTGAGTTTTTAAACACAACAAACTCATTCAATTAATGAGCTACAAATACAACTTTGAACTAAATGGCTCATGTCAATCTGTAGAATGGCCTACTCCGGTCAAAAAAATAATATATATATACACACACACACACACGCTAGAAGGGCCTACTGAGTAGAAGATACAATTTGGAAGAGTACATAAATGCAGGTCATTATGTGTGACATCAACTGGAACTGGAAGAAGCAGATAAGTGTTTGAGTCAGATGTAACTTTCTCTGTGGATTTTCACCTGTTCCCTTAAGTAGCAGTTACTTTTATATCTCAGTACAGTAGATGAATTAATGTCTTCACACTTCAGAGCATCTTTCTTTGTCATTTTTTTATGGATAGACCTTCTACTTCTTCCTTATTCAAAGTCACAGAATGGATATCAGTAACTCCACACGCAAATGTGACACACGCAATGTGCGCGTAAAAATAAAATTAATAGTATGAATTTTGTTAAAAAATAATCAAACATCACTTATAAATGTTTATTGTCACGTTCCGTAAAATAGATTTAATTTGTGAAAATCAAACATGCCCTTACATGTAGTTATTTACTATTTAATTTTTTTATTTTTTGTCCCTTTTTAAAAAAAAATTAATTAATTTCACTTGTCACCGTTCTACATAGGTAAGTTATGTAACACCAAAATAAATGTTACAGCAAAAGGGGTATTCTCTTTATATATCATATAGAATATAGATATAGATTTAGTAAAACTGGAGCTGACAGACAGTTAACACTCTATTTTCTACTTGGCATGCCTATTATTTTTGTCATATCAACCAAATTCATTCAACATTTCTCTCTATTTCATGTCAACATGTCTAACTTAAAAAGCTTATTAAAAAATTTGCAGTTTCAGCATGTCTTCCCCTCTGGTCTTAAATTATTCCTTTTATTTAGACAAGTCCAAGACTTTCAATCTCTCCCCTTTTATTTCATTGCAAGCCATATATATATACACTAACAAACACACACACACACACACGAACACACGAATATATATATATATATATATATATATATATATATATATATATATATATATAATTTATTTATTTATTTATATATATATTATTCTTTCCTCGGTGGCCTTTATTAATACAAATCTCAATGCATGAGTTATTCTTATCATTATTATGTTATTTGGAAAATACTATTTTTTAACTTCACATACTATTTCACTTCTTCAATTGTTGCTAAAAAGATAACAGTTGTTATAAAAATATATTTTAACCATAAAAAATGATAGAAAACTTATATAAAAAAGGTAAAAATAACATTTATGTTTGTATTACTAACATCTATTAGGCATGTAAGGATGGGCTTTCTCAATGAATATAATGTGGGGTTAAACCTAGTATATAACTGAATTACCAAGCAATTATTTCTCGATTGTGTCAAGTTTGTTGTTAATTCAACACACACGTACGCCTCCACCGAAAAAGAAAAATCTAGCATCAATGTTGTCCTTCGCTTGTTCAAAATCATGGCTTTACCATTGCTTAAATCCTGATGGTTCGAAACATACGGTCAAAACAGTGAACACTTGTAAACGAAGCTATTTCTTGAAATTCTAACACTCCAAACCTTCCAAATAATCACATGTTATCATTTTTGCATCTTGCTCTGCATCGATTACTATCCCTCGGTTGTATATACTTAGATTCCATAAGTTGATAACTCGCCTTTTAGTTTCAGAGAGCTACGAGAATTACATTTGGTTTTATAAAAGACACCAGAACTGCTAGAAAAAAGTTTATCTATTAAAAGTTGTTCGTCTACAATGACAACAAATTTCAGTGTGAATGAAAAATAATAAAAAACCACAAGAGGTCACAATAGTTTTCAATGTATTTATATTTATACTACTTATAAAAGTACTGATATGTACGTGAAAATCATTTTTTGGACAACTTTAACCATATGAAATAATTTTTTTAACTTTTTTTGCCATCCAATTAATTTAGAGGAGATCTGATACTATCCAGATCTCTTCTTTTACCGGTCATAGAGGAAATCAAAAGTTAGATAAGTGAGCCTTTAATGCATATACTACTCATGTTGCATCATTCGTCAAATATTTATTGATAGTTGACACTTGGTTACAAAAACTCTAACTCTTCCGATTCCTCGTCACCTTTCCTCTACCATCGTTAGCTTTGTTGATAGTTGAACTTCCTGATTATTTCACCAACTTTATCTTTCTTCCGTTTGATTGGTGCGATGCATTAAGAAGTTTGTTGATTTTCACAATTATACTTTTCATTACTCATACTAGCAAAACTTCTTTAGGTGTGTGTCTCTCTAGCTCGAAACGTGTTGCTAATGCGTTCACGCTTATAAAACATGCCACATTTTCACCTTCAAATCGACTTTCCCAATAAATCATCTAACAAAATGTGCCTTCTTTCGTTGCATTTTTGTTTGATAAGATGAAGCCATAATACCATAAAGTAGCATTTCAATGGTGGGTTAAGGGGTTCGTGCAAAGATAGACCATCATATGCCTAAGGTAGGACCTCTTGAGGAAGCATATTGATATCCCTTACATATATTGTGTCAAGGAAGAATGAAATGCAAAAGATATAAACGTAGTGTTAAGCAATTCTTATGCTGTCAAAACTAATACTTGAACCTTCATTAAATTTAAACTCTTCCATCATAGCATGTAATCATATTGTATAATCTTTGCTCATTCTCTTTGAAAAAAATATTTTGTTTTTTTTTCAAATTTTAATTAAAAGCATATTTATTAACAAAATGGCACAAAAGAGCCAGAGATAACATCCATCTATTGAAAGTTGGTATGACTCATTGGCTTTTCCTTTATTAATCCTTTGGACTTTAAAAAAATAGAAGATTGTTCTTACATGAAATCATGATGAAAACGTGCCACGCACGTGCCTTGCTACTAGTGTGAGAAAAAAGTAAGAAAGATTAGATGAAAAGAAAAAAGGGTTGCTATGGCAAATATGAGCAATTTAAAGGATGACCTTTTATATATTCGAAAGCAGTAGACAGAGACAAACGCGCATGGGTGGCCGAAACAAAAGAAACCTTTGTTCTCAAAGTGTTTTGCCTCATCATTTCTCTCTCAATATTTGTCCTCTACTCCAAAGCAACCTCCACTGCACTTTGCTCCATTGCAATATAAAGATCTACACCTGTTTTAAAACGCGGAAACAAAGATGTAATTTCATAAGCCTCGCGTTTTAAAAAATATTGAACGGTCCAAGACTTGATTTCGATAATCTAGAACAGCTTGAGTACATATCACGGTAACTTCTGTTCTTTTGTTTAGTCTTTCTTCTTACCTCTCCTGTTTTTCATCATTCAAAAGTTCTGAACGATGATTGGGACCAATAGGCCGAGACAGTGCAATACTTGCTCCCATGTATAAAATTCAGCTGAATTTTTTTGTACTCCATCCAGTCCAGATTTATTTGGGTGTCTTGCTTGACATACAAGTTCGATTAAGTTTTCTGGTACATAAATGAGTCTAGAAAAATGCTATTAATTATATCTTTGAGTTATCAATCATATGCATAAGAGGTGCCTAGTAGTGATTTGCATCTTCATAATTTCTCTTGTCATGAAAATTTTAGAGCATTTTATGTCTTTCATATTTTGCTATTTTTTTTTTTTGTTGTTGTCACACTGCATCTATGATATCTGTATACATATGTATGAAGACACATACAACACATATATTCTATTAATCGCACTATTTTATTTGAAGAATCTGGCAGAAAAAACCTTGCAACTTGAAAGAATTTGCAGCACAAGTCAGATCTCACTTTACTTTATTCTCTTCTCTGTGATTCTGACTTTGGGTTCCTTATTAAACTCTCCAAATGTGTGATTAAAGTAAATTACCTCTGACATACACTTAAGCAGCTCTCTACATTAATACATCTAGAAAGCTAATAATACCCTTAAATTAGCTTTAATTCAGAAAGTACAAACAAAAAGAGAAAATTACTCATAACTGCATATATTTATACTGCCCTTTTTTTTTTTGTAGAAAACAAAAAGCTGAAGGAGATTCTCATTCATGGTGATTTTCTGACAAAGTTAGTGCAGAAAAAACCTTGCCATTTTCTGGCAAATTAGCAAAAATAAGCTGGAAAGAAGGGTTGAGACAAAATGTAGTGGAGATTTGATGGATCCAAGCTGGTTTTAAGTGGAATTCAACTTTCTAAGTATTTGCTTACTACTAAGTTGGCTACTTAGCTTAGAGGCAAAGGTCAAAGCAGTACATGTTCATTTTTTGAAGAACCCATATTTTGGCAACCTAGCTAGCTTCCTTTCAGTATATACCAGATCCCATATCCAAAGACATCTTGATTTTCTGTCTAAAAGAAAAAAATATATATTCAATAATAGCTAAAGTCATCAATTCAATTCAATTCATTATGCGTTTTATGATATTTTTAGAGGTTCTTTTAGACTTACTTAAAATTGGTCAATCCTGATTAATGAAGTATGCAAGTGTTTGACCGAAAAAGTAGAACGATAATACTCATTTTCTTGAATTCTAATTAAATCAGCATTTAAGAATCGTGTTTGACTAAAAAAATTACCTAATTTTTTTGACATATAAATAGACATTAACTTCCCCTTTAGATTTAAAACTTTTAGCACTTTTTATCCAAACACATCCACAACATATAATTGATTCTACTTAAAGTGGACTAGAGCTGATTTTGATAACTGGTTTTACTTTAATCAAAATATATATTTATAATAATCAATCACAAATTTCCCTTTAAAACACAAAGCATTACAGTACTTGTACATTTGAAGATTTATTTATATAAAATCTTAACCTTTACTACCCCCAGTTCAAACGCAAATTGACCATGATCATTTTTCTAAAACAAACCAAACCCAAATTGATGGCAATCATAAAAGGTAAGAAAATCACTCCAAACAGCTAGAAACCATTTCTAGACATTATAATAATCTACCAAAAAGAAAAAGAGTACCCCTTTATTGTTGGTAGTAACTTGATCATTTCTACCCCTCATGCCATAGTAGATGCTAATCATGAGGGGATGGATTAACTTACTTTTCTATACTTACCTCACCCACATTTACTTTGTCATGATTCACCCTAACAATAAAGTCTGAACAACATGGAATGGTTTACCCTAACACTTTATTTCACGGATATGGATCCCCTGCTGCTGAGTTACAACAGGGTGCTGTACCCAGTAACGTGAGAGGGGGAAGAGAGAGAGAGGGTAGAGAGAAAGGGAAGAGAGAGAGAGTAACCATGCTTTGTATCCCTCTATCTCTCTTCCCCCTTTCACATTGCTGGGTACAACATGGTTACAGCAGGGAATCATAATCCTTATTTCACAGCTGAATGTCTGCAGAGAAACCCTAAATCCAACAAAAGAGAAAAGGACAAAACAAAACAACATATGCACCTTATATACGAGACTAAAATATGCTGTTGTACATCACCTTTGCTGTAATAGCAAAAGGAAAAAGTTTAGTTGCTATTCCGGTTGGAAGAATCTTCCTATTACCCCCTAGATAGCGACAATCAATAGTCTCTAAATGTTCCTAGTGATTTTTATTTAGTGACGCTAAAAAAGTGATGCTAATAATTGTTGCTGAAAGTGTTAGAAGAAAAGATACTAAAAATTTTTACGACTATTAATTGTCACTATACACGGGGTTAGAGGAAGATTCCTACGACCCGCGTACGAGACAAAGTTTGTTCATAACAAAAAATCGCTAAATTTTATTGTAACGAGTAACTCGTTTCTCCTCCAACATCACCCCAAGTTGATAAAAAATACCTTGAAAAGACTCTCTCTCTCTCTCTCTCTTCAACCCTAGCCCTGCAGCCCACACCATAAGAAAATATTTTAAGTAATACCGAGAATGTAATAGTTTGTTAGTATTAATTAAGATTATAACAGCATCTCTGCTTAACTGTGAATACATAATCTGTGGACTATAATTTATGTTATATATACGCGGTAAAAAATGTACTTTCAGTACAGCGAGGAGGGAAAAACGGCGGATTTATAGGGAGACAGACAGAGAGGTATGGTTAATGGTTTGACGTTTGACCACCAACTTTTGACTCCAAAGCTTTCCGAGTTTAACTTGTTCGAGAAGCCAGACACCTCATAAATTACTAGTTACCTACCAAACTTGCCTTTGGTTACATGTTGTCTTTATTATTATATTATTATTATTATACTCCGTAATTCTCATGTTTTTAAATTATAACAAAAAAACATTCAAGAAAAAATATGTATAGCTTGTTTGAATAACACTTTTTAGAAATATATAATAAGAACAAATTTTAGCTCCTACCCTACCCGAGTTGTAGGAACTTTCCTCCAACCTCGTGTATAGTGACAATCAATAGTTGTTAAATGTTTCTAGTGACTTTTCTTCTAACATTTTTATTGACAATTATTACCAGCACTTTTTTAGCGTTACTAAATCGAGACGATTGATTGTCGTTATATAGGGGGCAGAAAGAAGATTCTTGCAACCGGGATGACAACTAATTTTTTTTCCTTATGATAATAGTATGTAAATAAATACCTTTTTAAAGATAAGTATACATTTCTATGTGTTTGAACACTGTTTGTTTGATAATATATTTGCAATAATTTGACGAATAGTGCTTGTATTTGGTGTTTGTTAAGTGTAATATAATTTCAAAAAGGAAAAAATGAATTTTAAAAAATGGAAAATAGAAAATAGTAACCAAAAGGAGTACAAAAATAGAAATCTTGAAACTTATATCATTAAGCCTAATTAATCTCATTTATTAGGCAACTTAGCCTTGAAATTAGGTTGTTTCTATGTAAAGGAGTTGAATAACCATAAATCACATTCTTTTTTTTTATCCTTAAATCAAGGCAGTGGTTCGATTTATCTCTTAATTTAACTTCATCTAATTAAGGTAAAAAACTTGAATACAAATTCTATTTTAGGTTCTATGCGAAGTCAACTAATAAATTCTGTTTTTATCATAACAACTAATTACATACTGTACTTTTTGATACATACATACATATATAGTTGTTAATTTAATGCATATTTTATGCAGTTTTAACTGATTTAAATCTCATTTTTAGTCCATAACAACTTTGTTCATTTTTGTTATGCATATATATGTATTGGTGAATTTAGTACAACTCATAAAAATATTTATGTCTAAATTAGAATAGATATGACGAGAGACAACATGTATATATATATAGGGCAAATTACACTAAAACCCCATGAGGTTTTACGTAATTACACTCCACTACCGCTATCTTTAAAAATTACACTCCACCCCCCTGAGGTTTGTACCCGCATTACACATAACTACACACTTTTAACGGCCCGTCCAATTCCGTTTCAAGATTTCCTGACACACTCCTTTATGTAATTTTCATACTCAAAATACCCCCCTTTATAACATTTTATAACATAAAATACATATACTATTCTCGCAACGGCACCGTGGACTTCATCTTCCTCCAGTACGTCACCGTCTCCAACCCCAACCGCGACGCCTTCACCCACTACGACAGCTCCCTCCAGCTCGCCTACTCCGGCGCCCCCGTCGGCTTCATCTTCATTTTGCAGTGAAGCAGTGCCAATACAAGGTGCTGGGGCTTGACGGCGACTGCACCGCCGACGAGATCCGCTCCGCCTACACCGCCGGCTTGCCCTCCAGCACCACCCGGACAAGCTCGCCCAGTTCGGCATCTCCCCCGCCGCCTACCGCCGGCTTGCCCTCCAGGCCTATCAAACATCTCCCTTCCCATAGAAGACACCCGACCCCCTCCCTCCCACCTTTCCCAAAGTGTCTTGACGTGTCAAAAACCCAGTTGCCCTGTGGACAACAGTAACTTCAGATCCAGAACATCAACTACTGAACTACTGACAATCACTCAACCACCCAACTCTACCCTTTACCAGTGGTGGTGGTGGTGGTAAAAAGAGGAGTTATAGCTTAGCCATGTACGAGCCTCACAGATCTAAGACCGGTCGTACAACCAACCTTGCCTCGTGCATAGTGGCCACGGTCTTCTTGCTCTTCCTGTCGGCCGAAATCGTCGTCGCTTACTTCCTCCTCTTCAAACTGAAAGACCCCAAGATCGCCGTCGACGCCGTCCAGTTCCCGACCTTCTCCGTCGCCAACGGCACCGCGGACTTCACCTTCCTCCAGTACATCACTGTCTCCAACCCCAACCGCGACGCCTTCACCCATTACGACAGCTCCCTCCAACTCGCCTACTCCGACGCCCCAATCGGCTTCATCTTCATTTTGCAGTGAATTGTGTTGTACAAATGGTGCTCAACCTTCGAATATTAGGACCAGAATGGAGCTAGTTTTGATGGACCGATTGAGATGCATCTTGATGAACTTCGGGCTGTCGATCAGAGCGCACCACGACTTTGAAACGCATTTGGACTGTGAAGAGACTTGACTGGCAATCGAGTGAGTATGTCGGCGATTACATCAGATGGGAGGTCTGGCATTGGGTCTAATGGAGGTTTAGGGTTTTTGTAAATTTCAGCCAAATTCCAAGAAAACATTGTTGAGGGGCATTTATGTCTTTTTGCATTGCATCGTTAACACCGTAAGAAAAAATGTTACTTTTTGAGCGGAGTGTAATTTTTAAAGATAGCGGTAGTGGAGTGTAATTACGTAAAACCTCAGGGGGTTTTAGTGTAATTTACCCATAAATATATATATATATATATATATATATATATATTATGAGATCAAGACGATAACCTATTACGCAATCTCAAATTCTTCAGTTGGAATTCAAAAACCCAATCTCAAGTTTCCAAACAGTAATTCTTGTCGGAGTGAGAGCTCTTTCCATCTCTCTCTCTCTAGTCTGGGCTGCTGTGCTCATCATCTCGTCATCTGTCATTATCTCTCTCCCTCCCTCGTGTGTGCGCGTGTGCCTGTTTTACAGTACAGAAGAAGCAAACTCGAGGAAAGAAAACCACCAACTGTAAAAATAAACCCAAATTCCAAACTGGGTTGTGTTCAAGAAGAGTAAATGAAAGGGGCAGAGAATAATAAAAGTTTATTGGTGTGAGGGAAGAAAAATTGGACTCCGAAGTATTGGAAGAGAGAGAAAGGGATAAAAAGAAGGGGGGTTGTTTGCAAAAATTATAAAGGCACCAATGTCACAAGATTCTGAGGAGATAAAGACCATTGAGCAGTGGAGATGGTCTGAAATGCAAGGCCTTGAGCTTGTGTCCCCTGAAAAGAGTCCTTCTTCCACTAAAGAAGTGGGGGAAGAACAGAGTGAGCAGAACAGAGGAGGGGAGAGAGAGCAAGAAATGGAGGCTCCTGAGGGAAGCAAAAAAGAAGGTAGTGACGCAGAGAAGCCTAATTCTGCTCTTCCCTCCGCTGGGTTTGGTGAGCTCTTTAGATTTGCAGATAGGTTGGATTACATTCTGATGGGAATTGGAACAGTTGGCGCCTTTGTTCATGGGTGTTCTTTGCCTCTGTTTCTTCGGTTTTTCGCTGATCTTGTAAATTCTTTTGGGTCTAATGCTAACAATATTGATAAGATGACGCAAGAAGTTTCGAAGGTAAAATCATTCACAAGTCACAACATAATTCTCTGCATTTTTTGAGCTTTTCATCATGAAGTTTGAAGTTCTTTTGTCTCATGTTTCCCTTTTGTAGTATGCATTTTATTTTCTTGTGGTGGGTGCTGCAATATGGGCATCTTCATGGGCAGGTGACAATTTCTGTGCCAAAGTTTGATTCTTGGGGTTCGTTCTTTATCCCAAGTTCTTGGACTAAAATGGCCATTCTTGAACTGGGTTTTTCAGAAATTTCTTGTTGGATGTGGACTGGAGAGAGACAATCGACAAGAATGAGGATCAAGTACCTAGAAGCAGCCTTGAACCAAGATATACAGTATTTTGACACAGAGGTTCGGACATCGGACGTCGTCTTTGCCATCAACACTGATGCAGTGATGGTCCAAGATGCCATTAGTGAGAAGGTAAAGAAGGAATTAACCCAATAAAAGAAAAGAGAAAAAAGAAACCAAATTTCTATGAAAGATCTCATTTTTGATGTTTTCTGTTCAGTTCGGCACTGAAATTTAGGCTTGTTTTATGTGTTTCTATTTCTGTGTGTGCAGTTGGGTAATTTTATTCACTACATGGCAACATTCGTGTCTGGATTTGTAGTGGGTTTCACTGCCGTCTGGCAACTAGCACTGGTAACACTTGCTGTGGTTCCTCTCATAGCTGTAATTGGGGCCATCCATGCCACCACATTAGCCAAGCTCTCTTCCAAGAGCCAAGAAGCTCTTTCACAAGCAGGAAATATTGCAGAACAGGTCAGTCAAACTGTAAATTTTCCAACATTTATGAAGTTTCCTCTCAATGGGATTGTGAGCAACTTGTACTGAACAAACTTGGTACATATGAAACTTTTCCCCTGATTCACTGGGTTTCTGTGAGGCAAACTAAACTTGGTCATAGCAATTTTTTCCCTTTTTTAAGTCGTTAGGGAATTGCTGAAATTGAGCTAAATTAATCAATATTTCGTCATTTTTCTTTCATGGGTATGCAGGGGATTTAATTTCTTCTTAGAAAGTTTCTTAGTTTTTTCTTTCTGGGTATTGCTTCATTTGAGTCACATTTCTAAGGAACTTTTTCTATTTTTCTTGCATTTGGCTTGTGGGGGACTAAGTTCTCGTTAAGCAAAATTTCTCTAATGCTGACTTTCAGCCAAATTGCTGAAACTTTGTGACTTGCACCGGGTTTGAGGGGGGACTGCATTCTTCATCAAGCAAATTTTTTCTGTACTTTTTATCTGGGCATTGCTGAATTTGAGCCGAATTGCAGACAATAGTTCAAATCAGGACGGTAATGGCATTTGTGGGTGAATCAAGAGCAATACAAGCCTACACTTCGGCCTTAAAGATCGCCCAAAGGCTCGGGTACAAGACTGGATTCTCAAAGGGAATGGGACTAGGTGCAACATACTTCACAGTCTTTTGCTGTTATGCACTTCTTCTCTGGTACGGAGGTTATCTGGTTAGACACCACTATACCAATGGAGGACTTGCCATTGCCACTATGTTCGCTGTAATGATAGGTGGACTGTAAGTACTCTGTTTTGGAAATTTGCTCTGTGTGTTTTCTCTCCGAATTTGGTTGTTTTTGGAGTAAATGTTCTTGTTTTATTGACAGTGCTTTGGGACAATCTGCCCCAAGCATGAGTGCATTTGCCAAGGCCAAAGTTGCGGCTGCTAAAATCTTCCGTATAATTGACCATAAACCAAGTGTTGACAAAAACGGCGAATCGGGTTTGGAATTGGGCTCTGTTTCAGGACAAGTAGAGCTACAAAATGTAGATTTTTGCTACCCTTCAAGGCCAGAAGTTCAGATACTAAATAATTTGTCACTTAGTGTTCCAGCTGGGAAGACCATAGCTTTGGTAGGAAGCAGTGGCTCCGGGAAGAGCACTGTGGTTTCTCTCATTGAAAGATTTTATGATCCCACCTCAGGTAATAGTAATACTGGATAATGATTTCATAATAATTGAACCAGTGGTTCTGTATGCATTTCTTAGTAGACAACTTTAATGCATATCCGGCAGCTGAACTGAATTCTGCTTTCTGAGTTTTGTGCAGTCCACGTGTCTTTGAAAATGTGTGTTTGTGGGAACGAAAATTTCTGTTAATGAATAGTAGCTGTGCAGGACAAATTCTGCTGGATGGGCATGACATAAAGACATTAAAGCTGGGATGGCTGAGGCAGCAAATAGGATTAGTGAGCCAAGAGCCAGCTCTGTTTGCTACCACTATCAAAGAAAATATACTCTTGGGTAGACCCGACGCGACTCTAGTTGAGATCGAAGAAGCTGCTAGAGTTGCGAATGCCCATTCATTCATTATCAAACTTCCCGATGGCTATGACACCCAGGTGCGCTACTTCTCCATCCGTCCTTCTAAAAAAGACCCCATTAATCTTTCTAAGTTCACGCTTAATTTCAGTCACCTTAACGGTTGGGGGCTGTGTGGATGCGGATGGGTGTGTTTACTTAGTCAATGCCTGGGAGGTGAAGTTAGTCATTGATTCTGGACAGAAGGGGGGGCCTTCTTTAGTTGATTTTTCAATTGCTTTTTAGTTGCTACATTATTACATTAAAGGCTGAATGGCATATTTGGTCAACAAACAAACCTAACTTCTTTTAAAGTCAAGGTGTTTGGTCATTCATTTTTAAAAAGGTACAACATGGTTTCCAGTCAACAACGCATGTGCAGATCTAAATAGGGTTTTCTTTATTGCTGCAGGCGACAATGACTTCTAAATTAACAGAATGGGAGGTAGACCAGATGAGTTAGAGATGAACAATAGGAAAACAAAGAAATGAAGAGCATGTAGGGTTCATCCGTAATTTTAATAATGACAATGAAACCCCACAGGAATAAACTATTACTCGTGATTCTATGGGACTCACAAGGGATGGAGGGGGCTCTGTGACATTGTTAATGAAGCTAAAATGGAAAATAATAACATGATAGCAAGTAGGGGACAAACAGCTGCATAAACATGTACTAATCTTTGATTATGGAGTTTGATTTGACTTATAGAGAAAAATAGTAATGAAGTTTGATTCTGTTTAGGAATATTTTGTTAATGTGAAGAGTTAGATATTTTCCTGGATGTTCTTAGATTAATTGGAAGAAAATGTGAAAGGGGTGCATCTACATCTTTTTAGCATACTTTGAACTGAAGAAACACTTGACTCTAGGCTATGCATTACAATAGCAAAAATTAGCTCGGATGAGAAAAAAATTCATGCTTTGTTCTTTGAATGCAGACATTCACTTGTTCTAAGTATTATCTCTGGAACTAGAATTACTACGATCAACTCTCCAAGAGAAGACATGCATGATAAAAAAATTGAATATCACGCTAAAGATTACTTTGGTATGTTGACAGGTAGGGGAGAGGGGATTGCAACTCTCAGGTGGACAGAAGCAGAGAATAGCTATAGCGAGGGCAATGCTTAAAAACCCCGGAATCCTGCTTTTAGATGAGGCAACAAGTGCATTAGACTCCGAGTCAGAAAAGTTAGTGCAAGAGGCGCTCGATCGCTTCATGATTGGGAGGACAACTCTTGTCATCGCCCACCGCCTCTCCACTATCCGGAAGGCTGACCTTGTTGCAATTCTGCAGCAGGGTAGTGTCCATGAGCTTGGAACCCACGATGAGCTCATTGCCAAAGGAGACAACGGTGTCTATGCCAAGCTCATCCGCATGCAGGAGATAGCTCATGAAACTGCCCTTAATAATGCCAGAAAGAGTAGTGCAAGGTTGGTATACCAACTCATGTTGTGCCACTCCTTGAGAGTCCATCCTGAAATACATTTTTTCGATTTTTTTTACTCTGTAAAGAGTTTATGCTGAGCTTATGATTGTTTGTCTGACATGGTTCCTCCCTCGCAGGCCTTCTAGTGCAAGAAATTCAGTAAGTTCACCTATAATTGCCCGTAACTCCTCTTACGGCCGATCTCCATACTCACGCCGGTTATCCGACTTCTCTACCTCTGACTTCAGCCTATCTTTGGATGCTTCACACCCCAATTATCGGCTTGAAAAGCTTGCTTTCAAGGAGCAAGCTAGTTCCTTCTGGCGCCTCGCAAAAATGAACTCTCCTGAATGGACTTATGCTTTAGTTGGTTCTATAGGTTCGGTCATATGTGGCTCACTTAGTGCTTTCTTTGCATATGTCCTGAGTGCTGTCCTCAGTGTATACTACAGTCAAGACCATGCTTATATGATCAGACAAATTGGTAAATACTGCTATCTTTTGATTGGGGTCTCTTCAGCTGCACTTATTTTCAACACCTTACAGCATTTTTTCTGGGATGTTGTGGGAGAAAACCTTACGAAGAGGGTGAGGGAGAAAATGCTTGCAGCAGTGCTGAAAAATGAAATGGCATGGTTTGATCAGGAAGAGAATGAGAGTTCTAGAGTTGCGGCAAGGCTGGCTCTTGATGCCAACAATGTTCGGTCAGCCATCGGGGATCGGATCTCAGTTATTATGCAGAACTCGGCGCTCATGCTAGTTGCCTGCACTGCAGGTTTTGTTCTGCAGTGGCGCCTAGCCCTTGTCCTCATAGCAGTCTTCCCTCTTGTCGTTGCGGCCACCGTTTTGCAGGTATGTTTTCCATTAAAAACCCCTATGGACATGCACATTTAATCAATCACTGGGGGCGCAAATGAAATCCACAATCAATATTCCTTGTTTTTGTTGTATGTCAAACAGAAAATGTTCATGAAAGGGTTCTCAGGAGACCTAGAAGCTGCCCATTCCAAAGCCACACAACTAGCCGCAGAAGCTGTGGCCAACATAAGAACCGTCGCTGCCTTTAATTCAGAATCGAAAATAGTTGGCCTTTTCACCTCCAACCTCCAAACTCCACTCCGACGATGCTTCTGGAAAGGGCAGATAGCAGGAAGTGGATATGGGATAGCCCAATTCTTGCTTTATGCTTCCTATGCTCTTGGCCTATGGTATGCGTCCTGGCTTGTAAAGCATGGAATCTCTGACTTCTCAAAGACAATTCGGGTTTTCATGGTCCTGATGGTCTCAGCCAACGGGGCAGCTGAAACACTAACCTTAGCCCCTGACTTCATCAAGGGTGGTCGAGCAATGCAGTCTGTTTTCGACCTCCTTGATCGCAAAACAGAAATTGAGCCTGATGATCCAGATGCCTCCCCCGTCCCTGACCGCCTTCGTGGGGAAGTGGAACTGAAGCACGTAGACTTTTCTTATCCCTCCCGTCCTGATATGCCAGTTTTCCGGGATCTCACTCTTCGTGCCCGAGCTGGAAAAACTCTTGCCCTTGTCGGCCCAAGTGGATGTGGTAAGAGCTCAGTCATTGCGCTTATACAGCGTTTCTACGAGCCATCTTCTGGACGCGTGATGATTGATGGGAAGGACATTCGAAAATACAATTTAAAGGCATTACGACGCCACATTGCTATGGTTCCACAGGAGCCATGTCTCTTTGCTACGACCATTTATGAAAATATTGCCTATGGACACGAGTCAGCCACAGAGGCTGAGATAATCGAGGCTGCTACTCTGTCAAACGCCCACAAGTTTATATCCTCACTGCCAGATGGCTACAAAACATTTGTGGGAGAAAGGGGAGTTCAATTGTCCGGAGGACAGAAGCAAAGGATTGCCATTGCTCGGGCTTTCCTAAGGAAGTCAGAGGTAATGCTGCTGGACGAAGCTACGAGCGCACTTGACGTAGAGTCGGAAAGGTGTGTACAAGAGGCCCTGGAGCGTGCTTGCGCAGGAAAGACCACCATTGTAGTTGCACACCGGCTCTCCACAATAAGAAATGCCCACATCATCGCCGTGATAGATGATGGGAAAGTGGCAGAGCAAGGCTCTCATTCACACCTTTTGAAAAATTACCCTGATGGGAGTTATGCGCGAATGATACAGTTACAAAGGTTCTCACACGGACAGGCGGTTAGTATGGCATCAGGTTCAACTTCATCAACACGTCCTAAAGAAGATGAAGATAGAGAAGGCCAATGAGGTACAAAGACAAATTAAAACCAAAAGGAGTATATGGTTTATACGTCCTTGATGATTTTTGCATCTCTTGTTTTTGTTCCTTTTGGTATAGTGTAGTGTGTATTTTCTCATTTACCATAATATATGTGCTTCACTTTTGATCACTTCCTCTCTTTAACTACTACTCCCCGTCATGGCTTCGAGATGCAGAACCGCCTCTTTACCTGGTGAGTGTAAGACTTTGTACATGTAACCTTTCCCAGACCCTGCAATGACGGGATCCTTGTTCCATTATGTATCTCTCCTTCCGACCATGAACTTCACCGCCTCGTTTCACTAAGGTTGAAATAGATTTACACCTGCTCTCTCTGTTCAACATCTCTTCCCCTCATAGATAGGATAATATTGGAATGCACATTATTGAGAAGGAACGGACTTGGTTTGCCCTACTCCATCTGCAACGTGGGTGCAGTTATTAAACGGACCCTACCCTCTACTAATCATGCGTGCAATATGATAATTTTCCATCGACTTTTGTGTGACTCGAATTCAACGTCCATGGTGGTTCTGTTTTTCGTTAGTAATTAGCCTAATGACGATGTAGACGTTCGATGCAACCCAATAGTCGCGAAAATGCGACAGATTTGAGAACCATTCCTGTATCATGTCTTGGTATCTTTTTTTCATTTAGGATGACAGTGATTGGGGACGTATAAAAAGGAAGGGAACAGCATTATTGACTTGGGTTCACATGGTGGTTGCACATGCGGATGAGCCATAAAAACACTGATAGCAACTACAGGTCAGAACTTGGTGAAGAAACAAAGACTTAAGGGAAGGGGCTGGGGTGTAGGGGGCGGGGTGTACATCATAGTCTTTAGAGTACAAGAGTACATGGTGGTGAAGGTGCACGAGAAGGAAAGAGGACATGAATTTGGAAACAGATAGGGACATGATGCTCTTTGTGCGGGTGGGCATGCCTAATTTGTGTGCTCTTAAGAATGATGAGAGCATGGTGAATGGCCAAGAATGCATTGGTCTCTAGTGGCTTCAAGGGATAGCCATATCTTGTTCTGGATTGCTTGAGAGCTTAGTTTTGGAGGGTTTTGTGCATCACCCAACATGGGCATCTATCAGTATCTACATCTGTTTTGGTCTTTAGGCAACTACAAGCAAACAATTAGAAAGCAATACAAAAACTGTTTTAATATTTCCTTTGTACCAAAAAACAAAAGTAACAACTGCAAGCACAGTATTGGAAGTATCATACATAAGCATCACTGTAGAAGCCCACTGGAGGATCTAATGAGGCCCACAGAAACATCGAGGTTAATCTAAACCCGGACAAGGAGGTACTCGCAACAAGCAGTAATTAATGCTCTAGTCTATTTATACTAACAAAAAATTTTAGCTCCTACCTAGGTTGAATGAATATAGCTACACCTGACTGTATAGCTAAAAAAATGCTACTAAGAATTGTTGTTACAAGTGAAAATGCGATCATTAACTGTTATTATACGCGGAGTTTTAGCTATCTTCCTAGAACTGAGTTAGCAGCAAAAAAAATTTCCTTATACTACACTGCATGTTAAAGAGCGTAAGTAGTTAGATAAACTGGCAAAGCCAGAAATATTGAGTGGGGCGGGAACTTTTTTTTTTTTTTTCAGTTTTATGATTCAGCAAGAAGGATATTCATGAACTCATGTCCTAATATGTTTGTTCACGCTTTTTTGTCGGCAAAGTTAAATCTCATAAGATTATGTCCATGTCTAAGCTACTGGAATAAATAGTGGAATTCAATGTTGAATTCCATTTTTTTATCTAGTTTGCTCAATCTGAAGCTCAATAGAAAATTTGGGGCGTTAAAGGCCAAATTGCTATTACTGTTCAACATGCAAATTATAAGTTCCAAATTCCCAAGTGCCAAATTCTCAATCTGAAAATCAAAATCCCCAAATTTTCAATTCCTAAAATTTGAAATTATAAGTTCCTAATCCCATCATTCTAAATTAAAACAAAAAATTGTACTTATTATTAAGAAAGGGTTCAAAGAATTCAACTATGTAGGAATCAAACACGAGTGTTACCGTAAAAAATTGCTCCAGTGACCTTCAGGTATTAAAAGACAAACAAGGAATCCACCATGAGATCGCCGCTGGCCAACAAGCAACACTTCAGCCCGATTGATGGCATCTCAAAAACAAAATAGAAAAATCACTTTCCGCTGCAATACCAATCGAGGGAAGCGATTTTTTTTCTAAAGCCACCAGACATTTGGCTCGACTGATTAGATCTTACGCTAGACGTGGACTGGCTGGAGGAGGGAGACGATAAAATGGGTGAGGGCAGAGGCGGAGAATGCGGTGTTGCAGCCACAGCCCAGAGGCAGTGTGCTTGACAACGTTGACTTTATGTCTTTATTTATTTGGAGTTTAACTTTGCTTGTGTGTGTGTGTGTGTTTATTTGTGTAAGTTTAGCATTAAAATGCCTAAAAGGACATTTCTTTTAATTTTGCCTAAAAATTTATGGTATTTTTAACATGCCAAGGAAAATGAATAGCATCATACTTGCTGATTTGTGTGGAGTTGCCTTTGAAAGGCAACCCAAGTAACTTTGGTAGTCCATTTTTGTTTTGTTTCCCTTCCAACAAAAAGAAGAAGATGATTTAGCTCCATATTTTTGCCAGAATAGGACATAGATGAACTCCTCGAAGCTACTTGAGTAATGGTTACCCATTTGTGATATTCCCAACGCTGGGATATGTTCAAAAAAGAGTTCAAATCTATAGAGTCTTTCATGGTCAACAGGTAATGGTTACCCATTTGTGACCCACTTAAACCCGTAGGTTATTGGGTTCAAAATGTAAATGACACATTAGGACCCAATTATTTAATTTGCGGGTTTGGATGGCTTTTAAGCAGATAAATGAGTTCAGGTTGTGGATGCCTTTGAAGGCAAAACTGCCTGCAAAAAATCTTTTTACCATCAATATTCACCCGCAATCTTCTTTTTAGGTCTCCTTCTTTTCCCTCTGCTCTTAGTCGCTCATTCATAACTAGAAAATGATTCCGAGGAAGACCTCTTTCCCCTTTTTCTCCCAATATAAAGTGTGCGAAGGAACTATGCAAATGACTCGGTCACAAGTTTTTCTGCCTCTTGATAAGGTTTCGGATTTGTGATTGCAATTGACATGCAGAATTCAGAACAACAGTTGTTGGTGCATGAGAGTTTTAACTACCAAATGCAGCCACTATCAGAAAGAAACCAAGAACAACATTACATTTGCAGCGCATTTTCCTAATTTTTCCTTCCACAATCAGAAGACTAAAACAGGGAGGAGGAAGGGGATCTCTCATTATAGATAACCAAAGCATTTTATAGCAAGCATGCCTATCCAAAATTGATGTCTTTTTTCCTTCCCCCTAAAGAGAAATGGACAGGGAAGTAACTAACTGCCACAGATTTGTATACCAGACATCTTACAAGAAGGATTCTTCACAGTATAAAGTTAAAACCCCAGTTCCAGCACCTTAGCCACGCCACGCATTTATCCAGAGAAACAGAAGGACGCGAATTTCACGTTGACATCAGCTTCGGACCGTTATCTGGCATGCCCATCCCAGCAGCTAGGTCAGCATCAAGTTGAGTATGTGGCGCAGGGCCCGTCATCAGCTTCATGCTGCACACGTTAAGGTACATTCAAATCCCTTTTCACTAATTAAATTTGAACACAGCAAGGTGAAAGTAATGAACAAGGCAATACCGACGGGAAGTAAGGAAATCTAGACTTAATGGTCACAAGGTATCTAGCTATACACTGGAGCTAAAGACGCAAATTAATCCTCTTTAATAATTGAGTTGAACACACCAGTCACCACGGAAACATTATTACTGGAGCTTTTGACACTGGCACCAGTGCATCCTATTGAATGGACAAAGCTATGGTAAAACGGAAGGGTGGTAAAAAGGAGATGATTATATTTTTGAGGCAGGATATTGTACAGGCCAATTGTCTTCTAGTTCTTTGGATTAAGTCCAATAAGAATGCCTATTATAGATGGAACCGTGATTTGAGATAGTTATCTCAAGTATATATATCGTTGCAGCTGATTTCACTTTGAGAAACCAAATCTTCATCGTGACCTTACCAAATCTTGTCATAAATTAAATTCTCTCCTAGGGAAGTTGAAAGTTCGAGTTCCCAATTCCTTCTAAGAAATAGCCCAATTCAGTCAAAATAGCATCATTTTTAAAGAAGCAGCTCCAGAAGTGGGTGATCAAAATGATGGTTTAAACTCATCAGGGTATGCTATGAAGAAAGATCTTTTGGCATAATTAATTTGACAACAAACAAATAGCATATGAAAAAAAAATTGGACTTGCCGATGCGTATATACCTCTACCGTTCTTCAAAGAAGAAGTATAAGAAGACGAATAAGACTGAGGTGTTGAAGAAGTTTGATTAGTTAGTGATAGTTCCCGACACTGTTGTATTCTGAATAGGGTCTGCTAAAGATAAATCCTAAGGTAAGAAAGTGGTAAAGTGATTTTGTTAGCTACAGACTTGGGCAGAAAAGAACGTCTGCAACAGATTGTCTAAACACCCCCCCCCCCCCCCCCACAATGCATTAAGTCTATGTAAGAACTATGGCTACGCTTGGTTGACCGGATAAAAGGCCCGGATAGGATACAAAAACCTGGACGGATGGTATTTGATGTTTTGTGTAAAGCATAAGGGCCGGATATGAACCCGATGGACTCATTACATCCCAATCAATTGGCTGTTCACCAACAATTCCTTCTTGAACATATAACTAAGTGCAAATATTTTGTTGTAAAATAGCCATCTTATGCTCTTCAATACGTATCGGAACTATGCTGATAATTTCAACAAGAAAACCTCACCCAATGGCAGCTCAAGCTATATAATTGCTTTTAAGACTTCTCGGAATAGGAGTGACTATTCTTCCAAACTGATAACACCAGTTTGGTTCAAAGCAACCAGCCCCAATAGGTGACATTGCATAAAATTTCTGTATCAAGCACGTACCTTTATGTATATTCAACAATCAAGTGGTCATTCCTAATGGAAGTGAACAGAGATAACTGACGGATTGCTTATGGTTATTGTACTGTGCCACAAGGTTTGACGCTTCAAGCTATGACCTAGGTAGCACGGACACGGACACCGCGTCCGACACCGACACCGACCGGGACATCGGACACCGCAATTATCAAAAAACCAGATTTTGAACATCGCAGGACACTGCTAAATTTCTTAATATATTTTTTATATATATGCATGTAAAACATATATAATAAAAATAAATATCAATTGGAGCAGCTGAATTTCGTTCAAAATGGACGAGAAAGAAACACAGTAACATGAAAGACTCTTGACAATAACAAGAAAGGAGGTCAGTAACAAGAAAACAGTTGAATGTCTCAACAGTACCAAGATTAGAGGCTCAATAGTAGCAAGAAAGAAGGAAAAAAGTCATGGGGCCAAAGGCATGAAAGAAAGCTCCTATATAACCAGATGGGTCTGTAAATAAGATCAGAGATGTTGACATATCTAGATTGAACGTTGTCGCTAACCAAAAAGAAGGAATTGAAAAGAGAAAGAGATGAGAGAGAAAGAAGAAGGGTACCTTTTCCTAGGTCGATCTGATCAGGGTTTGGCTTAACAGTTCATTCCTAAAAAAGCCCCAGATTCGTCAATTATTACACACTGACCCCTGAAAAAAGTTTGACATATTGTATTTTGACCTCATATATGTGGAGACTTAAGAGGTGTCCGACACGGTATCCGGTAATTAAAAAATAATAAAAAATTCGGACACCGCTGATAGGTGTCGGATACGTGTCCGAAGCTGTTGGTGAAGTATCGAGGTGTCTGACACCATACCTCAACCCATAAGAGGTGTCGGTGCTTCCTAGGCTATGACACACTGAGGTTCAGACAAAACAATCACTTCTATGAAAGTTAATAGCCATTTCTGGGGTTTTCTTTACTATATAACGTATATCACAACTCCCATATAGTGTCAAAAAATTCATCAACATTGAAGACTTTTCATTCACCTGCATTGTACAGCAATGTAGGCAATACTACATACATTCGCAAAGCAATAGAATGATAAAGGGGAGAACGCCTTGTTGGTTGTGAAATGTTATTGCTGCCTCTTTCTTTCTTTCTTTCTCTCTCTCTCTCTCTCTCTCTTTTTTTTTGGCCTGTGAACCTCTTTCTGATCTCTTTCAGCATTCCATGTGGTGGGGAGCAGCAGTTCTGGTGGCGATTTGAGCCGATAAGATACCTCACCAGTCACACCTACTTCTTTATATTTAGATCTCTAGTAAAACACTTGGGAATTTTGGGTCGGTTCAATGTGGTTGAATTATCATCTTGAGGCCCTCCTACTTTCTGAATTCTCCTTTATCTTCAGTACGAAATGAAGAGTTAGCCGATACCTGAGAAACTAGTAGTGCATTTTTAACTTTATGAAACTAGATCTCATGGGCCATAATGTGTGCCAATTTTGTCATGATAAAATGAATATGTTCTGCGTACTAAAGAGGCCTAGTAGTTTGACTTAGTTTTGGCTCAATTGGAGTACAAAATATTGTTCTAGCAGCCAAGTTACGACCACCAGAAAACATGGAAGAAGGGGGAGGGGGAAAGGGGATTTGATTACGAGGTAACCAAGGATCCGTCTTGAACAAGATGCTCTATAATTTACTGAAAACCTTGATTGTTATGATCTTATGGTTTATGAAAAACTAAGGCCAACCAAAGGAATGCCGATTGACTTACTTTATTAGAAATTATTGTCTTATGTAGAATAAAGTAATTACTCTATCAACTTAATTCTCCCCCAAAATCATATGAGCATATAAAGCATTTAGAAACAAGACCCTTTCTCCCCCTTTTGCGATCACCAGAAAGAAAGGGTTATGTGTGAATGTGCGCATGTCTATCATCAAGATCACAACATAAAGAACATATAACTCATCAATCCGGCTGAAACCCAGGCAGACACCAGCATGAAGGCATGATCATGTATATTCTCCATATTCATACTGCCCTACTTGAACCTAACCCCAGGAGGTTGAGAAAAGTAATTTGACACGAATAAAGCCCGCCACAAAACATACCGCTTTCTGTGCCGCTTGGTCTTGAAATGCTCGTCCCTCACCGCCACGTTAGCAAAGTACCGACTTAAAAAAAGCCCAGAATAAACATAATCAGCACAAACCCACATCACAAATTATCATATATCCGTCGAAAATGACAAGACTAATTATGCGTGATTGCGAAAATTACTCGCAGTGTAAGCAGTAGTATTGCCCCATCCCGGGCAGATCTTCATCGATGGGCAACTGGTTCATCTCACCCGCTGGTTTTTTAAGCTCGTCATAAACGGCGTCGTCACGTGAACATACCCCAAACAGTCAAGAAATTCTAAATAGATCGAAATAGCCAGATTTCAAACAAAAATAATATCGAATGAAAGCACAAAAAGGATATCTTTGACGAGGAATTTGGTGCGGCGAGCTGTCTTGTGGGAGTATCTTCTCTTCTTGACATGCCTGTGAGGGCACTTTCCTCCCATCTTTTCGTGTTACTCTGATGGATTGAAATTTCTAGGGCTTTAGGTTGAGGTTTATGCAAAACCCTAGATTTGGCTACAAAGATTTTGAGCCGAAGAGAGATAGAGAAGTGGATGCGGGTCTGCCTTATGGATTGGTTACGGACTTGCCATGTGCCAAGCACGCGCTCTCTTGTACTAGTTTTGCTTTATACTTGGATGAAATTGCAAATAACCTTACTAGGTTTGTTTTTTTTTTAATTTTTCTTACTTAAAACTCTACTATTTTAATTCACATAACATCTTAGCGTTTTAAATCCGTTGTAATTGGACTGAAAATCTTCTCTATGTTAACAAAAAAAGGTGGATGATTGCCCACATGGAGAGGAAAACCAAAAAGTAACAAGTTCCCCCCGGATCCCATGTATTCTCAGTATTCCCTTCCTTTAACCAGCTACAGCCAACATCTTCACCTTCACTGCTCCACCATTTGAACCTCTTCCACCACCTACACTGCTTCAAAATTTGAACTAACGCCACCACCATACTTATAACCACATTTACACCACGACCAATACCATAATCAAACCGACCACCATAATCACAAATCTAACCCTTCTCGTTTAGCTGTGGGTTAACCGAGCTAGGCTTTGGGTGTTTTATGGGGCAGTGGACAGGGGTTGGGCCGGTGGTGGGTAGAGAAGTGGACGCGTTGTGGTGACTATTGTGCCTGTAGGTTGACTGATTGGTGTTAAATGAGGTGGCAGATAGCGGCATGTGGACGGGGTTGGTTTAGTGGTCATGACTGTAAGTGGACAAATCTGGGCTATTGATGTTGGACGTGGCGACGGAGGACATGGTAAGGATGGTGGGGGTGGACGAGGCTAGGTTGGTGGACTCATTATGGTGTTGGTGGCGGTGATTGTGGATTAACAGGATTAGGTTAGTGGAGAAGCATATTTTGGTAGTGGAGGTGGGTTCGTGGTGGCTGGGATTGGAGGGTGAGGAAGAAGGCTTGTGAATTCTAAGTTTGCCCCTGCAAAACAATTGCGTGACGGGCACATTGGAGCAGCCATCCATTTTTTTTTAACAAAAATACAATTTTAGGTCTAATTGCAACTGATTTAAAATGTTAAAGTGTTGTGCGATACAATTGACCCCGAGGTTAAGTGAGAAAATGATATAAATCTCAAGGGTCATTTGCAATTAAAACAAAACAATCATTCACAATTAGACCGAAAAATCTTAAGGAGACAACCATAGATGTGATCTGGTCATATTACCAGACAAAGGGTCAAAAACCATTGCTACAACAGAGATTATCTTTTTCAAAACAACCCCTAATTTCTGTTACTAAAGGGGGAGGCAAAGAAAGAACACCAAGGAGCATCACCACCTCCATCAATAACTCAGTCCTATCAATCAACTACCAAAAAGAGACAAGCAACATCTTATAATTCCTGGGAAAAGGTGCCGCCGGCACAAGGAGGATCGAGATACGAGAAACATCAGTGAACTTGTCTATCATAAATCATAACGACGAGAAGTACCCCCCCACCCCACGCCACATATACACACAAACCAAATGTATGCCCCTTTGGTTTGCATTTGTAAACTACTAAGTTCTTTAATCATTATCTTTTTCAATACCTACTTGATCGATCCTCGTCCGACCTAGCCAAAACCATTGTCACAAATCCCTTCCCTTCTTCGTCACAAATCTGACGACATCACCACCATGACTAAGTACCAACACCAACAGCAAAACACACCATTTATCATCATATACAACGAGCACCACCACTGTTACATCACTTCCTCATTTTATCTTCAGCACCAAGACCAGTCACCGCCACCATTACAACCACAAACCCATAAACATCAATCCCACCAACGTCGCCAGCAACCACAAACCCATAAACACCTCCCTTTCACCACCACCACCATTACAACTGAACCTGCATTAAAAAAAAGCACCAAAAACTGCATCAGCTCTAACCACGAAATCACCACCACCACCACCAAGTATCTACTTTTAGGTTTGTGATGTGGGTTTTGATTTTTTAATGGCATTGGGTTGAGGCGGAGTTAATGGCAGTGGGTTGTCATCGGCAGTAATGGGTGGCTGCATGATGTATTTGAGGAGGCTAAGATTTGTGATGGCGGAGGGTTATGATTTGTGACACGTGATTTCTAATTTCTTATAATGGTGGTGGCTATGTTTGTAGTGGTGAGATTTGATGGGGTTGCAATTATAATATTGTGTTTGGTTGATGATGGTGGTTACCGATGGTTAATGGATTTGACGAGGGTATGGTGGTGGTGGTTAAGAGTGATTATGAGTTTAGAGATGGTGGTGATGAGTGGCGATGGGTTTGGAGGCGGTTGTCAAGGGTGGTGATGTATTTGGTGGGGGTGGTCACGTGTAGGGGTGGTTGTAGACAGGCCTTAATTTAATATTATTAGGCTTTATTTCATGTGGTCTAGGCTTTATTTTAATTAGTTAAGTCTAATTAGGATGTTTAGTTGGCCTAGTCTAGGTGAGCCAGTTTATTTGGTTAGTCCAATTAATTTGGTTCAACCAAGGTCAAAGTCTAGTACTTGGTACGGATTAGATTGGATCATTGATCTCGAAAACATGATTTGGACACGTGATTTATCAGGAAGGAAGGGTGGTTTTTTCCTTCTAGAGTTGGTTTAAAAGTAAACTAGGTGAGGGAAGACAACCGGCCTGGTTTTCTAATGAACTGGTTGGTAAACCCCTCGGAGATTTAAGTGAACTAGCCACTAAGGTCACTTTGGTCCTTTCAATATTATCTCTTGAATGCGATGACGATGACCAAAAGGTCTCTTTCTATATTTCTACTACTCCTAGATCTCTATAACAAAGGCGTCTGGCTACCCCAAAAGGGACAGTCAATTAGAGAGAAAAATCACCCCGAAATGCTGTGACTTTTGTGAGAGCTTAGACTAGCAAGAGAGAAATAAATTAGAAGTTCAAACTTTCTTTGTTGGTTCGAGTTCATAACTATGATATCCTACATCGAATGTGAGGTAATTTGTGATTGACCTTATAAGACCATGCTCATGAACTCATAAGTACCTATTTAGCTAGCCCTTTTGAGAGTGACAATGCTCTGTGGTAGGGCCGTGGACTGGGTCGTTATAAATGATACCATAGCCGACTCTCGAAAGTTCGGGCTTGACTATTCTGTTGAGTTGCTGATGGTTGGGGAAAACGAAGGCAAGTCCGGGTAGATCCCACATCAAGGGGTTGGTTGGGGCAATGAAGGGTGAGTGTGGTATATCCCACAATGGCAAGATATGAGGATTATGGACTATGTGTGATCGAGCCTTAGTGAAGACGCCAAGGTATAAGAATGAGAGATTGCAATATCCCACATCGAATGTGAGACAATTTGTGATTGACTTTATAAGACCCTGACCGTGAACTCTTAAATGCTTATTTGACTAGCCCTTTTGAAGGAGACAATGTCATGTGGTGGGGTCGTGGACCGGGTCGTTACAATAACTGTAGTCACTTCAATCGCATCGTGAATAATTTAGAATCGAGAGTCAAACAATCCAGATCAAGAGGTACTTCTTATACTCTTGTTGTTTTATTTTTCGTAGAGTAGTATGATAGATTATAATGTTTTTATTTAGATTCTCCTTCCCCGTGGCTAAGGTTTTGCTCTGTGATAAAATCTAAATATCAGTTTCCAAACTTGCCACTAGAAGAATTTGATCATGATTAAAACTCTGTTTAAATTTGAATCATGTTCTGATTAGACTTCTAGTCCAATAAACATTCTTAAAGCATTTACCTAGAAGAAGTTGAATTGAATTAGGTATCTAAGAATTTGCAGACATGATTTAGATCGCCTTTCCTATGGTCGGTTGAACTACGAGGTTTTGATCCTACCTTTTCCGGTTGGCTAGGTAGGCCATTTCACCCGTCTGTCGAATTCAACCCAAATTTAGGTTTAACTTTGCATTTTTGGACAACTTGTGTTTTTTGTAAAAGTTTAAAAAATAACTTAAAACAAGTTAAAGACCCTTTAGGATATGACAGGGTGTCTAACGCCTTCTTGTCATATAACTTAGTCCCCTAATCCGAATCTCCAATTTCATAAGTTAGAAGCTTTATTTAGACAATCTAAAGTCAAACTTTATGTTTTCTTATTTTCCTTTGTTAGTTATTTAACTAACTTAAAAGATAAGATGACAACTCCAAATAAACTTTACTTTTTTTTACTGCAGTTCGTCAAACTGGGTTTGGTGATTGTGATTCCGGGTGGTGACGGTTTTGGTAGTGGTTGTCACGGGTGGTGACGGGTTCGGTACTGTGGTTAGGGTAGGGGTGGTGATGTGGTTATGGGTTTCATTGGGGTGGTCAGGGTGGTGATGGATTTCGTGGTGGTGATCGTTTTGATGGCGTAGTCACAGATAGTGATGGTCACAAGTGGTGATGAGTTTGGTTGACGATGAGTGATTATTCACTCTTATCCTTGTCCTTTAGTCAAGTGGGACCCGTTTGATGTTTTCCATCCACAAAAATAGACGGAAAATTTTGTAATACATGATATTTTATCATAAGGATTTAGTGGGTAGTAGGGGGAAAAAAGAAGAAGGAACCAAGTGATTTACGTGAGTAAACCTAAGGGGCATACAAGAATTACTCCCATTTAAAATGTTTTAACTCCTTAAAAGGATAAGCTAATGAACATGTATATATATCATGCTTTGGGTTTCGATACTCATATACTGTAGTTAGCTTTATCAAGTATATACTATACTAGAAGAGTTTCATTAATAACAGTGTAAGTACGCAAAATAGAGAATGACCACCGATACTACAACCCAGTTGAAGACATAAAATAGCACAATCTATGAAGCTACAGCTATCGGAGCATGTCTCTTTTGTTAGCTGAACTGGAATAGTAAGTTCTTGAGTTCAGTGTCATGTTGAAGTTATGGAGGTCCATGGTAACAAAATATATATGTAACTGGAAATATTGGCTCCATAAGATGCTTACTGCACTCCTATTACGGTGGGCTTTAGAGAAAGACAAATTGCCTATCACATCCATTGATATTTGATAGGATAGGCAATCTTTTAATTGTTGAATCCCACAATTGTTGGTAGAGGTAAATTTTTTAATAGTCGTGATGTGAATGATATCCAAGACAACGTAAGAAAAAAAGCGTCTTGAAAATTTTGTTTCCCAAAAGTATGAATTAATTTCTTTTTTTATTTTCCGTTTGAGACTCTTAACTTTTCTTTTACATAACTAAAAACTTCTTACCTTCAATATTATAACCCTTTAGACTCGAACTTATGACTTCACGAGTGAACAGCTCTGATCTTGGTGCAGATCCGACGAGGTATTTTGATGATGTAAGACATCTTTACAGATACGACCATGTAAGAGGTTCCAACTTGTTTGTCAAATTTGGCAGGTGAGGATCTCCACATTCGTTATGTATGAGAAAAAGGAGAAGGTTGATGTGGGTTTGCGGTGGTGGTGATGATTTATGCCTAATGGTAATTGTGACGGTGGAGACCTGGTCCGACGAAGGAAGAAAGAAACAAGATGGAAAAGTAAAAAGGACAAAATAAATAATAGAAAGAGAAAAACCCGAAAATTAACAAAAAGAAAGAGATTGGTTTATTATTTACGTTGTTTTTTCTTTTCATCGAGGAAAAAAAATCAAATTTCTCTCGAGGGTAAGTCTTAAGCTATATGGATTAATGAATTAATGTGTAACAGGCATGTCTGGGTCCAAGTCAAATGCAAATGACCTTTTTGCCCCTCTTGTGGTGCCCAATAACGGGTAATATATAACAAACATTGACAAAAAAGAGACGGTGGCAAAAGTTTGATACTTGTAGGTCTAATTTGGCTAGAAATGAAGTTCAAGTACTAATCGAGTTTTTTTTCCTAAATAAGACTGTCTTAAAACTTAATTATCAATCTATTTCATTTTGAAACTTATTTACCCGCATACCATATTTTTAGAAATCGCTGTTTGAAACCACAACTTCAAAGTAAAAATCGATATTCGAAACAACGATTTTTACTTTAAAGTCGTTGTTTTAAACAACGATTTTAAAAAATATGGTATGCGGGTAAATAAGTTTCAAAATGGATTGAATTGGTAATTCAGTTTTAAAACAGTATTATTTAGGAAAAAAAACTCGTACTAACAGGTGAAATGCTAATAATTTAGAGATGTTTTTGTGAGTTGTCCCTTAAAGTTAATCCTAGCAAAGCCTACCTGGTACCTGTAACCCGTGGATAGACGCAGCTTGTGGGTAAAAAAATTGGGTATGAGCATCCGTTTGTTTATTTATTATTAGAGATGAGCTAAATATATATTATTGCTTTACCTAATTGCCTGTGAAGAAACACATTGATTACTGATTGGAGAAAAATGTATTTAGTAAAGCAAGTGCCTGACAAAATACAAGTGGGGTAAAGCAAGCCAAAAAGAAGACAAAAATAGAAACCTAGCGACAACAGACGAACGCGTAGTCAAATTGATAAGAGGAAAATTGATGAGAGGAAAACCCCGATTGCACGTAAAAGTAGTCAAATTGATGAGAGAAAGATTAAGACATACCACCACTGCACACACAAATAAACACTATATAATCACCAAACGCGTATATCAGCTGGTAAAGGGTTGTCCTAACTTAATCAGAGGTTTTGGTTTCGAGTCCTGGGAATACAGTTGCGTTAAAACTTGGTAAGGAGAGTTTTGCCGCCCATGTGGTCCTACCCGGCTCGAAGGTGTGAAAAAACCTAATCACACTTTTAATTAGGGATGGCAATCGAACCTGTAACCGGTGGATATCCGCCCCGCCCCGCTCCTATAGGAGTGGATTTTTTTTTTAATTTTAAGCGGGTCACGGGGCGGGTTTGGTTTTTATTTCTATAACCCGCCGCAGGTATGGTTTTTAAGTGTATCCGCTCCGCTACCCGCCCCACCCCGCTCTAATATACATCATAATTAAAATTTAATCACAGCCATCCATATCTCCTCTATATAATCTTCTCCTAAAGCCGCCACACCCCATTGATCCTCAACCTGAAAAACAATCAGAAGGTCAAGAGAAGGAATCTTCAGAGAGTGAGAACTCCTTGAAAGCATCCTTGCAAATCCGTCGCCGTTCGCCGTCCGCCGTTTGCCGTTCGTCGTTCGCCGGTTGTAGTCCATCTCCGCCTTCCGCCGTCGCCTTCTACCATGTCCTTGAGACTTGGCTCACAATGTAAACAGTGTCGTGCTCCTGATATGATTCTTGGGAAGAAACTCCATAGATAGTTCCATAGTGTTAGCTTTTTTCTGGTATTTATGTTGGGGGGGTTATTGTCACTGTCCACCAACGCCGATTGTAGATCGTCGGTCCGTCCACCAGCGACGGGGTCACAGATCCATCGTCGGTATATTTTTTTAGTGTTGTAATTTCAAAATTGCTAATCGAAATCAACAGAACAGATCGTGGCGGGGTAGGAAACTGAGAAGCTCATCGGATCGGGGATGGTTACATAATCTTCAAACCCGATGTCGGGCCGGGGAGGAGTCACACATTTGTGTGAGCGGGACGGGTGCGGATCATATGAAACCCGCATCCGACCTGCCCCATTGCCATCCCTACTTTTAATTGAACCAAAAAAAAAATTAAACACCATATATAGCAATCTAAAAAAATGTAAATTATGGACCAAATGCAAGCCACAAGATCAAATCATTTTGAGAGATGGGAATGCAAGTTTTATGAATTTGCTTGAAGTGACAGGAGAACTAACCCATATTCTTCACACTTCCAAATCTTACGAACCCTTCAAAAATGAAGTGTCATAAAGCAATATCACATGCAACCAAAAGCTTAAAGGATTTAAAAAATGACTGAAATAAACTATCTTGTACTCGTATAGAGGATGGCCAAATAAATTTGAAGAGCTACTCAACATTGGAGTTGTTTGTACAGGCAAGCATGAGAGCTGCAAGGCCATTGGAAATTACTGCACATAGTTACCACTTTTCGCTCTAAAGTTTGACGGATCGCTCCCTTTCTTAATTAGCACTCAAGATGTTAATAGTAAATGAAGCACGAACAAGCACATAACCTTAAGGAAAAGCCGACGCATGGAGTAATCAAAGAACTCATACAGTGCTCATTACTGCATCTACAGAGAACAAAAATAAGCAACATCAAAGCCTCATTCATACCAGTGAAGCAAGCACCTTCTTCAGATGTCAGAGAGCGCCAAGATGCCATTTTGTCTGCAACAGCACCTGCACCTCTATGTCCTGATCAGCCACTTCATAAACCTCGGCGTTGTGAGATAACGAGAGGAAATGGCAGCAGTGATTGGTGCTGATGAGGTGCAGGTGCAAATGCAGATAAAAATGAAGACACCTTGTGACCATTTTTGTTGCTGCTGCTGAATCCCAATCTCAGCAATGATTTATAGAGAGAAAGCTCAGTTGGGTGCCTAGAACGGTACAAGGAATCACATGACACAAAGGAGGGAGCACGTGGGCATGAGTGTCCTCGCCCCATCAAAGGCTAGTCAGTCAGTAGACAAGTCGCCACGGTCGTTTGGCCCTCTTGATTGGCTTTGAGCTAAGTTTACTACGGCTTTTTTGTACTACTATTGCAGGGTCCCCACTCCTGCAAATTACGCACAGAACTTCTGAAAGAATAATGTTATGTTCCAAACCCACCTGGTGTAACCTGTAATTGGCTATTCGTACGTTTTGTTAGTGCAATGCATGTGCATTTCATGTGAGAGCCACGATCGAATAATGTTATGTTCCATGCCCACTCTAGGCAAGTCTCTTTGCGTTTGCGAGAGCCGCATAAAACTTGTTAAATGCCATGAAAGCGCCTACCGAGAGCACCTGTCACGGCCGGAACGATTGCTCTTTATAATTTGTAGCAAATACAGTTTCGTTCTAATAATAATTGAGCTGATAGCCATTTTTTTGGTCGAGTCATGTCAGTTAGCCTGCTTTACTGGGCAGAGCCGCATTCTGGTGTTAATTGTGACGGGGTTCCTGTTTTCATGTTACTAAAGTAGCTCGAGACATGTTTCCAATAGGCTACTCCAATCGTAATCTCTAATCTGCAAACTTGAACATCGACAAATGTGAATGTAACTCTCGCTTCAAGCCACCGATTACCAAGTTATCACGTAAATTCTCGATTTTCATACTAATCTAAAAGCGGGCTAATCATACGTACTTTTGTACATGAAGAAAGAGGACGGAAGACTTTCTAATGCAAAACGGAGATCACATAAATCAGCAACTCAGCATGCAAGTGGGGAAACCGAGACTGGGAGAGCCAGGATCGTACAGAAACACAAAAACAACAGCGACAGCCCATCGTTGAATATATGTTCATAATTCTGTATGCAGTCATAACAATTTTTCTACGCTTTGATACAAATGAGTTAGCTTTCCTACTACATCAGTGGCCAAAAAGAAAAAGATGAATGATAGAACAAACACAATAGCCTACCTTAACGCTTTGAAAGTTTCGAAGCAAAGAGAAAGATCAGCTCCTTTCCTTCCATATGCTTTCAAGGAGGCATAAAACTATTGAGGTGAAGAAGACTGCAAAAGGGAGCCCACCCACTTCCGACAGCGTTTTACACAATTTACAGATGCGAAACCATCATAAACCATCATAACCCCAGGGTATATGATTTTGATGTTTGCAGACTAATGCTCATGCTTAACACGTGCCTTCAAAATTCCAGGCAGGGGAGGCGATGTGGGAGGCCTACCGGGTATGTTTGACCTTGAAGGAAGAGGAACTTGAGGCTGGAATATGACAGGCATGCTGGAGCTTTCACCTCCATCTGCAGAGGAAGCGTGTGTCGTATCATCACCTTGTGGTCTCTCACAAAATTTCATCGCCTTGAGAACATAATTGTCATCGTGTAGCTCAAATGGGGTGCTGCAATTAGTATTATTAGATAGATGGATATAAGAACATGAATACACAGCTGATTGCTAAGTTTTGAATCTCAATGTGGGTGCCACTGTTTGCTACCTCTTTACATGTTATCACAAAAAAGGTAATCCATAGCACCAAAAATGATATTTTTAATTGCTCTACTCCTAGAAATGTTGCAGTATTTGACAGCATGTATTAAGAAGCACAATAGTGTCTAACGCAATATATGATTAAGAGTCTCCTTACCTATTGAAGTCAAAATGCACCAGTTGCATATCTTCTGAGATTTCCACCTCAACAGTTGCATGAGGACGAGTCTACAGTTAAGCAAATGCCACAAAGGAAGAGAAATGTTATTCTGAGTGCAATTAAATGAGGATGACTATACATTTCTCCAGCATGTAGTTATGATGGAGAACTGTTCAGAGGTGTCATGAATATGCAGGATAATACCATGCCATTGGTTGCATAAAATCTAGGCAATCACAACTTAAAGAAAGAAGCAGCTACAACATTATAGCGTAGGATGTCATCAAGACAAGCTTACACCAAATAAATGTTACTGAATGAATCGCATCACCCATGGCAAGGGAAGCGAGACAGGTGGAAAACAAGATAAAGTAGCAACTCTTAATGAGATTTTAGAATGAGAACTTCAAAAACAATTCTACCTGAACCAATATAAAAGGTAAAGCCACTCCCCCGCTAGGAGCATCCCCAGAGCTGTATAATTGCTCATTCCGTTGTATAAGGTTCTGAAGGCCTACGTACTACGTGGAAGGGACGATAGTCAGGAAAAAACACCACTCAAGAAAAAAATACACAAGAACACAGATCTCTATAAGTATCACGGAAGGATTTTTTTGCTATACATCTCAGCAAGCGAAATGACAGATAATAACAGAATCTTACTTGCTCCTCCAATTCTTGCAAATAGGCCGCTTTCTTTTCAATCCTAGTTCTTAGTCCCAGACGCTCATTCTGCAAACAAACATGAAACAGGGGTTTAAGATTGATCTCCTATCGACTTTACAATCAAAAATGAAAAAGAAAGAGAGTTGGGGGAGTAAGAGAAAAACCTTTAGCTCTTCAATATCACTCATGCTACTTCGAGGCAGCCCCTTCCACTGTATTTCCTTTTTGTCTTTAGATATTATATCCATAGCCATGAGAACGTTTAAAGCGTCATACACCCTTCGGCGAATGTTTTTCTCATCGTATTGTTGCTGTAGTATATAAGTCCAATTGTAATTAAGAAGCTAGACCAACTGACTTGTAAAAATTAACACTTTCAATCATGGGTACAATTATGAAGAAGAACAACTGAACAACATCTTTATCAACCTAACTGGAAAGGTGCGAACCTGGTCTGGAGAAGCAACACCGTTGATAGGGTCGGCAAATTCAGCTACAAGTTCATCTGCAACCTAGAAACAATTTTCACCTCTCAGATTAGGCTAATTGCTAAAGAAGAAAATAAGATAATAGATGATAAAATAAAAAGTTCGGCACGATGATATCCATTTAATGGTGGCTAAAATGCAGTGTACAAACATACATGAGCCAATAAGAGATCACTCTTCTTGAAATCTCTCTTTCACAATAAGATGATATGACCAGCTTCAGAACAAAGACTGGGCAGGGTTAATCCATTGACATTCAGGAATTTTACTCTTAAAACTATTTTGTTATGTAATGTGTAACCGACTTGTGAATTTTTAGAACGACGGGCTTCTATAGAATGTAATGGTTTCGAGATTTCATATGTTAATCTACAGGGCATCTGTGGATATGAAGGTACTAAATTTGTAAAGCTAATAATTAAGTTTCTCACTGACACTCAAATGATATACTAAGAATTGCTGGGTGTGCATTGAAAAAAATGGAAACGGAAATCAGTAAAGGTATCATATACTGGACTAATTGGGAGACCAGAAAATTATAATGTCTTATAGGATTCACGACTCTGGCATACTACAAGTGCCTGTAGGACCAGCTCCTTTGTCACCACAACAGAGACGGTCCAACCGATATAAGAACCTTGAATGAGGAATAAACATACAAAGCCTCTGGTGCTGCACTCATAAGTGGTGATGGGTGGGATGCACTCAGTATTAGATGCTGCGAAGAAATAAAGAAAACACGGAGGCAAACAAAGAGTATAAACACATTCAAGAAAAACCCCATAGTTCAAAATCCAGGAGTATAGATTGAAAAGAAAAAAAAATAAAATTACATTGTCTAGTCTTCCCAATTCTTTAACGAAAAATACTTCAGGAAGTAAGATTTCCAACTGCAGACCGGGATATAAAGATACTCAAAATGAAAAACCCAATGCCAGATGACGCTAAGAGAAATAGAGAATCTATATGGCAGGAAGAGCCACAACTAAATTAGTCCACCTATCTTAAAGGATGTGATAAGGTGGTTTCTGCAGTAATTGCTAGGCGTATGATACACAATACAAAAAGCACGAATTGAGTCAATTTACATGTAAAAAAAATCATGAATCATGACCATATTAAAGATGGTCCTAAATCAAAAAGGGAACTGGTGAATCGTGAAATGAATCGGTGAATCATGAAATGAATCAGTGAAGCATGGGGTAAATATTCTCAAATCATATGATTCACAACATTCACCACAAAAATTCTTTTTTCCACCTTTTTGTAAGGTCAAGGTATGGACCAGTTTGAACACATACACAAACACAAACTGTCTCTCTCTAATCTTTCAATTATATAGTACTTGTAGGTGGGAGTTTAAATCCTGTTGACTTCTTTGGTTAAGTTATTAGAAAAAAGAAGGCATTAACGGATCTTATGAACCTCGATTTAACAACTATGGTCTCCATGCAACCTTTTGTTTGTGACTTTCTCTAGAAACACGAGTGAGTCCAAAGGCTATATTGAGTAGTTGGTGATATTCTTCTTTTCTTCATTGTATAGCAGGTGCGAGAGCAGTTGCGAGATTTGGGAGCAAGGTTTCAGGGTCGGAGCATGACTATAATTGAAGAATCTTGAAACTAAGATTCTTGCCGCAATTCAAAATCGACAGTTCTCATTCTGACTGATTGGGAGAAGTTTGTTCCATGCAAAACAGAAACAGAGCCTCTAAGAACCGTGGGGGTAAGGCTGCAAAAAACAACCCTCCCCAGACCCCCAATGGTGGGAGCCTCATGCACCGGGCCCCCCCTTCATTGGGTGAAGTTTGCAAAAGACCCTCAATTTTGCTCGATTAGAAGCGTTTTTTATAATGTTCTGGTGTCTTGGAAACAGGTGAAGCTTCCTTCATAAGCGAAAAATGTCTTAAGAAAATAGATTTGTTGGAGATGATGACAGCAGGGCAATGATACATGGACTCTTCAAATTACATGAAGTACCCGTGTCGGACACTTGACATTTGGACATAGGTATGGGATATGTGTCCGACACATCTCATAGGATATGCCACTAAGGACACTATTTTAAAGTGCTTCTTTTAATTTGTTGTTGCTTTCAGATAAGATAATATTTCATTAAAAGAATGTTGTTGCGTCACAGAAAAAACCATGTTACCTAAGGAGTAACTAAAAAATAGTAATAAACAGAACTATTTTGCCATATCCCCGTGTCTTGGGTTTTGAAAATTAGACAAGTCTGACACTTGGACACGTATCCGACTTGGACATTCGTACCGAGTCCATGTAACATAGCAGCAGGGTGGTTGTAAGATTGGTAGGCGGGATTCAAGTAGGTTAAGAAACAGACATTACTGTTCAGCGATGGAAGAAACTCAGATGCTTGACATAGGTTGTTATCCTCTCACTTCCCACCAGGTTCTCTTTCTCTTGCTTTTTGGGTTGAAACTTATATTTTTTCCTTAATGTAATCAAGGCTTTGAGTTGGATGAAGGGCTTTGTTGCGTGTAATAGGCTGGGGGAAAGGTGCCTAATTTTCACTTAATTCTTCACCAATTTCTGGAGCACTGGAGCTGGTGAGTAGCAGTTGACATGCCTTTCTTATTCTTTCAGCTGAAGATCAATCTTGCTAAGAGTGAGATTTCTCCTTTAAGGGAGATGGTTGATATGGAAAATTGAGCTTCTCTCTCTCAGCAACACAGTTGGAAGTCTTCCAACTAGCTATTGAAAAACAAGGGAATTGGGGATTGTGGTAGAGCTATTAGAGAGATGACTAGCAGGGCAAAAGATGCAATGCCTCTCTACCTGGGACTTAAATTACTTTTGTCCCAGCTTGTCATTCCCCAGTTTCGAGAGAGTGGAGAATTTATAATAATAGAAATATTCTTTTAAGAACCATGGGGGCAAAAGCATATTTATCGACTGGTAGGCAGTGTCTTCACCTATTGGACTGGAAAAGGGGATTGGGGATCAAATCCCTTTATAAGGAAGATTTTTCCTTGTTCACGGAGTTGCAATAGAGATGAAATAGTGAAAGGGGGCTTCGCGCGGAGGGGCTATTGTTGGCAAACTAGGGGCAGGAGAAAAAGAGGTGGCCATCAAATCATCAGTAAATGCAACAACTTCTTGTTATTACCTATATATAGTCCAAGAAGCCGACTAACCTCATTATAAGTGGTTCTCCCCTTGCTTTCCACTTTCTCGCACACTGTCCATAATAAGAGATGCCAATCAGTACAGTAACTGTCACTAACGCATCAGTGATATACTACAGCTAACAACATAAAAGAGTACTCTTTATATAGAAAACAGCAAGTCTCATATCACATGAAGCTCTCACTGTAAGCACAAAAAGAGAAAGCCAGACAACTAAAACACACCTTTCATACTAAACTGGCGGAGTCCCCTGCCGCTCTTATCCCCGGGAACAGCTCGTTGACCTCTTTTCTTCTTCTTGTTACTGGTAGGAGCTGATGATCAGTTAAAAATTACAGTAGAAAACAGCATAACAGCAACTAGGACTGATCAAACAATTCAACTGCCAGATTTATACCTTACGACATAACACGAGTGCCACATGTGACGGTTATCAACCATTATCTAGGATAACATTAAACTTAGCAAATGCACTACTCATGCCAAAGAGAATTGAATCAAGATGTCCTAATCAAATCATAAGGTTCTAAATCCACACTGAATTATGCTTTTTCACACCTCATTTGTCGTTAAATAGCAATTAGTGATGAGACGAGGGTTTATCTATCTCAAAAGCTGCAGTCATCCCTCTATTTGACAACATATGCATTCACACCGCAACACTTTCCATGGGGTTACATTGAATTATCAAAGCCAAAACAACCTAAAACGATTATCAAAACCAAAGCAACTAAAGCAATTAAGCTATCTATGTAAAATTCAACCACAAAGGGCTCACCTAGCAGCACCTTGAGATCCGGCGTCGTCGTCGGCCTGGGCCTCGACGTGGTTCAGCCTCAGGAACGTGCTATCGCTAGCCGGCGTGGCCACAGCCACCTCGCTCCGGCTCGAAGGGGACCCCACGCTGCCGCTGGTGGACACCGACTGGCCGGAAACAGTCGTGCCCCACGACCTGGTGGCTCCTCCGCCTTTTGAAACGGCCGGTGGGTTCTTGTCCCCGTCTTCATGATTGCTCGTACCGGTCACCATCAGTGATTTACCCTGTGATGACCATTCGATTATGTGCCAATTGGACAGAGACCCAGTTGAGAACTGCGCAAATAATTTGTGGGTTTCGGTTTTCAGGACCAAGTTTGAAGAATCAGCAGCAGTAAGGGCGGAGTGGTGGTGGTTTGCGAGAGTGAAAGGAAAAGGGTTAGTGGTTTGTGTGTTGAACTGTTGATCTAACAAAAGTCTATGGGAAGAGGAGAATAGCAAAGAAAGGAATAAAAGAGGCCAAATTAAATCTTTAGCTCATAGGAGGGAAATTAAAAGGAGGAGTTTTGTAATAAGGTGTTAGCAACTATAAATCTACTACCTTATGGTGGGCAGTGGGCACTCCACTCTGGTGCCTATTGGATTCAATTGGAGTACCCAGGCCCAGCCCACGATGAGATGATAATTCTCGGTCACTTTGACAAACACGAATTTGCATGACTAATTACGAGCGTTGTGACAAGTTTCGGAACAAAGGGAGAGAGAAAAGTATTGTAGTTATAATATATTACGTGGTTTGTCGGTCCCAGACGATTCACCAAACAGCTTAGGGAGTGCATTGCAAGGATGTATTTTATGAGTTCTAATATGTCCAATGAAATAGGACAGCGGTAAAGTCGGCCATTAGATCTTACCACACTCAAAGCTCAACATAGATCATTCACGGCTCTTGAAGTACGTAATCTATGTAGTCTTGATTTTGTATGACCATTTACGAGCGCTGAATTAAAGAACGTCGTGGCATGTTTCGAGGCAAATGGAGAGGGAATAATACTTAACATGATGTTTGATGCCAAGGAAAGTGGGTTCTTACTTACGTGGAGGTGCCACAAAGGCTGCAGTCCGAGTCAGCTTCCAAGTATGTAAAGTGAGAGACAGCAAGGGTGGAACAAGGGCAGAGACCAAGCGCTTCCCAGACAGAGCCCGAGGGTGGCAGTACTGCGAGGGCCATGTCGCGTGATGAATACACGATGACAGTCACAGTCCGATGCTTAGGTCCAGAGTCAGGGTACTGTATGTTTCTCTCTCTAGAATTCTAGAGTGAGAAAGTGAAAATGTGAGAGTGAAGAAGAAGTCCAACCGTTATCCTGTACAAATGAATTCTCAAGACCTCTATTTATAGAGATTGAGATGATGATGTCAAAAACCGACACGTGGCGCTCCCCGGGAGTGACACGTCACCGGGGGGTCCACGGGTGCCGGTGCTCCACGGACTGTCGAATCGCATATTCATCCGGCCTGCCCCGCACAGCGTCGCTCTGTCTGTCTGGAAAGACTGGCTCCCACCGCATCGGTGTGGCCAGAGAACCCCCTTGATCTAGCCTCCAATCCAAGCCCTTGCGGAGTCCCACAGGCCTGGCAGCGGTGGGGAAGACCCGACGCCCAACTGCCAGGTGAACTAGGCGCGATGCCCTCCGAAGACCTGCTCCCGTCTCGGAGTGACCCGGGGGTCATAGTCCCTAGGGGTGCCGACGCAAGCCCCCAGTGCCGGAGCACGTAGGCCAGTCACGCAGGCACCCTGACGGAGATAGTGTCCCGGAGGAGTCGCCTATTCCGCAGGCCAAGGTAGCATCCCGGAGGAGCCGTCTACCCGGCCGGCCAAGGTAGCATCCCGGAGGAGCCGTCTACCTGGCGGAAGGGGAGTTGAAGAGCTCCCTGGCAGAGATAGTGTCCCGGAGGAGTCGCCTATCCCCGCGGGTGAGTCCTTATGCCGGAGCACTTGGAGCGAGTCAAGGTAGCATCCCGGAGGAGCCGTCTACCTGGCGGAAGGGGAGTTGAAGAGCTCCCTGGCAGAGATAGTGTCCCGGAGGAGTCGCCTATCCCCGCGGGTGAGTCCTTGTGCCGGAGCACTCGGAGCATGTCAAGGTAGCATCCCGGAGGAGCCGTCTACCCGACTGGCCGAGGTAGCATCCCGGAGGAGCCGTCTACCTGGCGGAAGGGGAGTTGAAGAGCTCCCTGGCAGAGATAGTGTCCCGGAGGAGTCGCCTATCCCCGCGGGTGAGTCCTTGTGCCGGAGCACTCGGAGCATGTCAAGGTAGCATCCCGGAGGAGCCGTCTACCCGACTGGCCGAGGTAGCATCCCGGAGGAGCCGTCTACCTGGCGGAAGGGGAGTTGAAGAGCTCCCTGGCAGAGATAGTGTCCCGGAGGAGTCGCCTATCCCCGCGGATGATGTACACTCCGGAGAGTGGGTTGAAGCATGTTCCACGACCAAGGCAAGGTGCGCATGGTGTGATGAATGAGTGTGGTGCCCGGGGGCATGATGACATGATTGTGGCGCATGGGCGCGATGAAGTGAGTAAGGTGCCAGGAGCACGTCTATGTCAATGGCGCGGCGCATGGGCGCGACGGAGTGCGTAAGGTGCCGGGGGCATGCTTGTGTCAATGGTGGCGCATGGGCGCGACAGAGTGTGTAAGGTGCTGGGGGCACGCTGGTGTCAATGGTGGCGCATGGGCGCGACAGAGTGCGTATAGTGTCGGGGGCACGGTAGTGTGACAGAGAGCCTGGGGGCACGGCTGTATCAGCGGCGCGGCGCATGGGCGCGGCGAAGTGCGTAAGGTGCCGGTGGCACGTATCATGACGATGGCGCGAGGGCGCGGCGACGAACGTCGCGGGGCAATACTTGGTGCCGGGGGCACGTATCATGACGATGGCGCGAGGGCGCGGCGACGAACGTCGCGGGGCAATACTTGGTGCCGGGGGCACGTATCATGACGATGGCGCGAGGGCGCGGCGACGAACATTGCGGGGCAATACTTGGTGCCGGGGGCACGTATCATGACGATGGCGCGAGGGCGCGGCGACGAACGTCGCGGAGCAATACTTGGTGCTGGGCACGTATCATGCCGAAAATGGGTTTGCGCGGAGGGGTGAACCACCGGGGGAAAATGGCCGAGGCCAAGCCCTCCAGGAGGCCGAGGCCGACCCCCATGGCCTGGGGAAGGCCGAGGCCGACCCCCTGGGGTTGGCCAAGGCCAAATGGTTGTCTTCCATTTTCGGAGCCCAAGGTCACTTCTCCTTTTGCGAACTTTGGGTGCGCCGTCGGTAGGTGTTTTGATAAGCAATGATGAATCCGGAAGTTATGTTATGACGAGTGCGTTGCCAAGAACCATACCCACATTGCGGACGAGGTGCCAAGGTTACGTATGGAGCACACGAAGCGAATAAAGTGCGAAAAGGAGTTTGCGCGGAGGGGTTAACCATCGGGGGAAAATGGCCAAGGCCAACCCCTCCAAGAGGCCGAGGCCGACCCCATGGCATGGGGAAGGCCGAGGCCGACCCTCTGGGGTTGGCCAAGGCCATTGCCCCTTGACCCCGTTGCTCCAAAATGTGCCGTCGGCCAATATTTTTGGTGACAAGGTGTTCGGGCGGTCTTGGCGTGACGATCGTGTTATCGTGAGCGACGTTAACGTGAAGTAATCGGCACCTAAGCCACGTGCAAAACGAGAAATATAAGCGGCTTGGGAGCGCGCATTTTGACCGGTTCGATGCGTTGGAAAAATAACTGTTGAAGAAGCCGACGTGTGCGCGTGAAGCGGGACCCCTAGTGGGCCCTTAGGTGCGGCCAGAATAGGTTGGGAACAATGTTATATGGTTCATTGGTCTAAGACCATCCACCAAACAACTTGGGAAGAGTATTTTGAGGATGTATTTTATGAGTTCTTATTTGTCCAATGTCTAGACGAAATAGGGAGTGGATAAAGTTGGCCATTAGATTACACCACACTCAAAGCTCACCTTAGAGCTTGCACGGCTCTCCAAGTATGTAGTCTTGTTTTTACTTAAAAAGACCAAATTGACCTTCTTCTTCCTTTTAACTTCTCTTGTTCAGCTCGGCAGCTGCTATGCTCGGCCATGGGTGATTACAATGTCTCTAATTTTGTGGGTCTCTCCCATTGAGTTACTTTCCTCCTCCACCGCTTACACGACCACCAAAATCGGACTCTCTATGTAATACCCCGCACCTAGAATATGATTTACGGTGAATCCTAAAATTTTAGTTAATTCTTTAGCGGCAGTTGTGGTAATATACATTAATTGAAGTCTTTAGCGACCATTATCACCAATTCTATTGATTGTGACCTTTAGCGACAATTTATAATGTTCTTAAGTTGCAAACTAATGAGGTGGGGAGATTGGAATGCCCGAAATTTTATTTAGTCCACAATTTTTTTTGTTTGTTTTAAATCTTAGTCTAAAGAGTTTGTAATCTTTTAAAGTGATGTGGATAAAATGAGAAAATAGTTAAGTGTGAGGAGGGTCTTTAGAAATATTCCAACTTAGGGCAACCATATATAAATGAGGACTTTAGAGGACAGCCGCTCAAGCTTCTGTATGTTATTGGGTGTTCTAGCTAGATTTTTATGTGTGAATTCAGTGGTTATTGGTATGAGTGTCAAGGTATTTTGTGTGTTTCGGAGAGTGAGATGTGAGTGTGTGAAAAGAAGGCTGTTGTAGAGCAACATAATAGTAGGTTAAGGTTTTTGTCATATCTCCTTTATTTTAAATCCGATTGAGATGATTTTACACTTTCTGAAAATGTCATTGTGTCGCGTTCAACCTTTTAGTTTTGAGTTTTCTCAGAATTTCACGTTTGCATATAAAAAAATGACCTTAAAACCAGATCCCCGTAGAAGTCTAAATTTTTCGGTTTCTGGCAGTCACTTCGATTTGTCATAGAAAATTCATTACTCACTAGCTATGAAGCACCAACACGGGTACGGGTGCGGATACGACACGGGTGCTGATACGTGGATACATCAATTTTGAAAATTTTAGGATACGGGTGCTGCGGGGATACGACATATTTTATAAATATTTTTTTAAATATATACATTTAGTATTGAATTTCTAAACAATTTGAATCTTAATATGTATTAGATATTTGTAAAAAAAACATAATATTCCAACTAAAGAGTAAGAATTTGTAGAGTTTAATAGGTATTGCTTCTTGAACTTTGAAGTTTTCAACTAAATTGGTGATAGTTTATTAAGTTTGGGCTATTTTGTAAATATTAAAAGTGTATAACTGAACACAATGAAGTTTGTATGTGTTTTACTATTATTTCTTTGAAGTATTGGGACTGATTTAAGTAATAAGTTAGGGTACAAAAATGAAATAACAAAAGTCAAAAGTTAACCATTTTCTAATTACTTCAAGCCACATCAATAACATCGTATATGGTTTGTATTTCTTCTTCCAGCCACAGCGCCGCACTCCGCAGCGCTGCAATTGGTTCGCCGATGAGATCGCCTTCTTTCTTCTTCTTCTTCTTCACACTCTGCAGCGCCGCACTTGGTTCACTGGTGAGATATTCTTCTCCTCCTCTTCGGTCTCTTCTCTTCTCTCAGATTCCTTGTCGGTGGTCGCTGGAGTCGCATGTGGTCACAGATTGCCGGTGGTCAGAGGTCGGAGACGCACCTGCGCCGCACCCGATATTTAAGAAATTAAAAAATAAATAATAAAAAACCGGATACGCACCTGACACGCACCCATGCCCTACCTGCACCCGACGCGTACCCAGTGCTGGTGCTTCACCCCAAGTGCTGCACCGGTGCTTCATAGCTCACTGGATTTTTATGAAATTTATATTTATAGAAACCTCATAAAGTCGTCGGTGGTCACAGATCTGCAAGGTGGTCACAGATCTTCGGTGGTCAGAGGTCGGATACGCACCTGAACCGCACCCGGTATTTAATAAATTAAAAAAAATCAATAAAACCGGATACGCACCCATGCCGCACCCGCACCCCACGCGTACCCGATGCCAGTGCCGGTGCTTCATCTTAAGTGCCAATCCGGTGCTTCATAGCTCACTGGATTTTTATGAAATTTATAGAAACCTCAGAAAGTCCTCTTCAACTTTGTAGTTTTGAGGTTTCTGATATTCATTGTATTTCTGCTCCAAAATAACCATTGAACAAATTGGTATGTCCAGAAATGTGATGTTTCTATCAGCCACTTTGATTTGATATAAAAAATTCACTACTCATTGTATTTTTGTGATCCTTATATTTATGAAAACCTTAGAAAGTCTACTTTAAATTTTTAGTTTTTCACTTTGCCCAAATATGCTCAGAAATGGCTTAAAAAGTTTTGGGCAATGGACTGATTTGTAATTCTAGAAACAACATTTTTTTAGCAAACCCTAGATTGTACATTGACAATTTTGAGGACAATACATGACGAATCTTCAAAAACTCAAAAATAAAAAGTTAAATTAAGAATTTTAAGGTTTTCATAAATACAAGGATTACAAAAATACAATGAGTAATGAATTTTCTATGTCAAATCGAAGTAACTGATAGAAACATCACATCTCTGGGCAGACCAGTTTTGTTCAATGGTTATTTTGGAACAAAAATACTATGAATATAAAAACCTCAAAACTAAAAATTGAATAGGATTTTATGAGGTTTCCATGAATATAAATTTCATAAAAATCCAGTGAGTAACGAATTTTCTATGACAAATCGAAATGGCTACCCGAAACCGAAAAAATTGGACTTTTACAAGGCATTAATTTTAAGGTCATTTTTTGATATGCAAACGTGGGATTTTGAGAAAACTCAAAACTAAAAGGTTGAAGGCGACACAATGAAATTTTCATAAAGTGTAAAATTATCTCAAGCGGATTTGAAATAAAAGAGATATGACAAAAACCTTAACCTACTCTTACTACTATAGATCAGCCTTCTTCTCAAACACACTCATATCTCATTCTCTGAAACACACACAATACCCTAACACTCACACAAATAACCACTGAATTCATACATAAAAACCTAGCTAGAGCACCTAATAACATGGCCAAGATTAAAGAGGAAGGCTAGGAATTTTTACCTTGAAATCTTCTTGCCATATCTTGCTTCTTCTTCTCTCTCTCTCTCTCTCTCTACTATACGTAAAATAAAGTGGCTGCAAAAGCTTGGACGGCTGTCCTCTAAAGGCCTCTATTTATATATGGTTGCCCTAGGTTGGAATATTTCTAAAGACCTCCCCCACACTTAACTATTTTCTCATTTCATCCACATCACTTTAAAAAACTACAAACTCTTTAGATTAAGATTTAAAACAAAGTTTTTGTTAACTAAATAAAAATTTCAGGCATTCCAATCTCCCCACCTCATTAATTTTTAATTTAAGAGCATTATAAATTGTCGCTCAAGGTCATAATCAATACAACTGGTGATAATGGTCGCTAAAGACTCCAATTAATGTATATTACCATAATCGCCGCTAAAGAATTAACTAAAATTTTAGGATTCACCGTAAACCATATTCTAGGTGCTGGGTATTATACTATATCCCCCTTTATTTGCATAAAACCAAGTCCCGTTTGTAATCTCGTCCGTTAATTGGATTCTCTCGGTGAATTTCGACGACCGATGTGGCACTTATTGTCGTGGTGGTGGTGATGTTAGGAATGGTCAAAATTAGTGGTGGGTGGGTGGTTGGGCTGAGATGGATGAGAGATAAAATTTGAGAAATGAATGAACTAGTAAATTTAAGTTACAGTGAGGGGTAGTATTGTCTTCTCAAGGTTTAACAACTCGTTTGCATATGCGGGATCTTATCATAACAATAACCGATGAAATGCGGACAAGTTTACCGCTACACTATCCAATGAAATAAATGTGAGATTATATCTAGCTTTCTTCAATTTAGCCCATACATGCCAAATGAAATTAGTTTGGCACAGTCCTTTTTTCATCCTCTTATTATTTGTAAGAGAATTTCCCTTAATAAACATGGTTCCTTTAAGGTTTTTTTTGTTGGCATGACTACAACTTTTACCATATTCTTGCATGTTATTGTCTCCATGTTGGTCTTTAAGATTTATCGTCCACTATCCCTTATTAAAACTAATGTTTGTTTTTCTAGTCACATACTCACAACATGAACACATAGTGACATAGATTATAGGAGTACAACTAATTGCAACATGAATAACCCTTGGCCGCTTAGCAGCGAGAGGTCTTCGTGTGGAGTGGTTGAGGTATTGTTGTCACACGAGGTTGATTCCAAAAAAACGTCAGCTAGGAATCACATGTATGGGATATTTGTTTGATTGTCTTTGGCTTGCATGTGTATCCAAGGGGTCGGCTTTGTGTGATCAAATCATTATGTTTGAGTAAAGGGCGTTGTTGGAAACAACGGGGGAAAGGTTGGTAGTATACACGCGGTTATCGGTTTTGGGGATTGACGAACAACAGACTTGGCAAGATTGGGAAAGGCTAAGGTGCACTTTGTTTAAATGATTAAGCAAGACACTTGGCTTTCATTTCGAATTTGCATATCTGGTAAGTGCTTGCTTCTAGATGGTTTTGTAAAGGCTCTATCAGTGTTGTAAAAGGCGCGCCTAGGCGCGCGCCTAGGCGCAAGGCGCACCCAGGCTCCCACTTAGCGCCTCGCCTAGGCTTAGGCGCAGCGCGTTCAAGAAGGCGCGCGCCCAGTGAGCCTAGGCGCCCAGGCGCCAGGCGCAACACGGTGGAGGAGGCGCACAGCCAGGCGCAGATCTTGTAGCCGTTGGATTGAACTTCGTGGCTTCATCATGGCCGTTGATTTCTCTTTAACAAAAACCCACAAATCTGCAAATTAATTCACAAAACCCACAAACCCACAAATCTCCAACCAAAGCTCTCGCAGCAGAACCCGTCGCCGTCGCGTCTTGCTCTCCTCCGATCGCCGTCGCCGTCGAAGCCTTCTTCCGTCGCCGTCGCCGTCGCAGCTGTCTTCCATCGCCGTCGCAGCTGCTCTGCTCTCCTCCGATCTACACCCTCGCCGCTTCTCGAAGCTTCGCGCGAAGGTTCGGCTGCTGCTCTGCTCTCCCCGTCGGCTTCTGCTCTTCGACCGTCCGATTGCTTGAAGGTCTCTTCCTTCCTCCCTCAATTTAACCCATTACCTATTACCCATGCTTGAATAACAGTGTTATGGTATGGACCGTATGGTTATGATTTTAGGATCTTTCCCCTTGCTTGTCTTTAGTCGTCCTAGTACTCTCCGAATCAACATCATCTGCTTGCCTTGTCTTTAACATCATCTGCTTGCCTTGTCTTTACTCTCCGAATTCAACTCAAAACTATTGTGCAGAAGTACCCTCTTCATTATCAAATGAAGATCTGTCAAGTGACTCAAGTCTCCCGTTTGTTATCTGCAAAAACAAACTTGCGCAGTGTGTTCTTCAGCTAAGAGGTGGAAGGCTGAGGATATACTTAGTTAGATGTATAATCTGCAAATCTATTTATAGAGAGAAAGTTGGCTTGCCGATTTCAAATTTTGAGTTGAGTGAGTCATTTGGTGTTATGTTCACTTAGTGTTTGGTGATTTGTTATTTTTACTGGATTTAAGACTTATCTTATGTTGGAAACTTGTTAGATTATGATGCGATGGAATTTGAAACTTTTTTTAGTGTTTGAAAGTTTGTTAATTGTCATGTTATTTTTTTCTACATAATTTATTGTTTTTGTGTATTATTATTTTTATTATTTTATTTTTTTTAATATTGCGCCTCGCTTCGAAAAGGCGCGCGCCTGCGCCTTGCGCCTTGCGCCTAGGCTCCAGGGACCTTTTGCGCCTTAGGTGCGCCTGCGCCTTTAATAACACTGGGCTCTATTTAATCCTTTGGTGCACGCACGGATTGTCTTTGGTGGTATTGGGGTTTTTTCTGTGGGTACCTCCTAGTTTTGACCGTATTATATCATTTCATCATGCTAGTATCCAAGCGCCATAAATTTCTTTCTTCCGTGAGTGGCACAGAGAGTTATAAGAGGGAGTGGATTTATGTCATGAAATATCAAAGTGAGGTTTCCTCTAATATGGGGGACATGATGTTATTGAAAGTAGTGAGTATGTGCTCCAATTGAATCGAGATGAGGGTTTACTTGGATGCGCTTGATAGAAAAATGTATTATTTGGCAACTAAAGGACGACATATATTTTTCTACCCAGAGTTCAACAAGCAGTCAATGGACATTGGGAAACTAGAGGTGGGGTACATCCTGAAAAGATGGATGATTTGTTTTTATTCAACTTTGCAGTTGAAGAATATATTCACCATGTTTTCTTCAAAAGACAATTCTGCATTCATGGCGCACTCTTTCTTCTCAAGACTTGGCCTTTCAAATACTCATTTTTAAGGAAATTCAGTTCCTTCCATTGATTTACGTTTAGTTCCATGCAATCGTTTTGGATTTTTTTTTTAGCAGACACTACTTTACAACTTGGGTATGATTTTGGAGATCTTTTAGATGTGGATTGGTTGGATAAACGATAAAGGGCTTTAGGTTTCTATGGGATAAGATAGGGTGCTGCCTATGGGCCCCTTTATTCCTAAAATGTGGGTGGAATCAGTAGAAGGATATTTAGTCAAAGTTGTCACCCGATACGAATATGTGTAGTGCGCGTGTGTTATATGTACGAAAGCATTGGTCATCCTAACTCTGTGTAACAAATTACTTATTTCGCCTTAGAAGCAGTGTATGCAGTGGTTTGGTTTTGATCTTCTTTACCTCTTATACATGAAGTTGGACACCCGCTCTATACTCCAAAGATTTAGCCTTCACACCACTTCAATCTGAGTGGCCATCATGGAGTATCCACTCCTAGTCATTTCATGGAAACGAGGACGATGGGCTAGTTTTTGCATGGCATGAGCTTGCTGAAGCTGAAAAGGGTTCTCAAGGGAATGATGGTCTAACGGATCCAACTAAGGCTTGTGGTGACCACGTCCCTATCGAGGTTACACAGGTGGATGTTGTTTAAGATATCACTGGGGTGCTTAAAACATGGGGGATGAAGTGGATTTGGAGGGCTACACAGTAGGGAAAATGTAAGTGCTATACTTTGTTATGGACACATCCATGCATTGATGGTGGTACCTCTACTTTAAATAGTCTCAAAGGTATAATATTCTCTACTCTTAAATATGAGGACAATACCATGGATGTGGAACAAGAATATGGTTGAGCAGTTTTAGGAAGAAAAAAAAGCGATTGCTCAGATACAATGACTCTGTTGGTTAATAATGACATGCTAGGTGATGAAGGGAAGGCAAATAAGTTACGATCATGGACTCATAGTTGTCAGGTGTTACCAAAGATTGGTGAGTGCGAAAAAGAGGAAGCTAACTTCTTATGCTCGCGCAAAGAAGATAATGTGTTTGAGGACAAACACTAAGCATGAGCCGAGTAGAGACAAAACGGTTCTTAAGTTCCTAGTAAGTTGGGTAAAGCTCCTTGGATGTTTGGGTTTTGTGTCAGAGGTAGGATTGGGTGGTTTGAGCTCTTGTTGTTTTTGGTGTATGATATGATGTAATTAGTGTAAGGTAGAATTTTATGTTTCTATAAGTTGGGTAGAAGATGCTTAGGGCTATGTTAGCATTTGTGTTGTTTTCCTTTGCAGATCTTTCACATTCTTTATCTAAAATGTTGCATACTCTTGAAGGTTTATATGAAATTATTTCTTTTCACGTTGTAACTTTCACCTTACTCAATAAAAGTCTTAAGTTTCACCAAACAAAAGAAAAGGTTTAATGTTTGAGGTATAAGTACAATTAGGTTGCATTTCGTAATGTTATGATCCTCAAATTTCGATATATCTATAAAAGACAGAAACAAAAACAGAAACGCGCTTGGTTGTTGTTTTGATCTTTCTATTTAAGGATTAATCCGGGATTATGGCAAATAACAAGTATTCCTGGTCTTTTTTCTAAGTGGTCGCACTTCAAGTTTAATGAAATTTATACATCAAAGAATGAAAACCGAAGCACACTCAATGTTTTATCGGTTATATATGACTTTAGTCCATTGAACTACAATTGTGTTTCTAAAATGGTCTTTGTAATAAAAATTTCATCTTAATAGCCCGCATACTTTGTTTCATCCAAAAAGCCATGTGCCCATCACATGGGCACATTTAAAGGGGCATTTATGTCCAACCAACACGAGAAAACTATTAATAAAACCCTAATTGGGAAATTAGAAAATCAAGGTTTCAAAGCCTAATTTTCTCTCTCTCCAAATCTTGTCGTCGTTGCTGCCACCCTCTACCCCTCTGCCGCTACCATTATACCAAAACCCACTATTGGCGCCCTCCCCCCACCTCCCCTCTCGCCTCGTCGTCGTTACCTCCCTTTCTCTTCTCCCACCACCATCATCTCCCCCTTCGTCAATTCTCTTCTGCCTTTCTCATTGATCCCCTTCCTTCTCCCTCATCACCCTCCCCCTTCTATTTCCCCTTCCTCTTCTCGTCTATCGAACCCCCAACCCCACCTAGGGGCCCATCAACCACCCATTGTTCATGGAATTGCCGAACGTAGCAAATAACAAAGAAAGCAGTTGGAGGTACGACAATGGATGACAAATAGGTGGAGGGTAGAGCAATCGAGGGCTGTGCTGTGATGGTTTGGTCGATGTTGATGTTAGCAATTTAGGGTACGATAGTGGCTAGGTAGAAGAGCATCCGTTGGGTATAGGTGAGGCTGCACAAAAGGGCAATAGTGGGGTATTCATGGTAGCAACAACGTGGTATGAGGATAGTAGAGAAATGGCTTCATAATAGTTCTTTTGTGCTTGTTGGACAAAAGTGCCCCTATAAATGTGCCCAAACAATGGGCACATAGCCTTTTTGGGTGGAAATCCGGATGGAGGGACCAATTTGAAGATAGAGTAAAGTATGAAAACTTTCGGGACCATTTTAAAAACGCGTGCACAATTTAAGGGACTAAAGTTATATTAACTCATATTTGATCACATAGACTTCATTTTCGTCACCAAAAAGCATAGGTTTAGGATCATATACATAGTCTAATCTAAATGGTACAACTTATCTCTTTGTCCATTTTTCCTTACGCACTTCAAGAGAGTGAACAAATCTCCATCTCTTATACCCTGATCAGTTCTATAACCGGAAAGTGTTGAATTCCAGCAACATAAGATAAAAGGGAGATATGTTTTCAACTATTTTTCTGGTTAAAGATGTTGACACACATGGATTGACAATTATGGATTTCACCTTGTTGTTACGAGGTCGTAAACAATGAAGGAAGAAGAAAACAATGGAGAGAAGTAACGCGATGGCAATGGCGATACTAAAAACACTAAAGGATGCTAATTTATGTTTTGAAGGAAGTATAGGTTTTAGGGATTTAAACGTACATAGATTGGGTTTTGAGTTTGGGACAAAAAAATATATTCTTGATCATTGCCTAGTCAAAAGCAACTGATTCTTGGATATGTTTGATTGTTATGATGCAGTGAGATTTCGATTATTCAAATGAAATCTAGTGGTTCTAGAATTCTCAGTCTTGTGTCATTGAACTTTGATGTAGTTTCATAAAAGAAGTATCTAAGAGTACAACATTGCCAAACGAACCCTTAGTCTTTAGAGGTGTAGTATTAATGGACACGAATCATCTGATGTACATAAAATTACTACATCAGCAATGTTGCACCTACGATCTCCCGACTTATTAAAATCCAAGACCCAACAATAGGCCTCGCCAACGAGCCCTTCAAACACACATCAAACAGAATGTTTAGCTCCTAACGGAGTAACAAAACACAATGAGAGGTAATTGTCGTTTCTCCCCTAGCGGTCGAACGCGGTCATGGTTGGTGCTTTACAAGTGGTCATAATTGATGGTGAGGGGCAAGGAACCTGACCACCCTAAATTTTATAGTTAACGAAGTGCTAAGAATTTGGAGCCGGCGACCTTGACGAGTAAATCCAATGGTCGCCAATCAGGCAAATCAGTCCCTCGTCGACGTGACACAGCTCTCCAATTGGCATCTCGACCGGAGTCATGTGGAATGAAGCTTATGAGATTACCTTGCAACACCTCGAAAAACTCCGATTTTGCCAGAGAGAGGATAAGGACGCTTGCCAATTACGCTCTGCTAGGAGCAAAATGCATCGTTCGAAATGATATCAACCAGACCTCTTTTTGGGGGTTCGAGGTTAGTAAACAGTGGAAGTCATAACTACAACACCTCTGCTATAGATTGCTCTACAGCATAAGATCCTTAACTAGTATCTTTTTGCGATAGCACGGCGCCTTGACTGATTGGATACCACGAGGCCAACTTTTATTTTTTTTCCCCCGCCTTTTCTTTGTTACAGAAAAAAGAAGAGAGAACATGATAGAAGAAGCAAGGTTTAGGCTTAAGTGTGCATAAATGGACTTCAAAACCACGAACCTATTTATCCATGCGAGCATGAAAAGTTCCGCCTCCCAAATCAGAATCAGCACGCTTAGAGCAAAGCCGATGTTCACCTCCACGCCTCGGTGTGGTTCGGACCTCTTCTCAGATTTTACAGAAAATAACAATAATTTCTGCCCCGGTTGCTTCAAAACAAATGTAGTTCTTTCTTTCTCCTTGCCTAGTTTGGCATTTTATCAAATACTTGGTATACTCTGAAATATTGGTCGTTTGTAGCTATTCAGCCCTATTTTCGCTTCTTCAAGTATCGAACAGGGCTCCAATGAAGCAGTACCAAAAGCAAAAGTGATGGCAAACACATGCAAAACCTGGAGGAGAAACTGAAGGTATGCAGCACAGCCTGACCACTACGACCTATTAGCTGCCAATCTTTGAACAGGGAACATCATAGCTAGAGTTCCTGTCCGATCGGCCTTGACCAGAGGGGAGATAGTGCACAATCATAGTTTACTTTTTCGCAATATTAGATTGGACAAAGCACGAACTGCCTGACTTGAGTAACAAACCCTGAACAACAAAGCCGGGGCAGTTTCCTCTCCTATAGGTTCACCAGAAAAGTAAAGATAAAGTATGCAAAAGCACTTTCATGGCCTCATCGACCAAGTGTTGGGATTTCCAGTGCTAGAGCGACATCACTGCAGAAGGCGGCTGCGGGTCCTTCCTATGTTTCGTGATTATAACTTCTGATGTCCAACTTCCGAGACCAGCAAACCGGTATAAATGTCGTCCTCATGAACAGAAGCAAACTCATGTCAATGCGCCAACAGGCAAAATATTACACCATCCTTCGCATTACTCAAAATACAGGTCCTTAACTACCAATACAACTGAAAATCTAATCGATTCTCAAAATAGAACTTAATCCTTGCACCCGAATGTGCCGTGAAGCGATGAACCCTTTGCCTCACAATTTCTCCCTCCAGTTTCTCTCCATCTCAATCGTTCTATTTCTCTGGCATAACTATGAACCTTTTAAAGAACATCAAAATGAGTAATCAAGTGTGGACGATGTTTCTAAATCTGTTGCAAAGATTAAAAACTCCTATCTACACAACCAGTAAAATGCAAAGGCATTTCACAAATAAGATGACTCTAATTGCAAGAGACTCGTTGCTTTATGAATGTTCAAACAAAACAATTCGCATACCACCAACAGTCCAGTGTAATTATCCAATATCTTGCATTGTCCAAAACCACCATCGAACTCTTCAACTTCCAAATTCTATTAGTACAAACTCAACGTCTATTTATCCACCTCCCCCCACCACAACCCCTTCCTGGAAAAGATATAATAGGTAAAGAAAAAGAGTGGAAAGATAAAAGTAGGATGAGAAAGACGAGAAGAAAGAAAAGGAGGTTATCTGAACATATGGCAAGTGCTATAATTTCTATTGCTCCAGTTGTTTCCTCCCGAAAGAAAAAGGAGGACACATTGAAAGAATCTCCTCCAGTTGTAGAGTGGCAATCTGCAATGACTTCACCCATTTTCTCGAACTCTTGTTGCAATATATGAAGCACCACACCTGTAAAGCTTCAGCTAGCATTAGATGTCATAGTGTTCATAAGCGCAGCCGTCAGGGGGCAGGGTGTGGTGGATGGGGTGGTGGTGTCAAGAAAGTAACGGAAATCCCAAAGCGGCATCCATTTCTGCTCCCCAAAACCCACCAATGGCAAATGTTTGGAACCTGACAGAATATTAAAACTCCTAGCAATTGACTTTTCATAATGAAGAGCATATCATAAAAACTAATTAGTGCCTCTTAGTATATATTGCAGTCCAGTTCAATCTCAACTAGTTAGTTTACTTCAGGTGCTAATCTTCAACATGCACTCTTTAGAAACAAATTTTCACAACTGGAAAGGATATACAGGAACTTACGAATACACATAGTAAAACGAACAATTTGCAATGAACCATTCCTAAAGTATCCCGAAATGATATGCAATGCAAGCAAGATACCACAAAACTACAACTGGATACGGGGCTATAAAATTAGTTTGCAAAAATCAACCAAAAAGACCTTTCTTCTCTATTAAATGAATCTGACCGCAAAGGTATAATGTAGAATCCAAATACGATTTGGACAAACCTTATCTGTAGAACCCCTTCCACTGTCATCAATATATTGAAAGAAACCAAAGGATTAGTTACATATCAGAAGATGCTCAATCCAGTCACAATATAAGAGCTAAAAAAGAGAGGTCAACCTCTAAGATCAAGTCCCCGAAACTTAGAAGCATCACACCAAAATGCCCGCAGCCAGGTAAGAACACTTGTCTGATGTATCCCAATTCAATCCCATTACCTCGGTTGTTATGAACAAGAGAAGAGAATGGCATAATTACATTGCCATTCGGACTGAAACTGACAATCAAGTGGCACGAGTAAACTGATTTTGCATGTGAACCAAATATGCTTCTTCAGAAACATAAATGAGATTTCGCTTTGACCTATACCAATTGTGAGATTTAATTCCTATCCAAACATGTACATGCTTATGCAACATTACAAGGCCATTCTGACTCAAACTGATAATTAAGTGGCACAAGTAAAACGATTTTGCATATGAACAAAAACATGCTTTTCCGAGATACATATACGAGAACTCAATTTGATCAATACCAAGTGGGACATATCATTCCTATCTAAACATTCACATGGTTATACAACGTATGAATTCTGCTTGATACGTCTGATACAGAATTAATCCAGCTGATTTGATTGAGAAGACTGGTTGCTATAATGTTCTCATGCTCTAAAAGCAGGTCAACCAGGACGACAATAATCACTACTATTTTTGAACAATGAGATTCCTTCAAAAATAAGTTTAAGTTCAAAATAGCAAACACAGTGACTACAGACACCCAATAAAGAGTTGGCGCAAAGGAGTGAAGAACCAACTGAAAACCCTAATAACTACAGATCTAGAAAGCTGCATGTTGCCCCTCTCAGGACGACGTTAATAATGGACTGAAAAACATAATACATGACAGCCTAGTATAGTTAGATGAATCCCTAGACCACTACCAACTTGACTGAACAACCTTTACTACTAACCATCTATAATGTTTCACCATATTATCCGAGACTCCGTATCCCTTAGACCTTTCAGGGATTTTACTCCTTTCATATAACCCTATGAGCAAACTTTGATGGAGAACACACAGTTTAGCAAAAGAAAGCAATGAGTTGAGATACAAAGAGGCAGCGGCAGGTTTTGCTGTGAAAAGGATACGAAAAATCTTGGTCACAACACCATGCTGGACTTTTAACTCAATAATAGCGTATATAAGCATACTCCAGGGGTTAAATATAGCTACTACCTAATAATTGCAAATAAGACATCCAACAAATCAGATGACTAATACATGCATTCTAAGAAGATTTTGCTTATAGAAGTTTAAATCTTGTAATATGCCCCTTCTTCCCAAAAGCCCAGCAGCTAAAACCAAGCAAAACGAACCATTAAAAGGAACGAAATACAAAAAAAGGAAAACTACGACCCTAACTATTTTAGGAAAGAGGCTTAGATGATTATGATGCTGATGCTGATGATGAAAACTACAATTGGTGGCAGCTTGAAAGTCTTACACCTAGGCAAACCGAATATCACGTGGGATATAGGGAAAATGCGAAGAAGCACTGTCGATGTTGTTACCTGAAGAATGAATTAGATTATGCTAGTGTACGTATGTGGTCTATGAGTGAAGCTGGCAACATAATTAATCAGACATTCACAGCGACTTCATGAAAGTAGATGTAAAAAGCAAGGCAATGAATCTTAGAGAACGCAACCATCTCTTTATAACGCGATATCAGAGCCCTGGTTATAAAGTAGCTTTTACTTGAGAGCATAATGACATAAAGGGAAAGGAGTAACAAATACTTTTCATATGTGCTGAAAGCATGAAATAGATGTAAGCCGAAATATTTGCAGTAAAAGTCATCAAAACTTTATTGCATAGTTATTGACTTGGCATAGTTATGGCCATAGTCTAGTTGTACAGAATAAACAATTTTAGAGGTTGGTGAAGCAATAAAAATAGATGCTATAAGTAGGTAATATTGCATTGAGATTACAGACTTACCCTTTCAATCCGCACCAAAATAAGTAAAGTCATAATATAATGAGGCAATAAACATATATGAGTTGCCAACCACCTATTTTGGTGTCGACCAAAACGTTCAACAGCAATCTAATCCATGAAGAAGCTGACAACTTAGATGAGGTAATGAACCTTGATGTCGACAATCGACTTTAATGAATGCAAAACATGTTGCATTTACACGTTCATAAAACCCCAAAACATGTGTCTTCTTTGAAGTGTGACGTGTGTATGAGCTCCTTTTAATCGCTCCAACTGTAGGCGCAGCTTACAATCTTGCTATTTAAAGGACCACTTTTACAACTTGTTTCGTAAATTTTCGATCGAAAATTTTTCCATTTCACTGTAACTAAATCTGATTAAGGCTAAACTGAACCGTGCCATGCCATGACCTGACTGCAAGTGATAGGAAAAGGAAAATAGAAGAACTAAGGGCATAATAGAACTTAGAATAAGGCAGCTTAGGAAGAAGACACCCTATGGATTAGATTAGAGAGCAAAATAAGAAACAATAATCTTAATTCTTCTATATTAACTCATCAACTAGTAACTAATACATTAGTATTAAATAATGAAGTTCACAAGATAAAACAAAACATAATTATGTTAAACAAAATTGTCATGCCTAATAATTGTCATTGGGCTTGAGCTTGCACCTACAATTGTCATAGACATGCAACCTCTTCCACAGCTTGTAAATTCCTCTATGATCCCCACCAGATGAAACAGAGATGAAGAGATGATTCTTACCTCTATTTGAAAGAATTCACTTTAAGACTTTCAACTGCAATGTCGGCGGGAAAGGCCAGTATTCCAGCTAGCTTAGTTAATACATTTTAGCACCTTTACCTGCATGTAGACCGTGTGTCTCTCGCTAACCAAGACTTCTGTTTTAACGGTTCACTCATCATACTACATTCTTCCACCTAAGCCCCAAACCATGTCCTCATCTTCCCCTTGAATTTTCTCAGTTTCTATTTAAAGTAAAGCTTGCGTCGCCCCCCCCCCAAGCACTGAGACTCCATTGCTCTCATCTCTTAGGTGCTTATTTCCTTTTTCGGCTCCAAATCTTTATTCTTTCTGCAACAATATGAGAAATCTAGTTCTTCGAGAGCCCGAGGTGGAAGTGCCCGATGATGTTACAAGTAGTCTCAGCTATGCTTGGCAGCGCATACGGGTTCCAGTCATTGTGCCACTTCTATATGTCGCTCTTTACATATGCGTGGCGATGTCAATAATGCTTTTTGTCGAAAGGGTTTACATGACGCTTGTAATCATATACGTAAAGGTGATGGGGAAGAAAAGATACACCAAGTACAAGCTGGAAGCGATTAAGGAAGATCTAGAGCACAGCAGAAGCTATCCCATGGTGTTGATTCAAATACCTATGTATAATGAAAGAGAGGTAGAACATTAATTTACCAGCAGTTCTATCATAATACATAGTTTTTTATGCATAAGCATGCACAGATGCACTATAGTGACTGCAAGTTTATAAACTATCATTAATCACCACCAGAATCCTTGCAAACTCACTGGTTCATCTTAAATTTCAGAAAGTAAAAATCAAGTGTTCATCTAGTGTGTGAGCGATGATGTTCAGTTATTGTGATTATCTGCCAAGAGGGTGGTTAAAACAATCAGCAATCTGCAATAAGTGGAAAGTTTAGAATAATAAGTTAATGAAAAGATAGAAGTAATAGTAAAGTTTCGTAAATGCTCATAGTTCATATCATTTTCCTTTAGGTAACTAATACGGAGTAGTTCATATCATTACCATGCATGTGCACTATTATTGTCTTTCCATATACATCTTGCAGGTACTTTTAACTTAACATGCATGTACACATACACACGTGCATCCTAAAACATTAAGACTACATTTTACCTAAGCTGCAGAGCTCTCTATGTTTATTGTCTCTAAATTTGTATTTGCTATGACATGATGTAACAACTGAGATAGTTGATGCAAAATGACTTAAATTTATCCCACGTTGTTGGAACCAGAAGTTTAACTGACCTTTTCTTTTAAATGTGTTATAATTTTCATGCACGTATATGAACTGTTCTAGGTGAATAAATTCATTCTTTTGCTGCTCTTATTGAACTTTGAGAAAATATCTTCACATCCTAAAATTTTAACAATATTCATATCATGATTTAAGCTAACTTATCTCAGGTTCAAGAAAGAAGAGTGTTTACGTCAGCACAAGTCATATTAGTCCACTATAATGTATAATTTACTATTTCTCAAAGTGACAGTAAAAGTGATGTCACACACAGTGGCAATGTTGTATCAGCATAAAGTTTTCCATATCTAGGGTATGCTTTGCTATTATGACACCCATTTTGACCAGGAGTTACAACTACGCTAGTAAAACCACTTCCTACTGTCCAATTTAAACTGTCGTCTTCCTAGAATTTGGCAAAACATACATGTACTTGGATGTGACAATCAATAAAAAACAAATATGACACAAAACGGGTAATATAACGTGTCATGAGACGTAAGCATCTAAAGTTTTATCCAAGCTAACGGACAAGAGCAGAAAATGCGAGTCGGTGATAGATTTCCCATCATAAACGCCATGAAAACTGTCTGCTTCTTACAACATAAAGATCAATTTTGAGGAAAAAACTGGTCTAGCCAACTGTCAATCATGTGATATTTTTGTATTAAAGCTCAAAAAGACGCGTGATCATTAACTCATCTAGAGAGAGAAATTTGGAATATTCATGTCTGTGAGATAGAAAGACATCTACATATATATATATATATATATATATATATACATATATACGTACACATACATATACACGCATACACACATATGTGCATGTATTATATATTTATGTGTATATATGTAGAGAGAGAGAGAGAGAGAGAGAGTACAGTCTTTCCTAACTATGAGTTAAGAACCTCACACACATCGATGTATTTTAAGATCTTCAAGTTGGTAAGGAAAGCAAAATATGAATTTATCTTAGCAGTATTGAATTCACTGTGTAAGGTAAATAGTCTTAGTTGCATACATAGATTACATATGTCATAGTATTGCCTCACAGGCTGAAGTTATGATAATTCTATCTAATAAACTACCTCAAGGACAAAAAAATATTTGGTTGTTTTCTAGGTCTACAAGCTCTCCATTGGGGCTGCCTGTGGGCTTACATGGCCATCGGATCGGCTAATTGTCCAAGTTCTTGATGACTCCACCAATGAAGTTCTGAGGGTAACTTTTTCAGTCCTGAAGAAACCGAAATGAAAATCCATGCAGACTTGTAAATATGCAATTATTCACAGTAATCCTTATGCAGGCCTTGGTGGAGTTGGAGTGCCGAAAGTGGACAGAACAGGGGGTAAACGTGCAGTATGAGACAAGGAACAACAGAAACGGATACAAGGCTGGTGCTCTCCGCGAAGGTTTAGAGAAGCAATATGTGAAAGACTGTGAATTCGTGGTAATCTTTGATGCAGATTTCCAGCCTGAAGAAGATTTTCTTTGGAGGACCATTCCTTTTCTTCTTGAAAATCCAGAACTGGGTTTGGTTCAGGCCAGATGGAAATTTGGTAAGGCATATGCTAGAATTATGCTCTTATAAGCTTTATGTAGATGCACATGCATGTGTTACGTTAGACATAACATCACTTAATAGAACAAAGAAAAGGTCTTAGATCTATATGTTTTGCATAGTCGCGAGGTCACTGACTGTAAATTCTATTGATAGTGAACGCGGATGAATGTCTGATGACTCGGCTCCAAGAGATGTCGTTAGACTATCACTTCACTGTCGAGCAAGAAGTCGGCTCCTCGACATGTTCATTCTTTGGGTTCAATGGTAAATCGAAGATCCACTTTTTACACCAATACAACCCCATTCTAGCTAGTAAGAAACTACTCCAAAAGCAATAAAACTTTATAGAAATATTCACAATTGCAATGCCAGGGACTGCTGGTGTTTGGCGAATCCAAGCAATAAATGACGCAGGTGGATGGAAAGATCGAACCACGGTGGAGGACATGGATCTTGCAGTCAGGGCTAGCCTCAAGGGTTGGAAATTTCTCTTTGTGGGTGACCTGGGGGTGAGTACGGTGTCTAACTTGAGCCTATTCTTTTAACTGATATCTTAATGTTTCAGCCAGTTAAGCACTCAAAAATTAATTATAGGTCAAAAATGAACTCCCAAGTACCTTCAAGGCTTATCGATATCAGCAGCATCGCTGGTCATGTGGCCCGGCTAATCTCTTCAGGAAAATGACAAAGGAAATCATCCTTTGTGAGGTAAAATGAACAAACAAAATAATGCTCCTTGATATTATTAGCTCCAAGAATCTTTCACATAGACTTCAAATATACAGAATCTTCCAGTGAATCACAAAAAGTCTTGTTACCTCATGCAGCGAGTGTCGTTCTGGAAGAAATTTCACGTCATCTACGCATTCTTCTTCGTGAGGAAGATAATTGCACACTGGGTCACTTTTTTCTTTTACTGCATAGTTATTCCAGCAAGTATATTGATTCCTGAAGTCCATCTTCCAAAACCAGTAGTTGTATATCTTCCAGCAACCATTACCATTCTGAATGCTGTATGCACACCTAGGTAATTTGATGAATTCAGAAATTAAAAGTTCTGCTACTATGTTATTTCATATTACAAGATGATATCGAGTAAGCTGAGATCCAAACTTGTCCGAGCACAGATCTTTGCATCTTCTTGTCTTCTGGATCCTGTTTGAGAATGTCATGTCCCTTCATCGATCTAAGGCAACGATTATAGGGCTTCTTGAAGCCAACCGAGTAAATGAATGGGTTGTGACTGAGAAGCTAGGAAACACAACAAAGCAGAAACACAATGCCAAAACATTGAAGAAACCAAGATCTCGTATTGGGGAAAGGTAATTAGTTTTAGACCAATGATGTTCTGACTATCTCTTTGCAACACTGTTGATGAAGTTCCATGATGAAATCTAATTGACATACTGTGACTTTACAAACAGGATTCATGTCTTGGAGCTGATAATGGGAATGTTTATGCTGCACTGTGCTATCTACAACATGCTCTTTGGGGAAAATCACTTATTCATATATCTACTGCTGCAAGCGGGGGCTTTCTTCATTATAGGATTCGGGTATGTTGGAACATTTGTCTCCAACTAGAGTCCTACACCCCAAAATAAAGCTTCCAAGCATATAACGATAGACAGGGCAAGCAGTGGACCGATGAATAAAAAAGTGGTTGTCTACGATGAAATTACTAGTCTCAATGTGCCTGAAAATAAGTTCTTAGGAAACACAGCAGGCAGGTTGATAAGTACTATAAATAAGCTTAAGAGAGTACTTAGAGAACTATGCTTAAGACAGGATAATGGTATGCAGGTTGGGGCAAGTAGTAAGTGCTGCGTATGCTTAGGTGTGTTTGTACTTAAGAGTGAAGTTCAAGGGACTATGCAGGCTATCATAGTATGTACTATGTATTACATAATTGTACGCATCTCCATGGTGTATCTCCAATAAATGTCACTAGTTTGTTCTCTAAAGTTGACTCTCTGCTGCATAGCACTTGCTAGATTGGTAGATAAAGATCATGAATGAGATATTAATGCACTCCATATGATTACAAGAGATCCTGATGTTCACTTGTTATTTTCTTTCCAATCGCTGGAAAACCTGGTAGATAACTTATCCTTTATCAGCCAAATAGATACTGCAAGGAAACCCCAAGAGAGTAAGGAAAGCCTTATCCAACTTGTTATAGCTACTTAATTTTCATACTCAGTCTTTAATGCCCAGGGGAAAACCCATCATTCATTGCAAAGTAGAAACCTCGAAGGGCCACAAACAGTTAAGCAGTAACCATCCTGGTTTCAAGAAAACTTATGTTGTGAATCATATATGCATAGGTAAGTATAGTTTCTTTTCCTGTTGAATGGAGCTTGTATTTTATAAAGCTGCAGGAAATTTACTAAATGGCGGGAATGAGTATCTGAACTCGGGCCAAACGACCTGTGCCCAAATTATTTGGGCAACCTCATCCATGTTCAACACTTCAACTCTTAGCATCCCCATCTTGCTCCAGTATATCTCAGCTTTTCATTACGGTTACATCAGAATATTCAATGCTTCACAACCAGGCGTTGAGATATAATTCTCTAAATTCCTGCTGCTGTTCATTTAAGCCAGTCGCTGCTCATTAAGCTGAGAGGAAGCATTCACTTCCACTCTATCATATGGGTTTTATGTTTTGAGTCCACCTCAACATCATGTTCAACTACTAAACAATTCACTTTCTCATCTGCCTCGTACGAGTAGTAAAAGCAAACAGAAGCATATTGACGGAAATCTGGCATCTAAAACTCCAAAAAATCGCGCTTGCCAGTTGATTAATTTTCTACCATCAACAGAATTGAAAGGTGAGTCAATTATAATCGGGGGAAAATTTTACGAGAATATATTTTGGCTACAGTTGACCGAGCAGCCACCATTAATAACCGTGAATGAAAAGAAAACCAAATACATTACCAGTAAGAGCTATATGTTTTAACAGTCACATAGAAGACTTCGATGTCATTCCGCAATCAGCAGGATTTCATAAATAAGGAGATAACATTTTAATCAAGCTAGCCATTGTAACTTGGAGCCAAATGCACTAATGGGAAAGAAATAGGGAGTGAATCACCCTAGAAAACACATAATGTTTAAAATTATCAAATCAACTCAATTCCCTTTAAAGAACGATTATACGAGTTTATATAGGAAAAGGTAAAACCCTAATGACGAACAGAAGTACTAATTACCCTTAGTTTTAGTACTTTCTACGGAAAACAATATATCCGAAATTACATCAAGTAAAACCTGTATCATCACTATAAATAACTAGATAAAGCATATAAATTACATAGTAACAACCCTCTCTTCCAAATTTTCCATGTGCGTCACAGAGAGAGAAAGAGAGTTAGAGAAGCATGTCATGGTACGGGTATCACAAAACATCTAAACAGCCTTCAAGGAAAAAACGAGTGTGTACTGCAAGGTTAATCAGAGAATGAGAATGCAACAAATCGGTGTTTCTAGTCCTTCCAGCATGCATATGGTCAACAGAAATATAGATTGAGCAATGTTAAGAGTATGAAGCAGAACCATTCCATGAAATGCCAAACCTAATTGACTCCAATTTAAAGCTTTAACTATTTTAGAAGAAAATTGCACAATTCGCAACAGCAAAGAGCCAATGTCACGGTTAATGAGCATAATAGCAGGTCAGATGTCAAACTTCAATCTGTCGGAGATCCACTATACCTAATCGACTGTCATTTACACCGAGGTCAAAAGAGTAATCAATGTAAGCCCATGAACTAGAAGGAGATAAATTATGTAGCATGAATTTTAGCATCCAATGGGAATGATTGCCGTAGGTACATCCATGTCTCCCGAACAATGTATTTTCACTTTAGCTCATCAACTTTGATTTCATACTGTTCACCAGTTGAAAGGATTTTTACACCAACCATACCTTTTTGCCACTCGGAACTTCCAACCAATATCAGCCTGCGAGCATTTATCCTTGCCGCTCGTTTAAAAACCCTGAAAAAGAGAAAAGGATATGCAAATACTGTATAATGCTAAAGACCAGAAAGCTTCATTACCATGAAAGTTGAAAATATGTACCATTTAAGTGGTTTGTTTTCCAAAACCAAATCAACACTTTGGCCTTTCTCCCTCAGAATAGTAGCAACAGCAGCAGCTGCACCTTGAAGAGTATGATCCAGAGAGCAGACAATGTTCTCTACGAGAGGACTAAGTTCAGGTAGAAGACCTTTCTCTTTGAGCAGCTTGAGTTCACCAAAAGGTAGAAGTTCTTAATAGTTAACACAATTGGACCATTATATCGCAAAAAGGTAAAACATGCTTGAAAAAGCAGAAAGTAGCGCCAAGTAGCTAATTATGCAACTGTAAGGAATGAAAAAGTATCTTCGTTAGAACGTCAGTTTTTAATTCAGATGGGCACAAAATATCAGTGAAAAGGACAGTTGGAAGCGAATGCTACCACATGCAAGTAATTTCGATTGCACAAATGACCATATGGCTGCCAACCAAGCCGTCCACCGGAGTGAAACTTAAAACTCAGATTGAGAGTGAAGATGCCAAACAAGAACAGCTACCATCAAAGACAAAACATTTTCTTTTCAATTAACTCTCGTACGCCAGACATAATCATATGGTGATAACTTTCAGGTAAAGTACCTCATGTAGTTTAGTTATAGATTCACGGGATAACTTTGATGTAAAGTCCCACAGATAACTGTAATATAGGTTGCTCATATATGTTAGCACCATATTGTGCTACATTCCCCCAATTTGTAAAGTAAATGCCATCCTTGTGAAGTACAATGGAAAGGGGAAATCTTGACCATGTCAAAGATTGTTGCACTCAGGTGCATCACACAAATAAGAATTACGGAAATATATATATATATATATATATATATATATATATATATATATAGGGAGCTGATCCATTGATAGCGCTAACAAAATAGGAGATCTTGCAAACGCGATCTGGCCGTCCATCCTGAAAGATGGATGGCCCAGATCGCGCCTTTTTTGAATACTGTCAGTCGTCCGCGACACTATGTCGCGGAGAGACTTTTTTACCTTTTTGCCCCTCCGCCCCGTCCGCTACACTGTATCGCGGATGGTCCAAATTTTTTTTTTTACGTTTTTTTAAGTTCGTCCGCTACATAATGTAGCGGACGATTTTTTGACAAAAATACCCTCCTGTTTCCTCCGCTACATTATGTAGCGGAGGAGTAGGCAGACACTATTTTTTTTTTTTTTTCAGTCCTTTCTCTCATTGTCCTTCTGACATCTCTCTCTCTCTCTCGTTTCTCTCACTGTCCTTCGAGCAGATATACAAAAAGACCAAGTTATGAACATCCTTGAGAAGCAGTCTCTTCCTAATGTAATAATACTACACGAACCTCCATGTGTAAGTAGTAACTTCACAGTCTTACATGGTTATTTACCCAATCTTCCTTCAGGGAAGACTTTTGGAAGATCAGTGGTGGGCACCGCGTTTAACTTTCTCAATAATATCGATCTCATTCTCCGACTCACCTGTAACTTCATCATTGCTTCAGATCTTCATCCTCCTATTCTTAGTTTGTTTTGCTTTCCCCTCATTTACTTTCTCTGAGTTCCACTGGTCTTTCTTCCCACTACAACACACACAATCATCACAGCATAAAAACCACCACGGGATTCAACTGGGAAGAAAAGTCTGCAACAAAATGATACCTAAAAGTTTTAACACCTATGAGATTCAGGTGACCGGCCTCCTATATGGAACCAGGGAAAGAAGTTTAAGAACCAAAACCTAAATAGGCTGAAATCAAAACCTAAACGATGGCTGATTCTCTCATGGTGAGAGAAAAGAGAGAGAAATGAGAGAGAAAGTGTCATAAATTAATTAGAGAGAGAGAGAGAGAGAGAGAGGGGAAAGAGAGTGTGTCAGAAATTGACGAGAGAAATGAGAGAGAGAGGGAAACATGTCAGAAATTTAATGAGAGAAAGGACTGAAAAACAAATAGTGTCTGCCTACTCCTCCGCTACATAATGTAGCGGAGGAAACAAGAGGGTATTTTTGTCAAAAAATCGTCCGCTACATTATGTAGCGGACGAACTTAAAAAAACGTAAAAAAAAAAATTTGGACCGTCCGCGATACAGTGTAGCGGACGGAGCGGAGGGGCAAAAAGGTAAAAAAGTCTGTCCGCGACATAGTGTCGCGGACGACTGATAGTATTCAAAAAAGGCGCGATCTGGGCCGTCCATCTTTCAGGATGGACGGCCAGATCGCGTTTGCAAGATCTCCTATTTTGCTAGCGCTATCAATGGATCAGCTCCCATATATATATATATATATATATATATATATATATATATATATATATAGGATCGTGATACATTGCCAGCGCTAGCACCGTCCGCTACATAATGTAGCGGACGGCCAATTATCGTCCGCTACATTATGTAGCGGACGGCCAAACAGCGCTAGCAACAGTGCTAGCGCTAGCAATGGATCACGATCCATATATATATATATATATATGCAGACATGTTTGTGGGACACGGCATGAATGCACATATGTTCAGAAGAAAGATTTCTTCTTTTTGGCAGGAATGCAAATACTCTGCATAAAACATATATCAACTCACTTCAAAATGACCAAGTACAACATGAACACAAGAAGGTGTAGATACAAGGATTGCACTCACTTCTATTATTACAGCATCACCAAATCCAAAACCACAGGCAGGAACATTATCACCTCCAAATGTAGATAGTAGTTGGTCATATCGTCCACCACCACAAATGGCTCGCAGCTTCCCTTCTCTATCAAATCCCTGTGAAAACGACTAATATCAATTTCGGAAAGAAAAGAAACGAGTTATATTTCACACGATTCAGACACTTAATGTAGGATGGTATCTTCTAGACAATAGCAACATTCCAGTATATATATCTTCTGTCTATGTAGCCTCTCATTTGCAAAATATGCAGTTCTGAAAGCAGACGAGCAAGGCACATTTCGTGGCAAATTTGCCGACATGTTAAACACGTGAACATAGGTTGGTAGTGCTAGTATCAGTTGGCAACGACATGCATGCAGAATTTAAGGCTTAAGCAAGGACATGAAGATCATGATAAGCAGAAAACTTCCCAACAAGTTTTAGTCAGATCCATATTGATGTTTAGTCTTCCAATAGTAATAACAAATGCCAGTTGCAGAAGAAGTTCATATTACCCCATAACCAACATGGTAGGGGGAGAAGTCACAAGAACAGCCTCTTCCAACACTATGAGCCATAGAAGAGAGCATATTATGAAAAGAAAGATACTAATCGCATGAAGCAACGTTTGATCTGTATACCAAATCAGGGGGATAGACTGAGCTTGACTCTCTTATGTACAATTTTATGTGGAAACATCCAACCTAAAACAATTAATTAATGAGGAGACTCCCACAAGGGTCATAGTATGACCGAAGTATGACACGCTCTCAATACTCCCCTGGCGATGTACCAAATGATTGTGGCAAACATGAATAAGTTAAACTGACCAAGAAGTACTGGATTCTCTTTCGGATAGGCCCTGAAAGGCGAGAGGTCTGCAGGGTTGAAAACCTAAGAAAGTTTTACCCGTACTAAAGAATGAGGTTACACATTCTCAGCATTTTCCGCCAGAAAGTTTAAGAAAACTCTCACCTCAAATACAATTCCAGTATAGTAGGCAAGGCCACGGACAACAGCTGCATCAAATTGAATCCACTCCGAGAAACCAAACTTCTCAGCAAGTGAGAATAGTTCTTTCAGATCGCCGATTGCTTCTCCTGCAGCTCCAAGTTTCTCTGCACATAGCAAATGCTATAAGCAATCAAAGATAACAATTACAAACTCATTGTTGTTAACCATTAAGATCTGTGCCAGTCAGAGGATATCTAGATGAAACACCAATGCAGTTTCACGAAAAAATAATTTAGCATACTTCTGTAATCGCCGCAGAATCTGATTATGCGACCCAGTGCAGCTACTAGTCCGTACACTGCTTATGCCCAAATGATGCTCATGTTTTAATGTGCTAAGCTCTACTGCACTTGGTGCAAGACCAAGAGACAACCAATAATCAATTGATTAAGGAATGGTCAAGCACACCTTAGTTAAAGCAGTGTACCAAAAGATAATGGATGCTTCTCCTATGTCCTTCATGGAGAAGTCTTGTGATAGCGATAACTAATCTCAAGGTTTAAACGGGTAACAAAAAGTTATTAAAAAAAGAGTACAACACAGAAAATCAGTGACTTTGGAAATCATGTACATTACTTAATGACTGAATGTTGATAGCAACTGCTCGGAGAGACACCATATAATTAACTATCTTATGATGAGGCAAAATATCTAGACAAAAATAAATTGATAGAACTTAATTACAATAACATGCATAAGAAACAAAATTTGTTCCAATATATGAGATTATCCACCTTTGCACCCAAATAAATGAATTTGACATGATCACTCCTCACAAATCATCAATAATGGGGAGGAATCGCCGGATTAAGTCGCACCCGTATGAGAGGTGTCTTAGCTGCCAAGGATGAAGACAACCCGGCAGACAGCCTTGCCTACTCGTGTCAGTGGACCGGGGGGGGCACAGGGGCAGATGGACCCTTTCTAGGCTTGGTTTTGGTCTATTTTGCTCCCATCAGAATTGCAAATGATAAGATAGCACCGTCTTGGTTTTCAAATGTCTTCCATCCCACAAAAACAAAAGTTAACAAAATTGTCAAGATAGGATCTTAAAGTCAACAAAATCCTCGTTATGGTCTCTTTTTCCTTCAAACCATCAAACATATGATTTTCCTTCTTTTGCAGCCTGTCATCTGTCATTTGATTTCATGGTCTACTTAAATCAGCATAATGGCATAATCTAGTTCCTCTTGGCATACTTGCTTATGAAGTTATCGAACTCTTTCAAGATTGGCCGCCTCATCATCCTAAAGGCTGCTTACTCATATGTGAAAGGGACACGAGTGCCTGGCACTACCTCCATTAGGGGCGCTAAACAATCCCGTCTGTGGAGTAATGTGCCACAAGCCCTTAACACTTGTCTTAACCCCATATCATCCTCGGCTTACCGTCCATTTACGTTTCATCCTCCCATATCAATACCGCCATCAAACCATCTCCAATAGAAGATTCAAAGTGAGAAATGAATTAAGAGATGATCATTCACATGGTAATTTAAGAAGATGGATAAAAAATAGGGTTCAAAACGACCCAAGAGAGCAAATATTTTTTAAATTACAACAATGAATGTTACTCTAATAATTAGGTTGTACTTGAGTTTGAAGTGACAACCAACAAAATAAAGTTGCCCAATGCTTTTAAGCGACTCATGTGACAGCACAAAAAACTCAAACCAATTACCACCATCCCATCTCAAACCAGAACAAATGTTACATGGTGCACAAATCTGGGTGGGCCAGGTTGACAAAGAAAGGCACCCCATTACTCATGCTTAAGAAGTACACTTATACCTGTTCCCAAAATAACCTTAAATCCTTTTAACGTCGGTCGCAGGTCTCGCTGGAAGGGCCACAATTCTCCATGAGAAACGTGATTCCGAGGTCCTTTTGAGTAAAGCTAGCATGGCGCTCAAATCAAACAAAACAAAGATTTGTTGGTTGCATGGAGGTGGTTTGGAATTGGTGTATATGTCTGAACTTCATCTTGTCATCAACGACGTGAAAGTCGAAGATGAAGCCTGGTCTTCAAACTCTTCTCGTGTACTCTCTTTTGGGAATAAAAATACCCACGTGTCATTTTTAGAGATACAGCCGCAATCTACAGTCCTATAGGGGTCAGCCAGTCGAAACCCGTTGCACAATTGGCTTGATAAATACAAAATGATTTCACAAGGGACTGAATGCCACGAGAGGGAGTGTTCAGCATGTGTAATTGTTGGTTAATGCCTTGACAGCTTAAGCTATTAGAGCAGATGGTTAACATTGTCAAAGGCACGAAGAATTCAAGTCTATTTGAAATTACTGAAAAAGAAAAAACCAGGGTCTGGGGAGAAATATAAACAGATTAACTTCTTATAAAACATTGCATAAAGAAACCTTCCAACTGGGCCAAAGACTTCACGGAGAGAACTTGCAATAGCTCCTCAATAGCTTCCTCTGATAATTCAGCAGCCTTCAACTCTTTCTTGATCTCATCCATTGGAATCTTTTCCATCTGTTTCCAACTGTAAAATTAATATTTGAGAGAACCACAACATACAAGAAGCTAGACATGTACGTAGATCGAAATGCAGAAGCATTACATGAGAGATGGAATATTGAAGTATACAGTTATAGGCAAAAAGGTCAAAGGGTATTAAAAATTGTCAAACTACAATTGTTGGAATATTTCCAAGTACAACCTCCTGCATTCATCTTGGACAACTAACGCCATGAACTAATTTGAGCATCAAACTGACAAGCAAAATGTAATAGAATTGCGAGGCATTCTGAAAAACCTCCTTGCGTTGCTCAAATGTTGCAAAGCCACAATCAATGATATCACATACATGATGAGAGAAAACTTATGCTTATATTGCTGGGAAAAAACAACATACAGATGGTTAGTAAGTTACCCAAGGGAACTTCTATCGTTTTCACGAGCAGTATTGAAACTTTGAACTTCAAGATGGATCGCTGTATCTAATAGTAGTCAGCACTCGCTGAAGTGTAGATCATAAGTATCATGGAGTTTATCCTTCTAAAGAAAGCCATCTCTAAGTGAGGAGGAGAAAAATTTTAGAAGATGTACAGGGATTTAAAAGTCCAAGCTGAAGCTAAAACAGTTTTGTTGATGACAGAAAGACAAAATCTGTGCAATGACCCAAGATTTCAGGCGGCGACTCTTAATCATATAGAAATGAGAACACAGCTACAGCTATATATGTATGTCCTAAGATTATTAACAACAGTGATCTTTATATACTGCTTGGTGCTTTTGCTCTGGAGAAAGAAGAATAGTGTGTGAAAAACTGACTATTGAAAAATGACTAAAAAGTTACTTAAGGAAGATGGGAGAAGTAAGGAGTAGAAACATTAATGAAAGATAATGTTTTTATACTTTAATGTATCTTTCTAGCTGAAGGAAATTAGTAAAGTGAGGACCCAAAGTGAGCTTTGTGCAGGTCGAATTCATCATCTAAGCCTTTCTTCCGAACTAGTTGGGGCCTGCTTTATATATCTAGGGGTGGCAAAACAAGCCCAGCTCATGAACCTAACTTAATCTGCTAGGTTTTGAAGAACTTTTGGGTACTCAATACTTATCCTCTGGATGACGGGGTGAATTTGGTTTCATTTTGAGTCACCCACGAATTTCAGAAACCTCCACATCCAAAAAATACCTGAAACTCTCTCATCTCCTTCCTTTGGCTTGTAGAGATCTGCTATAGCATCGAATTCCGCAGAACAGTTATCCAGAAGAGCTATGCATGGTGTCTGTGAACTGACAGCATTGCGCTCAGATGTAGCTTGGAGGGAATTTGCCTGCAACACCCTACATGCCATTACAGTGACAAGCAAACACAAAGTTGGGGGAAAAATGGCGCGAAGCCCCACTAAGATTAACCCTGTTCCAACACCTTCTACTTCCTGCCATTCTCCGCTGTGTTCCTTATTCAATTAACGCTTAACCTTCACTCGTTTTTTGGATAGCGCCTCTTTCGAGTCTCTCCTTAGGGAATGTCTTCTTTCTGGTTCTTCTCCTTTTCTTCACTTTCTTTTTAGGCCTCAATTCCTCGCACCCAGATTGACTAGAAAATATTGAATTTGGCACAGGGGGTTGCTGAAATGTCATAAATGTGTTACTCGGCACTGTACTGTTTGTACATTCTGTGGGTTGTTTTGATTACACTTGCACATGTGACGTGCGCTTTTGAGCGTTCGGTGCGCCAGCACCTTTAACATCTATGCACCGCCACCAGATGCCCTGCTAAACCTGTCTAACAGATGCTCATTCATAATTAGTACCACCAAAAAGCATTCTGTCTCTCGGAAATAATAACATCCCTTACAGTCGGAGTGACTAATTTTAGCCACCCATCACCCTTATCAGAGCATGCCCCCTGCTAAACCTGCTAAGAGATGCTTATCCACAATTAATACCACCAAGAATCATTCCATGTCTCGGAGATAACGTTCCTTACACTAGAAGTGAAAAAACATTATCCACCTATCACCCTTAGACCATGGTCACCTGGAATTATGCTTTCAAATAACTTCCTCCACTAAAACAGGCATCCTCACAGTCCTTCCTTCTCCCTGGCATGCCTTCCATTTTCTGTAATTATCCCACTCCGTCCTTGGCTCCTAGCCCTCCAATTGTTTAAAGGACTTGAGTTCACGGGCTATCACCAAACCCCTGATGAATTAATGTTCGCCTAGGAAAATTTCATTTTTCCATAATCTCCAACATGTTTTACCCTTCTCCCTTCCCTTCATTTTTTCACCCACAGGGAGATTGAAATTACGGATAGGGTCCATTTTGGGGCCACCGCATAGAGGAAAATTTTCATGTCAAAAGTTTGTTGTGATAGTAGGCTAAATCATGACTATCTTCCGTCCTGCAGTCAATTTTGCATGTATCTCCTCATTTAGGAGTAAAGGAAAATTACATAAGTTGAAAATTTTCGACCAGCATGGGCTCTCGTGGTTATGCACGTATGACGTATCTTAGTATGGATAGATTTGTGGTATTGAGATCTGTCTTTGCTAGATCAGGGATGCTCTTGCTACCAAGAAGCTGCTTGGAAGACAAATCCAGATCAATCAAAAACAGCCCCAAATCTTCACTTCTCAAAAGCCTATTTCTCATAAACACCAACCTTAAATTTAAAGATTATGCTGGATCCTACTCTGCATAGATTTGAGTTATTGCATTCTACACTTCTATCGAATGTCTTTGCTAGGTTGGGGATGGTCTTTCTACCCAAGATTGTTGCTTGCAAGATAAGTTCCAAATGAATTTCGTTAGTTTCAAAACTCAAAAACCTACTTCCCACCAACAACTACCTTTCTTACTTCTTTGCCTTTCAGTTGACAACCAGAACTTCTGGCAACTCAAATTTCTGCAAGCCACTACCTAAGCAACTCGAAAACAGCATAAAATCCAATACTCAACAGCGCAAGAAGTTTTCATCCTTTTGAACGTCAGATTTATGAGCATTCTGGTCAGTAATAATTTTGATAGTACGTGACAGAATTTTGAGTTTGTCTGTATACAATCCTTGTGCTCAGGAAGTAGCCTATAAAGAAATGCCTAAAGCTGTGTCAAATATCACTTAAAACCTGAAATTGCATTAATGAAGTCAACAAGGTCATGAAAGTTGAGAACTACAAATAGGAATGAGAAAGGAATATATAGTGTGCTGCACGCTACTCCTATTGCATTAAGTAAAGACATTATACAACTGACCTTGTCGATAATGATGCAAACCTTGCCGAACAAATTTTCTGGAATCGCGTAGCACATTAAAACTTCTTGTAAAACCTGTAAAGAAGGGATCAGTCATAAAACTTGACTCTTCTTAGTTTTATAAAGCACAGAACGTGTATAATTCATCTCAACTCGCGAGCATGATCAGATTCACCTAGAGGAAACTACATAAGATTACAGATTAGACTAAATAAGGAATTAAAAAATGGCATATTCGGGATAGTTGGCCCTACTAACTAATCTGCTATAGAAATCAATGAGACATTTTCCTATATTATCTACATGCTGAATCACAGTTTTCTATGAAAAAGTAAAATTAGATTAGATTATGCAAAGGCAAAATCACTAAATGTACCGATTCAGGTTAAGCATGCTACAGCTTGAGGGTTAGACTCCTCGGTCCAAAGAAAAGCATGCAAACACAAATTTTAGAGTTTTACTACGGCGTCACTTCCGAAAAGGCATTGTCTCCTTTTAAAGTGACCAACTTAGCAACACATCTTCAACCAACCAAGGCATGGCCTGCTGCACACCTAACAATATACCAGACATCCCTTGCTACCTAGAAATCCAACAGTGGACAATCCACACTGCAGCCCCCTTATAAACAACAGCTAGCGGCATCTTCCTCCACAAATAATCTCCCATCAAAATTGCAGCCTTAACTATTTTCCTAAAGGCGATGTTTCTTGAGCCTTGGTTTTCTCAAATTAGCTTCCATGAAGATACTACATGTTTTAATAATCTAGTAAATATGAGACCTAAATTGCACCCGGCTACTTGGTCCCTGTACATGTGAATTTAACAAGGGCTTAGACAACATAAAACTTACAACTTGAGATCCTCCTCCAACAAGAGCAGAAATCATATCGATAATAAGCAGTTCAAAAGGTGGACAACCTTGGGTCTTACCCAGAACCCAAGCCAGATTCCAACAGGGACCTTCGCCAGCCTATTTACCTGTCCACAACCCGAACACGTACCTAACCAATGGTTTCAATTCGAACGCGGCTTTTGGCCCAGAAGCAAGCAATTACGTCAATCTGCTCGACTGTGAGAATGGACACCAAATGACAGCCCAGATGCGCAAATCTACTTCGTTGCCACGAGGCACTAGCAAGCTGCACGTTCGACAACCTAGGTCACAGCTCGCTTGTAAATCTAAAGCCCCGACAGATCTTTGACCACCACACTGTAACATCTCCAATCGAAAACACAACCGCTGGCCGGCCAGGAGGAACCACCTGCCAAAGACCACCAAATACACTTCTTCTCCAAAGCCTGGAAATCATCACCATATTTGACTCACCACCAACGCTGCCCAACAAAAAACTCACCCCATGCCATCAGTAAGTGAATAAGATAAAACATAATCCCTAACCACTGGCAAGAGCAAGATGGAAAGAGATGAGTTCAAAGACACGCTGGAACCTCAGAGTACCCAAGGGAGGGCAGCCTCTCCCATAGAAATAGAGCCCCCCACACACCAGAGGACAACTTCAAGGGTGAGAGAATGACAACATGAACATGTACGACATTTTTCTCTCTTTATGAGATACTTACAATAAACTTCTACAAGTTCCTATCATATCGTACTTGATACTCACCTCTATATAGTGCACTAACTTTTTCTAGCCCATTTTTAGAGATTCATTGTATGAACTGTAAAGACCTACTGTAATTTCTGCCTATCAAGTTCTTAAAATCCATTTTTTTGATAACCGGTAGAAATAGGCTTTTTGTCAACCAAGAAGAGAAACTGATGGTTCTGGCTATTACCATACCTAATCCCGTAGTATGGTAGTATACGATTTGCCAGATATAAGCTCATCCAACATAAATAAGTAATGATGTTGCAGGAGCTACCAAAGTTGTAATCCTACCAGCAATCCGCATATACCCAACATAACCCCTGAGAAAGGATGGTTCCGAGGAGCAACAAGCCCACGAAATGAAATCTCCTTAAGCACCTCCAATTTCAGGTTGTGCCATTGTACTATAACAAAAGCTCCTCAAAAAGTGCCTCTCATTGATATGGTGTCGTGCATGCTGCTCGCCAATCTCATCTTCAGAATGCCCCTAGGATGGATCCTACCATGTTGCTAATTTTAAACATACTGAACTTTATAGGAATTTGGCAAAAATTAAGGATCGTTTGATTATCAAATAGGGACTTGTTTTTCTTATAACGAACAATTTTGTAAAGAATATTGCAAAGGGGAGAATTTGTGCACACAAACCAGAGAGGGAGTCTTATAGATGGGCAGAGCCAAAATCATGATACGGATACTCACACCTTACGGCTAGAAACCTTGAACCCCACATCTGATGAGGTGATCCCCATTCGCTTGAAAAGGGTGACAATAGAAGAAATAAGCTCTGCTTCCGCCTATAACACAAAAAAGAAAAAAATAAGAGTTAAGTTTGAAAAATATAAGAATCAATCGAGCTTATGTGAGGGAATCTTATAGATGGGCAGGGGTAATATCGTGACTATTAAACACAGAGTACTATCATTTTGATAACCTGAATGACATTTTGAAACTGGTTGACGATTTATAATAAAACAACAAAAGAAGCCTACTTTGACTTGTAAAGCTGTTTGACTCCCAAAGTTGCAAATTTCTTGTACGTGCATTCCTCATTAATAGGACTTGCACTTTCGATTTGGTAACTGACGTACTATGACTACAAGTTTTACATGAACCAATGATTAAAGAGTGATTACAGCTAAGACTTATGGGCCACGGTTCAAACTAATTTGACATAACCAATTTCTCTTGTCTTTTAGTAAAATATGATACAACATTATAAGATACATTCATGTCCAAACACCTAGATATCTTCCCTTTTATGGAACATATTTGCATTACTGAATTAAAACACAACGAAAAATATCATGCGTAGCATTATAGACAAATTTACGTACTGTCACACCAGGTACACCAATTATATCCATGTTCCACTGGTAGTGCTCACGCCGGCGTCCCCTAGTCATTCTCTCGTAACGCCAGCACTGTCCAACAGCGAACCATTTTAGCGGGAGAGATACTGATTTTCTGGACAGAAAAAAACATGGAGATCAATTTCTGACATCGGTACCGGGATACACAGAGTCATGAATAACGAATAAATAAACAGGCAAAAAACCACAACTTTCAAGAGATTGAACTCCCAATTCAGCAAGGAACACCAAACGTGAAAGGGGAAAAGAACACCCTGTTAAAACCCAAAAAGTAAAAATTACTAGAGATTGGATTTAAAGTACCCTTTCTGCATCACAAGCCTTGCCAACGAAGGAGTGAGCTCAGGCCTCAATGCAACTCGGCGATTTCCGCGATCCTCAAAACAGTAAAGCTGCGCCAAACAAAACAAAAAAAACCAAGAATATGATTGTTCTGAAAGCAAAACATAGCTTTCAAATCGAGATCCGTACTGTGTAACAAAATTATCGTGTATCTCATTGCATATTTAAGATAAGGATGTATACTTCTGCATAGGTAATTTATTAAACATTTGAAAAATACATCTTGTCTAATGCCTTGAGATTGTCTAATTCACAAGACCAACTGTCGGGTGTATTAAGTGCAGACTGCAGATTATACCGATTTAAAGGTTAAGCCCCAAAAATATACCCAGTCCCAGTTGAGGTGCGGCTAGTGAATATACCATATTGTACAAACAAAAGTACGTATTGCATTACGCGAACCTATATTGTATGATACTAGCGATACAATGCCAATTGAGACACGCATTCCTATCATTTTATGCTATGAAGCACGGTTCCAACAAAAATGGGTGATGTACCAAGGGGGAAGGTGCGCAGCATGCGTGGGTGCGGGTCAGGCGCATGTCCGGTAATTTTGATTTTTGTTTTAAATTTCCTAAATACCAGGTGCGGCTAGGGTGCAGATAGGATCTGGCTTCGTTGCGTATCAATACTTGGGTGCAAACACAATTTTCAAAAGAATTTCCGGGGGTTAAAACATAAAACAGAAGTTTCGGGGGTCAAATCGTAAATGATAAAACAGACCAGAAGAAAAGAGGAAGCAGCAGCAGCCACCGACCAGAAGCAGCGCCGTCGATCGGAGATCAAACTGCTCCTAATTTTTGGGATAACCAAAAAAGGAAAAATCAGACGATAAGAAGAAGAAGCAGCTGCGGTGTAGCGGCAGCGAACACTAATGATTTGTCGTTGTCGTCGGCTGGTTCGTGTCTTTGCTGTCTCTGACTCTCTGTCTCCCTTCTTTAACCAGAGATGTGTTGTTGTGGGGTGGGGACTTTGTCACTTGTGTACCTTGGCAGTCCACACGTGGTTAGTGGTCACAGCTGTAAATTTATTTTCTTGGCTTAATTCTTGTAGTTGTAAATGTCCATATAACCCACACTGTCCTTATATTCATACAAGAGCCCATTAAACAAATACGTATTTCTGAACTAAAAAGTAATTACTTAAAATTATTTAAAATAGCCGTATCCTAGCCGCACTCATATCCTGTTCTTTTAGAAAATGCCGTATCGGCGTATCCGCACTTGTAACCGGGTCTGTGCTTCTTAGATTTTATTTCTGGATACTGTAAGATACCAATAGTTATGCTGCCAAACTATGAGTTTGCAGACTTGTAATGGCTCTGAACAGAAATAGGACCTGGACACCCTATTCACAGACTTATATGTATTTTTTCTAGTAAAGCCTAACTTCGAGTTAAGATTTATTTCCAGCAAGAGTACAAAATTGAAGCATTAAACGTCAGCTTCATCCATCTTGTATTCTTATCCTATGCCATGAGAGGACAAAGAGGTCGATTACTTTAGAGAGGCGTTAACATATACCCCGCCAGATACAAGGATAGACTTTCCACTCTCCTTGAGATTCTTGCGACAGGCACTAAGGATCCAGGTGATTACTAAATTGAACCTTCCTTCTACTATATTTGAAGTTTATGCTTTTAAAAATTTCTAGGCCAACCGATCAGGTTTCCCCCTTTGTTCAATCTATTTTTGGCAAATTTTCCTTTTGGCTGGACTTCCCTCTTGCTCTACCCTTGAGAGGTGGAGTACATGTCCAGGCGAATATCCAAGTGAAAGGCCTAGAACAGGTAATGGAATTAATTACCTTCTTCCTGATGGTTATGTGATGACTTTTAATCGGATTTTTCTTCTTCGGTGTCCAACCTACATACGTATCCTCAACAAGTTAAACTAAACACGCCTTTGTATGCTAAAGGTGTCTGTTTTGGGGAATATATCAGTAACATAGCCCAAGTCTATTTTAGCTTGAACCTTGCAAGTTCCAAAATTTGTGTTGTACAACTTTGTAACATTGTCCCTTCTCATTACTATGCCATCAACACAGACAATGAGAACCATACCTTGCCTGCATCGTGAAGAGACTGGCTAGAATCAGTCTATGATCTGCTCGAATCAGTCTATGATTTTGCTAGAATCACTAGGATATGTTTCCTTCTAGAGTTCCTTAAACTCGGGATCTCAACTATGATACTGTTATAGTTTCCCAACTTAAAGTTCTAGCCTTGTACAAATGACGTGTACAGCAGGAGAAGTGATATACAAAAGATGTTTGCCTCACATTTCCGTTGTTCTAGTCTTGATATTGACACATCATCATCACTAATAGCAAAGCAACCCCTTAGATTGAGAACCAATTGTAAGAGCAGAACTTTGAGCAAAGTAGGCAGAAATCTCAACTTGCTGAGGCGCATTTTTTTTCCCCTTCATGCATGTCAAGGCTACACCCTAGTGTAAGGTTAGTTACTGTCTGAATTTCATGCTTCTTTTTCCTTACATTGTAGCTATTCAAAGTACAGTTATTCTCATGCATAGCACAACGACGAGATAATGGTTAGAGACTCATTTTGAATGTTCCTCATCTTCTGCTGCATCTTAGTAGTGTCTATAATTGTCATAAAAGATAATACCCATACCATTGATTAGCATAGGAAATATTCGACTCTAATTAAGCAAATAAATAACAAGTAGTAAACCTGGTCTCTGATCTCCTCCCCAGCTTTCCTGATATATAGCGCCTCCGATTCTAGTACTGGAAAATCAACCTCTTCGAATCCAAACATTCGAGAAACCTGAATTTACCACAACCAAATTAGCACAAACAATGACATGCATGCCATCAATTTCACGCGCACACACAAACGTGTGCATGCAAATACACGCACATATGACTGTAAAATCCCACAAATTCTAACTTACAGCAATCATGCATTTCGTCAATCCCAACAAAATCCTGAGCACCCAAATACACGCACAGGATGAACGTAACATCACGGCACTAACTACAAAAACACATTCATGCATGCACAAATAGACGCTCAGGATGACCATCCAATGTCATGAAACCTAATTTTACAACCACCAAAATAGCGGAAACTACATGTGCAGTCCACCACCAATTTACACGCATTAGCATACGCGCACCTACCAGCACAAATACACTCACAAGATGAATAGAAAACCTAATTTTGCAACAATCAGATTAGCACAAATTACACGTGCATCCATCAATTCACACACGCACGCACAAAAAGCAAACACACGGGTGCACCGGCAAATACACACACAGGATGAACGACAATCTCGCGAAACCTAATATTGCAAGAGTTAAATTGGCACAAACTACACCTACAATTCATCAATTCAAGCCACCCCCCCTCCCCACCCCCCACACACACACACAAGCACACGCACATAGTGAATGTTGAACTACACCTACCCTTCATCAATTCAAGTCCCCCCCCCACCCCAACACACACACAAGCACATGCACATAGTGAATGCTGAACTGCACGAACCTCTCTGAAGTTGTCGAAGAGCCAATTGCGGAGGCGCATCTCCTCGGGAGGGAAGTCCCTGGTACCTTTGGGAGGATTGACATCGATCCTCTGCGGCGAATCGTGAACCGGAGGCGAGGACAGCGAACCGGACCGGCCGGACCGAGGACTGTCATTGGGAGTGGTGTCGAGAGACTGCGTCGACGCTGCGGATGATTGGCGGCGAGCGGCAGCGGCGGAGATTGGAAGGGTGAGGCGTGGGGAGAGAGGTGAGAGAGAGGAGTGCCGGCGGAGAGTAGTGGCGAGGAAGAGGCCGGTTAGGCGTGGGTGGAGAGTAAGGAGAGAGGGCATGGTGTGGAGCAGCGAGAGCAGCAGCAGCACCACAAGAGGCTACTGAGCTCAGTTTGCTGATTGGATGTTTCCTTTTGCATCTCCTTTTTCAGTTCGCTTAGGGGGAATTACACGCATGGCCCTTGAGTTACAGCAAAAGTGCACGTGTGTTCATTAGTTTGAATAAATATCACTGGCGTCCTTTCCAAACAGAATCTTTTATTTTATTTTATTGATAATGAAGCAATTTTATTCAACAAATTTTGGGGTACATTATCTTGGACGGCAAGCATTACAAAATCTTGCACCTTTTCCATCTATACACAGAACTTGTCAAGAGTTCTAACATACTGAGTTAATTTATGGGCTACTATGTTTCTCGTTTGCCTTACAAGGCTAAAATCACATGGATGGAAGTTCTTGCACATCACTTGAAAGTATTTTGAGCTGAGAATACGAAAAAGGATAGAGTCTTTATCATTCACTAGGCGACATACCTGTTTAGGAAGTAGTGCTAGATTGAAAGCTTGCAATTTCCTAAAATCCATGCCTCCTTCCTCTTGCACAATATATCCCAGCTCATCCGGTGTAACTTCTTTTAATTATCATGAGATGAGATCCCACCGAAAGCTAACCATCATATCTTCTAACTCTTCATGTAATTGGTGGTGTCGGAAGTTTGAAGCATCCCATGGCATATGTAGGGATGACTTGGATCACTGATTTTAGGAAGACTTATTTCCCAACCTTAGACTTCACTTAGCTGATCATTGATGTGAAACCTTTTGCACAAATCAAAAGAGATAAGGAGACAAAGTCAGAGACCTTGTTGAGGAAGGAAATAGACAAATTGTTCGCCATTTAAAATGATTTGAGTAGAACATTATTTTTGACAATTCTCATGATAGTTGAAATCCACCTAGGACAAAATCCCATCTTTTTCATCATACCCTTAACAAAGGACCATTATACTTGATCATAAGCTTTGTCATATCGAGTTTTAACGCAATATGGCCATGTTTACCCCAAGCTTTACATTTTAGAAAATGATTCACTTCATAAGCCACTAAGACGCTATCAGTGATTAAACGCCCTGTGATAAAAAAAAACATTTCGAGTCTCAGAGATGCATTTAGGTAAAAAGATGTTAAGACAAATTGCTAAAACTTTGGAAGCGATTTTGACGATCACATTACAAAGGCCGATGGGCCTAAATTGGGAAATTTCCTTCTAACTATGACACTTAGGGATAAGAACTATATAGGTATACATGAGTTTGGGAGCAAATGAGCCGGAGTTCAAAAAGGTGACCACAACTGCTGTAATATCACTACCAATAATATGCCAAACATAATCTTGATTTACATGACGATTTTGACATAGTGACTTTATTGTCCATAATTTAGAAGATAAATTCTAAAAATGTCATTAGAAGGCATCTCTTTATCTCTCCTCTTTCTCTTTGAGAACCGTCTGCCGCAACACTACTGTCGCTGCGCCTGGGGCCACTATCCTCCTCCTTCACCTCCGATATCATCACCGCACTGACTTCACCGCCACGGAGCTTAATCATCTTTTTCACTCCATTTTCAAGACCCACTAGCTTTGATCCCATGCATTGCACACGGAATAATGTGTAAAAATTATAAAAAATTATTTGACTACTTGAATGGATTTTGTAATACAGTTGTGTTATGAATAACCACATATAAAAAATATACGAAAAAGAAACGTGAATTTCTTCGAATGTCAAAATTATAAGCGAGATCTAAAAAGTATATTTTGTGCAATAAGACGTTAGATGATCATAGCGATACTTTTGAAGTGTACCTATGTTGTGATATAATAGTAATAAAAAAGTAAAATTTAGTACCCTTTTACTAGAAAGAAAATCATGAAATATTACACATGGGATAAAGAAAACAGATAACACTTGAACACACGAAAAAAATAAAATAAACAAATTTGGTAACAAATGAGAAGCTTAAAGATATAATATAGAAATAAAAAATACAAATTTAGGTCTATCTTGGCCCATTCTTTCTATGTAAAGATATTGTGGATAACATAATATTATCAAACTCTATAACAACTAAGAAATGTACTGAAACTTTTCTTTTCTCTAATCGATATTGACATCCAATTCCTAAACTTTCAATTTCCAAGCAAAAAACGCTTGAGGTGGACAATGGGTTTATAAAGTTGAATAAAATAAATAATAAGATTGATGAGACAATTATAACATATATTTATAATATTATAATTAGTTAATTTTGAGAGATTAATGGAAAAGATGACGATGGCAAGATTTTCAAATTTAAAAGAAAAATCAGTTAAGGCTAATGTGTATAAATGAATGTCTTCAATCACTCATTTAAAATGACTAAATTTTAGGGATATAAATTTAGAAGTAAATATATTAGAATAAATTTTTTTAATCCACATGGCAAAAAAAGAAAGTGTCCACGTAGGCGGTGACGTAGACACATTCTCTCAGCTTCGACTTTCATATATATATATATATAATTAGATTTCCACAACCTTTCCATCCAAAATGTATGTATATTTTTTTAGCCAACACGAGTTCATTTTGGGATAATGTTTAACATTTCAAGAGTGATGACCGAAATGCCCATAATTACCAAGGTGTTAAAGCCATCACACTGTTTGCAAGAAATGGGTCAGGACACTTGGAAGCAATGTTTGCGGTGCAATTGATGAACTCGGTGTTACTTGGCCATCTGGATTTTTGGACATACTCTCTTCCTTGGAGACTTTGAAGCTCAATGTACTTTCAATTAGAGGAATGAGGTAAAGCTGAATGAGTTGGTTTATCTTTATTTTAGTGTAAATTTGTACTCCATAATTATAGTTGTTCAATATTTCAGGACCGAAGATTTTCTCTTGTTAAAGCCTATCCCATTTCTGAAAATGAGGTAATTCTAAAAAATTTCTCTCGTGTTTCTTGATGTTTACAAATTTCTTTTATGACTTGAAAGACTTTGTATGTCAGTTTAAGATTTAAGTCCTTTGGTACCTATTTAAGTCCGTTTATCGACACAACTTTAATAACAAATGGTTGCTACAAATCATCTTTAGACGACAAATCAAACGAGAAATATTGCATTTACTAAATTTTGAGGGGGGCAGAAATTGAAACTTAAAAGTAATAGAGCCAATTGGTGCTCTATTCTTAGTCTCTTTTCTTTTCTTTCTTTACTGTCTATGTTAATCTTTCTATTTCTATATAATTTAATTTGTTTGCTAGCAGTAGACAAATGGCATTCAGAGCATCATATTTCCACGATGCAGGCACAATAGCCCACGCTTTTTTCTTTCTTTACAAGTTCAAGTCGATCTTTCCATTTTTATATAATTTGATTTTCTGTTAGGAATAGAAAAATGGCATTCAAAGCTTCATTCCCCTATGATCCATGCACAATACCCCACGTATCCCCTATTAAACATTAAAGACCCATTTCTCTTCTATTCTTTCTTTACAGGTTTATGCTGATCTTTTTATTTCTAAATAATTTGATTTTTTGCTAGCAGTAGACAAAAGTCATTCACAACTTCATTCCTCTCTAATGCATGCACAATTTGCTCACTAAGGAATTCTTTGTTGATGGAATGGAATTGGCACCAATTGATGGGAAGTAAAGTAGCTCAGCCCTACGCACCACCCCCCCATCCTGCTCCCACCCTCAAACATTAAAGACCTAATTCTCTTCTATTTTTAGAGCTCGTTTGTGATTGATTCTAAAAAGCAGATTTTAACTTAAATCTTAATCAAATTTCAAAATCAGATTAAGAAGCCGTTAGTAATTGATTCCCAAAAGAAAATTTTGATTAAATCTGAATTAGTTTCTAAAATCAGCTTTAATCCATTTTAAGCATAATAGATTAAAATTTGTTGAAGGCGTTTGGATAGAAAGAGATTAAAGTAGGTTTAGTGTAGAGATGTCAAAAAGGCCGGGCGGCTCGCAGGCTGGCCCGTTTTTTGCCCGGGCTGGCCCCGGCCCGGAAGTGAACAGTAGAGGCCCAAAAATAAAAGGCCTTGGACCTGAGCTTGGACCAGGCCGAGGTTTCATCCAAAAAAGCCCGGGTCAGGCCTGGCCTGAAAAAGCCCGGGTTTTGGCCCGGCCCGAAATCAGGCCCGAAATTGGCCATGACGCTGTTTCTCCATGAGTGCACCGCCTACTAGCGCTCCGTCGACCTCAGTCTCGATGCCATCGTCTCCCGCAGCGTTGACCTCGACCGCCACTTCTCGTCCCTCCTCCGCTCCGCCGACGTCCTCCACCTCGTCAAGTCCGAGTTTGACCTCGTCCAGTCCAACGTTGAATCCACCTCTAATCTTGCCGACTGCATCAACCTTAAGGTCCGCGAGCTCGACCTTGCCCAGTCCCGCGTCTCCCACACCCTCATCCGCATCGACGCCATCGTCGAGCGCACCACCAGCATCGACGGTGTCAAAAAAGCCCTTTTTAGTTTCCTTCAACGTAAGACTTTCATTTTTCGGGAAGTTTGGGATATAGGAGTAAAAACCTGTGAAGGGTAGCAGGAGTGTGAAGCCAACAGAAGAGTGAGATATTCCTTGAATCAGAGTGTATTTATGTGGAACTGCTAGAGTACTGTTTGCCTACAAGTTTTAGGTTCTCAATGTTAACAATCTTGATCTAAGAGTAGTGTATATGGAGAAGATGGATGACATCTTCAACTGAAAATAAAAAATCTAGTTCATCTTGTCAATGTTGGATTTAATACAAAGACTTATACTAACTCAGATATCTCAAAAAGTAAAAAGCAAAATCATGCTTATGTTAAATTGGTACACACTACTAATTCAGTTATAAGAACTATGTGGGAGCTTCTTTTGTTGGCTAATCAAAAAGACAAGAAAAAAGGAGATTGGGTTTGGATTCTAGGCACCACACCACTGTGAAATTTAACACAATTTTAAAAAGGAAAACCATAAAAGGAGTTATCCCAGATTTAATGCAATTTATACTAACTCACTGTGAAAATTTTTTTGGGGCCCGGGCCCTGGCCCGGCCCTAAAAATAGGGCATAGGGCCAAGGCTTGGACTGGGCCTCCAGATTTCAGGCCCGGCCCTGACCCGTTTTTTTTTGAGGCGCGCTGGGCCGGCCCATTGACATCTCTACTTTAGTGTATCAAAACTATCATATAGCGTATTCAAATTGAAAGGGAGCATTTAATGTCTGTGTCTATGTAAGTATATTTTAGTAATTCTTTTGGTTAAACCTGATTCTCAAAATAGATTAAATCAAAATCCATAAAAATGAGGATTCTTTATTTAATCATTTTTTAGCACCTTGAAACAGATTTAGTTTAATTTCTTTTACCAAACATTTCAAACCTGATCTAATCTAGATTTAATCATGTTTAACCATTTTAAAATCAATTTCTAGGTTCAAGTTGATCTTTCTATAATTTCCATATAATTTGATTTTCTGTTAATAGTAGACAAAAGGCATTTAGAACTTCATTTCTATACGATGCATCCACAATGCCCCGTACACCCCCCCCCCCCCCCCAACCCATCTCAAACATTAAAGACCTACTTCTCTTCAATTCATAGTCTATTTTCCTTTTCTTTCTTTACATGTTTAGGTTGATATTTCTGTTTCCATATAATCTGATTTTCTGATAGCAGTATACAAAACATATTCAGAGCTTCATACTTCTACGATGCATGCACAATGTCCTACGGCCCCATGTAGCCCCCAACCCCCAACCCCCGCTCTCCCATCAAACATTTATATTCTTAGTCTATTTATTTTCTTTCTTTACAGGTTCAGGTTGATCTTTCTATTTCCACATAATTTGATTTTTTGCTAGCAGTATGCAAAAGACATTCGGAGCTTCATTCTTCTACGATTCATGCACAATACCCCAGGCTCCCGCCCGCTCCCCCCTCAAACATTAAAGACCCATTTCTCTTCTATTCTTTGTCTCTTTCCTTTTTCTTTTGGGCTAATTACACCTATGTCCCTGAGGTTTGGGGGTAATTACACTCAAGGACACAAAGTTTCAAAATGTAGCACTTATGTCCATAGACAAACGGAACCCTAAAAATCTTAACGGTTTTAATGAAAAGACTGTATTGCCCCTGAGTTAGAACCTTATTTTTTTTAATGCCATTACTTCATTAAAAAAAAGACTTTATTCCATCTTTACTTTACTCTTAACCCCCCCCCCCAATCTGCACCCCTCTTCCCCGTCACCCACCCGCCCATTCTTCCTCCCCTTCCCCGGCGCCGCACCCCACCTGCCTCCCCCTTCCTCGTCACCCACCAGCCCCTTCTTCCTCCCCTTCCCCGGCGCCGCACCCCATCTGCCTCCCCCTTCCTGGCCACCAAGACTTCCCTTCGCCCACCCATTCGGCAGCCACCTCTGTTAGACCACGCCGCCAGCAACCCCCTTCCTCGCCCAACCCCGTCGCAACCCCCTCCCTTAACCAACCCTGTCGTAATGCCGCAGCGTCGGAGGTTGGTCTTAACCGTGGTGGTCAAACAGGATGAAACCCAAAGTCGTGGTGGTTGTAAAATTCCAGATCTGCTTGTGTCGTTCTAGAGCCATTTTTTCCGATGTGGTCGGTGACGATGGTCGTCCTCCGGCGACCGGTGGATCTGGTCGACATGTTAGATCTTAATCGTGGCCTCAACCAACCCCGTGCAACGCCACAACGTCGGAGGTTGGTCTTAACCGTGGCCTGGTTTGCCGCGGGTTAGATCTGGTCGACGACGGAGGACGATGGTCGTCCTCCGGTCGTCTTCTTCACTGGACCCGTTGTGCTGTAAACGAAATGGCCTGTGTTTCCGACGATCAATTTAGCAAAAATTTACTTTTGTAAATTGTTAGATTTTATAAATGTTACAATCAGTACCTCAGGAATGTGAAAGTTGTTGAATTTTATGGACAGGCAACTGAATGTAAGATCATAAATTAGGGATTAATTTGAGAATTAATGTTTGTAAACTCTAATTTAAAATTCTTAATTTTCAAATTAGAGTTTCAAAATCTTAAAGAATTAAGATTTGTTATCCTATTTAAAATTTATAAAAAATATTCAAGATATATTGTAAAAGGGCAGCATTGTCATTTTTAAAATACAAAATGATGAACAGTATATTTTTTGGATGGAACCCTAACGGATGGACACGAGTGATACATTTGAAACATTTTTGGTCACGGAATGTTATATTTCAAAACTTTGTGTCCTTGAGTGTAATTACCCTCTAACCTCAGGGACATAGGTGTAATTAGCCCTTTTTTTTTCTTTACATGTTCAAGTTGATCTTTATATTTCCATACAATCTGATTTTCTGTTAACAGTAGATAAAAGACATTCAGAGTTTTATTCCTTCATGATGCATGCACAATACCCCATGCATCCACCCCCTACTCGGCTCCCCCTCAAACATTAAAGACTCATTTCCCTTCTATTCTTAGTCATTTTTCTTTTCTTTCTTTGCAGGTTCAAGTTGATCTTTCTATAATTTGGTTTTCTACTAGGAGTAGACAATAGGCATTCAGAGCTTCATTCCTCTATGATGCATGCACAATATCCCGCCCCCAACTCCCCCCTTTTTGTAACTCATCTGAACTCACTTTGAACAAACACCAAAGACCAATTTCTCTCTAAACTTCTTTCTTCTCCAAACTCTAATGGCTGCCACAGGCCTTCTCGCATCTTCTTATGCAAATATTCCCCATCAAAAGCTAGTCAATGGTATAGATAATATTGGCCATTCTCATAGAGTATCTCCGTTGTCCGATGCTCCATTTTTGCAAGAAAACCATAACCCGTCAGCCTCTTCGAACTTTCAAACTTTCTTGAAGGTGAATATATATATCTTCCTAAAGATGATGGAGCACCACAAGGGTTTTGTGTGTTGCCTTATGAAACGACAAGGCCACAAGAAAACGGTGCGTGCAACGAATAGATCAAAGAGTCCACCATACTGATGGCAGGGGAAGAGCCGATTGTGAACGTAGGGACAAAAGGAAAAGGGAAAGAAGATGGTAGTGGCGACAGCGGCGACGGCAAAAGGGTGGCTGTTGAGGACGGTGTTGTTCTTGTGGTAGAGCAGGTAAGACCCGTCAAGACGATGTTACTAAGTCTCGAGAATGCATAATGGCGATGTTTCGGTAGGATCTCTGTACTACATTTGTTTTACGATCACTTGTACTTTCTTTTGCTGATTGAAAGTTTTCAAGAGTTGGGTATAGTTAATAAAGGTCTAAGGTTCTTTTAATATTAACAAAGGGGCATGCTGTCACGCAGGTCTAGGGTTTGTCATTTTCTGCACTTAGTGTTCTCTATTTAGTACTTCAAGAATATATATGCATAGTGTTAAGTCTCACATCGACAATACATGGAGTTTGAGATTGATTTTTATACTTGGTGGGTTTCTCCTACTCTAGAGTATGTTTTGAGTTGGACATCATGTTCAACATGGTACCAGAGCTAGGCCCCTGTCGCCCCATGCAATCCAACGAGACCACCCCTTATTCAAGAGAAGCACTTCTTATTCCAACGCTTCGCGTGAGGGTGGATGTCAAGTCCCACATCGACAAAATATGGGGTTTGGGATTGGTTCTCATACCTGGTGGGCTCTTCCTACTCATGAACATGCTTTTGTGTTGGACATCAGGTTCAACACATAGTTTTGCACCTTCCCAAAAGTCATTTTAATGACACCAATTGTTTGATGCCGATGTTGCATTTAAAAAAGAAAATTCCTGAATGATGTGAAAAAGAAAATTCTTGCTTAAGGCAAGATGTTTTCTATTATTTTGGTGGCATCTAACATTTAGAAAAAGTAACAATAGATAAATAACGAGAAATACTAAAGTTCAAGCACGTTACTCTTGAAAGAAAAAAGTGGTTGTTCAGTGACATAATAAGCAATTGCAGTCAACCAGTACGAGCATGTTGATTCCACCCAAGTTTCACCTTCAAATTCCATTGACATGGAGTTTCAAAAGTTGTGAGTGTAGTAATGCTTTCATTTTTAGAAAACTGTATATGATATAGGTAGTCAGTTACTTAGAGGGCTTAATACTTAGTTGTTATTTGAACAAGTTGTTGAAGATGATCAATTCATGTCAAAAGAGAAGAACTTAATATTTGAATAAGTCTTGAGACAATGGACCAGTTCATCTATGTTTCTAAGAGTGCTAATCGTCTAGTTGGGAAATAGTTCGGTCCTTACATGCCAGTTTTTCTTCTAATGTATATTGACTATCACGTTGATGACCTCTATGTTGTTTCCAAAAATCTTTGTCTTAAAAGAGACCCTTGATTTTGGATTAATACACCGTGTTTCAAAGAGACGACTGAGGAACACATCATCTTGAATTTTTCATTCGTAATTTATACACAAGTTCACATTTTGCACCTGACTTCTACATGGGGTATAATGTTTTTTGTAAGACTCGCTAGATTTTGGCCAATACACAAACTAACTTATGCATCCCAATTAAGGGTCGAATATTGGATTATCCCATTATCCCGAATATTTGTATTACATACTTATATTCATATGTTTTACTTAAGGAATACTATTTTTCTCTCTTCGTCACTTCTCTCACAACCCCCCCCCCCCCACCCCCCCAAACCCTTCATTCACCCAGTCACATACTCCACATACCACTGCAGCTCCGTGTCTTCGCCCATGCATCTATCCTCTTAGACCACCTACCACAGTCCAATGACTACACCTCATGCTTATGGATCCTTCATCACTCATATGCAACCGCTGTCCAAGCTCGGACCTCCGTCCATTTCCACCATACATCGTATCTGAAGAAGCGTCGATCATTACTGTATTGAAATTCACAAGAGTATGTAGTTGCAACCTGAGCCCGCATGTATATTTCATCTTTTTTATAAGACACATGTGTAAACCAGATCATGTAGTGGAAAGTTTTCTTCCTTTTTTGCTTAATTCATATGTTTTTATTTGTGTGCGTGTGCTTAGGTTTGGGTTTGAAGTTATGGTGCTATGTAAAGACTCATTCGTTTTCGTTCATTCAAATTTAAGTACCAAAGAATGAATAAGAGTGGATTTGATTGAACTCAATGAACTCATCAACAAGGTTGTTATGGCACATGCCACAGTTGCCATCAGTGTAATGCACTCTGAAGAACTTGAATTTTGCTGCAAAAATGGTTTATAACGATCCAATCTTTTGGACTACGCAACAGATGATTAATTATCTGAACAAGATATGGGATGCAATCATGAAAAACGAAGTGCCTGTTTGTGACCACTACTTAAGACCTATCTGCAAGCTATTGGGAAAATATGGAGTAATTTACCAAACACGAGTTTATTTTGGGGTAATGTTTATCATTTCAAGAGTGATGATCAAAATGTCCGTAATTACCAAGGTGTTAAAGCCATCACTCTGTTTGCAAGAAATGGGTTAAGACACTTAGAAACAATGTTTGCGGCTTATGCAATTGATGAATTCTATGTTACTTGGCTATCTGTATTTTTGGACATGGTATCCGCCTTGGAGACTTTGAAGCTCAATATTGGAGGGATGAGGTAAAGTTGAATGAGTTTATTTATCTTTATTTTAGTGTAGATTTGCACTTCAATATTTCAGGCCTAAAGATTTTCTCTTGTTAAAGCCTGCCCCATTTCTGAAATGAGGCATATTCATTACTATTTCCTACAATTTTATCTCGTGTTTTCTCGTGTTTCTTGATGTTTACAATTTCTCTTTTTTGACTTGAAAAACTTTGTGTAAATACTTGTCAGTTGAGATTTAAGTCCTTTGGTACGTATTTGCCCAGTGAGTTAGATTAATTGCTCAGTTATTTTAGTGATTATCATGCTCAACAAAAGATGCTTACAATTATCTATAAAGAAAATATGTCACACCATCATCACGTTGATGACTTTCTATCGGACGTGCCTTCCATTTCTGAATCATGATTCTCCTGTTGTAAAGAGGGAGAAAGTGGTGTAATCAAAGTTTGTTGATGCAAACGCATTGCGTGCACCGGTAGATATCTATAATATATGTCTTCAAATTCAATTGATATGGTTTTTGCCTTACAAAACCTCTAATCTTTTTTTCCCCTAAAATTCACTATACTTAATCATTCTCAAACAATTTTCGTTGCTTGCATTTTATTGTGCTTGGAAGTTATTGTTTCCCTTTTACAACTGGTAAGTGCACATAGCTATAAAGATAGAAGGAGAATGAACACTAGAATGTTCAGAACATATAAAGATTCGCTAGAAGGAGAATGAACACTAGAATGTTCAGAACACTAGAATGTTCGGAACAAACAGCACAATTATTATCAAAACAAATATTATGAGAAGACAATAATGGTGAACTTAATTTTAGGCGAAATGGCGATGGATGTCTCAAACCCATGTGTCAAAAATTTGAGGCTTGTGAAACTTGATGAGAAATAGATGCTTGTTGTAGTAGGAACGTGTAATAGAGACCACCACGCTACTTACCCAAGCCAATCATCTTCCCCGTAGCCAAGTCCTGCAAAGCACAAAAGGAGGGAAACAAAATGGCACAACAATTTAAAGCATCGGTGAGTTTGCTAACATACATCAAATTTAAACGAAAAGAAGGAACATATAACACGTTGTCTAAGGTGATATCTGAGTTAAATGGTATGGTGCCAATGGAATTGATTGAGGCAGATGACCTCGTGGGTAAATTGACAATGGGTATTGATGAGGGATTCGTTTGAGTGAAAAGCATAGAATCGAAAATGATATGGTCAGTAGATCCGTTATCCAAAATTCAAGGTTTAGTGAAAACAAAATTAATTGAAGCATTTTGAAAAAGACAGACTTACAACATTCGCATAAGCATCGCTATTACATGAGACTTCTGTTTTTGAGTCATCATGATAAAGCATGAGCAAGTTGTTGAAGTTGATATGTGGAAAGCCCGATTGAACTATTGGTGTCTTGCGAATGGACCCCATGTGTAGATTGAGAAGAATCAGTTGCATTAGCAACATGAAATGAATTGATTGCATTTTCTCGAGACCCACGTTGTCGCTGTTGTGAAGTATTGTGTCGATTACCTTGGCCTCCTGTGTTGTTGGGGACCCATGTCCCATTTTTAAATTTGCATTTGTCTTATGTATGACATTTTTCTATCACAATACTTATAATGAATTGTCGTGACCTTTACTCGCCGATGGGCATCTCTGTNACCCTTTTTATTTTCAATGCTATTCTCTTATTAACCAAAAAAAAAAAATACTTATAATGAAATTTTAGAGTGCGACAACTTTCAATTATATGACCTTCTCTATTTGTAATGCTCACAATGCTTATCTTTGGATTTATTTGAGAAATTATTTCCACGTCTCTGAATTGCAGGCGCGATAGAAATTTTTTTAGTTGATTCCGGTGTCATTCGTCGCTGTGTTTCCTCTTGAATAACAAGAGAATAGGCTTGTCGTACATTAGGAAGTGACGACATCATGATGATATTTATACGTACAACACTGTAAGTGTCGTGGAGACCCATGAGAAACTGTATTAAACGATCTTCTTCCTTTTGCTGATCATGTGCTTTCATCTGGTTACAAGTGGGAAGTGCTCGATATGTATCTAACTCGTCCTAAAGGCCTTTGAGTTTTGTAAAATAAGTTGAGACAATCATGATAACTTGTGAAAAAGAAGCCAATGATTTTTTAATCTAGTAGATAGCTGGCTCAGTCTTTGAAATTTTCCCACACTTGACAGGCAGTCTTTGCATGAATGATTCTTTTGGCTATATCCGGTTCTACCGAATGAGTAAGCCATGATAAAGTCATGTTGTTGCATTGGTTCCATAAAGCGTATTCTATTGGCTGATCTTTTTCTGAAGGTTGCTCAATGGATCTATTAATGAAGCCAATTTTGTTCTTGGCGGTGAGAGTATGAATCATGGATTTACTCCAGGATGGATAATTGGCTCTGTTTAATTTGATGGGTACGAGCAAGTGACCAGGATGATCTGAATGATCAACAAAATATGGATTTGATGGATTCATACTGAAATTGATGTTGCTGGCTTTTGAAGGTTTGGAATGCTTGAAGGTTTGGAATGAAAACAAATACTAGAAGGATGGCTCTGATACCATCTTAAGAAAATAAAGAGAAGACATAAAGAAAATTAACTGAATGTTTTATGTGTGTATTTTTACATTGAGAAGAACATGTATTTATATACACAAAAAAATCAATTAATCCCTAATTCTATGTCATAAAACCCGTGATCCATTATCAGTGGGATATGATGAGCATAATTTATGTGATCCACTTTTAGTGAAATTTTGTCACAAACCAATAAGGAAGATATTCCTTAACAAAGATGGAGTATGTGTTTGCAGCTTTTGGATTCCAAAGGAGATACAAATTTCAACTAAAATATTAGCTAAGGGTACGTTCTCGATCTTACTCTGGTACCTGATCATGTCAACACTTTCCTCCATGAAAATTTCCTAAAGGTAAAGTCAGGCTAAAATAACTTTAAACAAAGAGAAAATATTAAATCAGATAAAAATGACATGATCGAGCCTAATTGTTCGAGACCAAAATGGTAGCTTTCCTAGCTTCATATTTTATACGAACTACATTGTTGATAATTTCAAATTGTAAAACTCTTGGCTTCTTCCCAAGTTGTAGGAAGATAGTTACAACCTTCGTATAGCGAGAATTAAGTTGTATGAAGGTAGCTATAACCTCCGTATAGAGACAATTAATTGTCGTTAAATATTTTTAGTGATTTTTATTTAGTGACGCTAAAAAAGTGTGCTACTAAGAATTGTCGCTAAAATTGTTAACAAAAGAGGAACTAAAATTATTTAGCGTTCATTAATTGTCGCTATACAAGTTATAACTCTCTTCCAGCAATAAAGGCAGCAACAAAAAAAAATTTCTTTCAAATTTTAGTTCCTTATCAAAGCCAAAATGATAAAAATTAGACCAAAAATATTTTTCTTTGCAAGTGTAGCTAGAAGCATAGAGAAAAGAGTAACTTTTTATTTGTCGTTTAATAAAGATGATATTTTCATATTGATATAACTTTAAGAACAAACGGTCGGTACAAATCATCTTTAGACGACATATAGAATGATAAATATTACATTCACTGAATTTTGAGGTGGATTTAAATTGAAATTTAAAAATAATAGAGCCAATTGATGCCCTATTATTAGTATTTTTTTCTTTTCTTTCTTTACATGTTCAGATTGATCTTTTTATTTCTGTATAATTTGTTTTTCTGCTAGCACCAGACAAACGACATTCAGAGCTTCATTCTCTACGATGGAGGCACAATACCTCACGTATCCACCCCCACCCCTCCCACCCGGCTCCCATTTCAATCATTAAGACCCATTTCTCTTTTATTTTTAGTCTCCTTGTTTTCCTCTTTCTTTACAGGTTTAAGTTCATTAATCTTTCTATTTCCATATAATTTGAATTTCTGCCAGCAGTAGACAAAAGGCACTCAGAGCTTCATTCCTCTACGGTGCATGCACAATATCCCACGCACCCCCAACCCCCCGGCTCCCGCTTCAAACATTAAAGGCCCATTTCTCTTCTATTCTTAGTCTCTTTTCTAATCGTCCACCCTATGACCTTATTTTCCCCACTTCATTATTAACTACTTCCCTTTCCGTGCATAGCATAAGGTTTTAGCCAGTGTAGATAGATTTGAATTAAGTAATGGAGAAAATCAAGTGTCATGAGAAAAAGTTAGAGCATTTGTCAACACTTATCTCCTCTCATCTCTACTTTCTCCCTCCTCTAGTTTATTTGCCAAACCCCGCTATTATTTCTCCCTCATTTCCTTTCCTTTCCTTTCCTAGACTATATTACTAAGAAGTGTCCATCTTCTCTGGTTGCTTGTTGATTTTGATGGTGTCCGACGGAAGGGTTGAAGAGAAGGGATGCAACAAGAACATTTTATCATATAAGGTGTCACGTCAGAAGCACATGTATTTTGTCGTAGTTTCTAACATTCCGTGGACTGAAGAACAAACTTGAATCAATGTGGGACTCAATTGGAACTTGTATAGATTAAGGTTTTTCATATGTGGGAGCTCAGTTATTTTAGTGCCTATCATGCCCACCTTTGCATGGACACTGCATTGGTTTGTGCTTCTAATCGAACCAGGGAGACGTATATTCATTTAACTGCTATATTGCCTGCTCAGTCATGCACATAGCTGGTAAAGGATCTTGAACTAAATCCAGGCCAGAACCCTTTTTAATGGTCAGTCATCAAGAGTTGGTATAATTCACCTTATGTATTGATTTGTTATGCTGTTATGTTCTTTTAGGGCCTTATTATATTGCAGGTTTTGAGCCTGTGAATCGGAGTGTTGGAATTTTGGAATTTTTTTTGGAATGGAATCACACTTTCTAACACAAAACAAAAAATTACAGTACACTATAAATAGTAACACGCTACAAGATGAATATGAATGATCTCACCAAGCTATTGAATCAAGCCAAAACTTTGTCCTAAAAAGTTGATTCGCGCCCCCCGGAACCAATTAATGGCTCGATGCGATGGGCTTCAAACCCCCAAGATTAGTCTATAGTAATATTTTCGTTTGCACGCACTTGCAACAGGAACTCTGGAACAACTCTCTTCACTTTCCTCTTCCACAACTCACACAATATCAAGATATATATACATTAAAATTATAAAGGTGTAAGAGGGAATTTTTGGAGAAGGAGTATATGTGCCTTGGTTTTCAAAGGAATTTTTTGGTGTGTGTTTTTTTCCTTGGCCGAATGGCCTTATATATATATAGAAGAAAGAAGGACAAAACCTTGGAAGCTTTAAGTAATGATAAAGATAAGGAGATGAATCTCTATTTTCTAGTCAACAAAAGATACTCGGCAGAATGGTTTTGGAATAAGGAGATGAATCTCCATGGTTTTCAACAAAAACAGCAAATGAGAAGATATTCTCATTGTAAAAGGCAGCAGCCTTTTTACTCGGAAGACTCAAAGTTTCCAACCCTTAAGGCTGTGTTTGGCGCGCGGGATAAGACCCCGGATAGGATAAAAATAATCCTATCCGGCGTTTGGACGTGCACTTTAGTCCCCGGATAAGGTACCCTTGGACTTGTTTTATCCCCCTTGAGTGGGATAAAATAATACCTGGGGGGGGGGGGGTGGTATAAAATTAGTCCAGATCATGTCGGACTAAAATGAATGGGACCCACCCCACATATATATATATATATACATTATATATGTATATATATACACCTATATACATATACATATATACACCTATATACATATATATATATACACCTATATATATATATATATATATACACATATATATATATATACATACATTATATATATATATATATATATATATATATATATACATATATATATATATATATATATATATATATATATATACACCTATATACATATACATATATACACCTATATACATATATATATACATTATATATATATATATACACCTATATACATATACATATATACACCTATATACATATATATATATACACCTATATACATATACATATATACACATATATACACCTATATACATATATACACCTATATACATATATATATATATATATATATATATATATATATAGGTATATAGGTGTATATATATATATATATCTATACCTATATATACACCTATATACCTATATATATACATATATATACCTATATACATATATACACCTATATATACACCTATATATATATATGTATATATATATATACACCTATATACCTATATATACACCTATATACCTATATATATACATATATAGACCTATATACCTATATATATACATATATATACCTATATACATATATACACCTATATATATATATGTATGTATAAATATATATAGGTATAAATATATATATACACCTATATACATATATATGTATATACACCTATATATATATATATATATAATGTATCTATACCTACGTATATATATATACCTATGTATATATATATATATATATACACATATATATATATGTATATTAATATAAATCTATATAGGTATATATATACATATATATATATACACATATATACATATGTATATTAATATAAATCTATATAGGTATATATATATACATATATATATATACACATATATACATATGTATATAAATATAAATCTATATAGGTATATATATACATATATATATATATACACATATATACATATGTATATAAATATAAATCTATATATATACATATATATATATATATACACATATATACATATATACATATATATATACATATATATCTATATATACATATATATATATATATAACTTTGTAAATTGCATATCTGACTTATAATCCGGACTTGGTCCAAACGCTGGATAGGATTTCTTGCTTATCCGGTCTTATCCGACGGTATAGCTTGTCCGGCCTTATCCGACCTTATCCTGTCCTTATCCTTATCCTTATCCATATCCTTGTCGCCAAACGCAGCCTTAGTCAATTAGGCAAGGGATTGGGCATGGCCCCACATGCATTTATTATGTTTTGAAACATTCATAAAAATACAACAATCCCCCACATGTTTCAAAACACAGACTCAATAAAGGAAGAGAAAACGAAAAATTAAGCATCGGCGATGTGTCACGTGGATTGAACCTTTCCTAGGACAAATGAGTAGGAATTTACTGAAATACAATGGTAGAGTGAGTACTCTTTTAACCAGATTTCGTTCTTGTGAATTGCACATACTCACCACCCACATAATATCTCTAGTCAGGGTTGTTCTTGCTGGTTGACGCTAAATGGCCATGTGGCGTGCCTGGATATTCTTGTGTGTTCTAGCGACATACCCAAGTCCCATAGAGGCGGCTCAACCTCACACACATGTAAGTGGTATCCATCAGGGAATGTGCTACAGCTGAACACCCCATCCCAATAACTAGGGACTATGGACCCATTAAGAGTTATACGCTCATCCTCATACATTACAGCGGTCACTGTCATACACCATATGGATAGACTCTTCTTTAAGGACCTCCCGCCTTAAAGGATATACACAAAGCGACAGTGCCCATCGGACTCAATGACTTCATTATTACCTATTGAACCTCATTCATGGGATCTCCGATCATAGCAGGTTAGGTATCCGCCATTTCATCTCTAAATTTGGGTACAATCTTATCCCCCTCGATGCTTCCATCACTAGGTCTCTCCCTAGTGGCTTAGTCAAAGGATCGGCCAAGTTCCTTTCTGACATCACAAAGTTCATTGATACGGTACCATTCTCAATTAGTTATCTCACAGTAGCATGCCGCATCCGGATGTGACGACTCTTTCCATTATATATTTTGCTTTTGGCTCGAGCAATGGCAGCTTGACAATCACAATGCATCACCACAGATGGACAAGGTTTACTCCATAAAGGTATATCAACCAAAAAACGTCTGAGCCACTCTGCTTCAGAACACGCCTTTTCCAAGGCAATCAACTCTGATTCCATTGTTGATTTAGCGATAACTGTTTGCTTGGATGACTTTCAAGAGATCGCTCCTCCAGCTAGTAGGAACACATATCCACTAGTGGGATTCAACTCATCTGAATCTGAAATCCAATTAGCATCACATTAACCTTCAAGTACATAAGGATGACCACAATATGTTAGTCCATAATCAATGGTGCCTTTCAAATATCTCAACAACCTGGATATTGTATTCCAATGTTCCTTATTAGGATATTATGAGTATATCTACTCAATCTGTCAACTGCATATGCAATATCAAGACGAGTATGATTCACTAAAAACATTAGGTTACCAATTATTTGTGCATACTCATTTTGGGACACATTGTCACCATAATTTTTTACAAGGTGAATTTTTGCATCATAAGGTGAAGACAAAGACGAACAATCATAATGCTTATACTTTATTAATATGTTCTCAACAAAGTGTTACTGTGATAATGTGATGGAATGATCATGCCTCAAGATCTTGATTCCAAAATCGGAATTTAATACTTCTTGTTGGTTTGATTGGCTCTGTGGTAAGAGAGCACCTTCTGAAATCCCAATGTATTGCGTTTACGACTCCACTAGATCACGTCTGTGCTGTTGCTTCTCTTGGTTTTGTCAGCTATCTGGTAGAAGTCGCTTTGAAATCCCGAAATTGCTCATCTCTGACACCACGGAGACCTTCTTGAGGAACCTCATTGCTTTCGAGCAATGTTGTCCTGATATTGAGCGACTTTATATCACGTCTTATGCCTACCTCATGGATACTCTCATTGACTCTAAAGAAGACGTTCATTTGCTTGAAAACGCGGGAGTCATAGAGAACTATCTGGGTTCCGATGAAGCTGCTTTCGATCTCTTCAACAATCTTGGTAAAGAAAGTTGCTCTAGGAGGGTTCTTCTTCTTAAGCCAATGGAAGCTGGTAGATGACTACTACAACCGCCCCTGGCCTAGAAGCTTAATTGACTTAATTGAACAAATTAAAAAGTTCAATGGTCACTTTGACACAAATCAAAGTTCAGTGGTCAAAGTGAAATTTGCCTAATAGTACAATGGTTAACAGCGTAATTAACTCTATATTTTTAGTGACTTTTAATTAGTGTCGCTAAAAAAATGCTGTTAAAAATTGTCATTAAAAGTATAAGCGAAAAAGTCATTGAAAATATTTAGCGACTATTGATTGTCACGATATATGGAGTTGGAAGAAGATTCCTACTACCTGGATAGCGGTCAAAGTTTATTCTTACACATAATTGGGACCGTGTCCCTTTGTATAGAAAAGAAGAGGCAGTGACCAACAGCTAAGAACGTGTTGTTCTTAGCTGGCTTTCTTCCCCATGAACATGAACTGTTCACAAGGAAGAAAGAAAAGAGTAAAGGAGGTGCCTACAGTTGTTGACTCAGTCAACAACTGTAGACTCATTTCTAGATGTAGATGGGCGAGGCGTTGCCTCTTTCACAGCGGGTTCCGTTCCAGTCGTTATCTCACACTATTTGATGTGTCTGAGGTATGGGTCCAAGGAATGCGAATTCAGTGACTCTCTTCTCTGCTTCCAGACATCTTCCCACCGGAGCCAACCAGTTGTCTATATATTAGGAGTGAGCACAAGTTTAGAATCACACTTTGAAATACCAAAGCACCGAGAATCTCTCTCTCACTCTCCGTTCTCCACACTTCTGGGAGTACTTCATACTCGGCAATGGACGCCCAAGCTCCGTTGAGGGCACGGGATGACGAACGCCTGGTGACGGCACTAAACTGTCCGGTGAAGCCGCCAGACAACGAAGTCCCGCTGCGGATGAGGCCGCTGGACTTCGTCGACAACGGAATCCAGCTGCCGCGGATGAGGTCGCCAGACAACGAAATCCGGGGGTTGGCGCCAAGGAGGATTCGTTTGAGGGCGCCAGACAACGTCGTCCTGTTGAGGGCGCGAGACAGGATGCCAAGCTCTGCCCCGAATAAAAAAAATGAAGATCCCGTAATTAAAGGGGCTCTGTTAAGCTCCGTCGAGAAAATGATCGACGATGCTAAAAAGCTCCGTGGGTCTGTCCAGCCATCAGCCCCGTGTATTTTCAAAGTCCCTGACAAGCTCCGTGAGCTGAAGGCAAGTGCTTACACCCCTCGTGTCGTGTCGATTGGCCCTCTTCACAAGGATGACGAGCACCTGCGTAAAGACATGGAGGGGCACAAGAAGAGTTACATGCACAGCCTGTTTCTAAGAGCCAGGAGCTCAGATGAAACAGTAGAAGCTGATGTAAAGAAAGTAGCGAACGACTGTGTTGATGCTATGCTAGGGATCGTGGACAGGGCGCGGGCTTGCTACGACGCAAGTCACGGATTGTGTGATAAGGATGACGTCGAGTTTGCTAAGATGTTGACTCTCGATGGCTGCTTTCTGCTCGAACTTTTGTACAAGTACAAGAAGAAGGAGTTCGGCGGTGACCCCATATTCAGCAACGTTCTTCAACTACTTGACATCAAACATGACTTAGTGCTGCTCGAGAACCAAATCCCTTTTTCGGTTCTTGAGGTGCTGTTCGAGTGCACGCTGAAACAAATCGAAGGTAATCCTTCCTCCTTGACAGATTTGGTCCTTAATTTCTTTGAGAGTCTGAACATCGTTAAAGACATACAGATGAAAGAGAAACACACCCCTACGATTAACCGTCACATCCTAGGTCTTTTGCACACCTGTTACCGGCCTTCTTCTGCTCAACAAGAGAACAATAACCCCCGTGACCAGCCTCCTTCTGCTCAACTAGAGAACAATATCATCAAACACTCTGCAACCGAACTTGACAGAGCCGGCGTCAACTTCGTGGCCTATCGCCGGAAAAAAACCTCCGTGACCGGCGTGGGAGAGGACTACCTAGACTTGGAATTTAATACTTCTTGTTGTTTTGATTGGCTCTGTCGTACGAGAGCACCTTCTGAAATCCCAACCTATCGCGTTTACGACTCCACTAGATCACGTCGGTGCTGTTGCTTCTCTTGGTTCTGTCAACAATTTGGTAGAAGTCGCTTTGGAATCCCGAAATTGTGCATTTTTGACGACACGGAGACGTTCTTGAGGAACCTCATAGCTTTCGAGCAATGTTGTCCTGATATTGAGCAGCGGCATATCACGTCTTATGCCTATCTCATGGACACTCTCATCAACACTAAAGAAGACGTTGATTTGCTCGCAGATGCTGGAGTTATAGAGAACAATCTGGGTGCGAGTGAAGATGCCTCCGATCTCTTCAACAATCTTTGCAAAGAAGTTGATCTAGGAAAGTTCTTCTTCTTCAGCCAATGGAAGCGGGTAGATGACTACTACAAACGCCCCTGGCCTAGATATTTAGCATCGCTAAGACGTAATTATTTTAGTAACCCATGGTCAGGCATATCGGTCATTGTTGCCTTGATCCTTTTTGCTCTTACCGTGGTACAAACCGCCTACAGCGTCCATTCTTCCACGTAGTCATAGATCCTCAGCTATGCTATGCTTGGTTCAAGCGTATGACGTAATGTGGACGATGATTGTAGCTTTTGTAAGGTCAGTTTGAATAAGTGTGGACGATGACTATGCTTGACTCCTTACCGGTCTGTATCTTTTGTAAGATCAGTTTTGACCAAGTTTGAACAAGTAATAAACTACTGTTGGTCTTCATAACTGATTGCACAATAAATAGTTCTTGTCTTTCTTGATCAGCTTCAGGCCCTCAGCTATTAAATCAAAAGTGCAAATTCACGTTTTGATGGGCTATAAAGCTCTAAGTCCCACATTTGTAGGATTGATGAGAGATCTAACCTTTTGCAACCCAGTGACTGATGTATACTCATGATTGCGTTCTTGATTATGCCATTTGTCACGTCTCTTGGCTTCTTAATCTTGGCTTCTTAATGCTTCATTTGCCAACAGTCTGAACCCGATCGACGCTGTTCAGCTGCAGATCTGTTAAAGACATATTTAGTTTTAGGGAATGGTACGGTGTCATCTTCAGCAATTGGATTCCTTGGCCTCTTTCCACAAGTTTTCATCTCATCTTCCCTTTTTAAGGCAAAGCTATGCTCAATTAACAACTCACTGCATAAGTTTATTTGTCTAAGATACTCATCACCCACTATTGGTTAGACTACTTTGATTTAGTATCAGTTTTTTAAGAGAAAAGGAAAGCATGTTATTCTGGCCACAACAATCGGAGTCTTTCTGTGTGTAGTAAGAACCACCTATAAAATTTTGAATGGCATAAGCTATTCTGTATTCACTGGCATCACTTCATTGCTCTAAACTCTTATGCAGCATGTACTCCCTATCTGAACAAAGAAGGCAAAGAAAAGAACAAATGATCCATGCTCTTTGTAGTATTGCCTCACAACACATATTGATCTGCATTGAGACTTGAGAGCCTACCATATTGCAGTCTGTATATAAACACTCACGCAATCTAAACTTCTTCTCAAAAGCTTCAATATAATCCATTGATCTACGGCTCCGTTCTAAAGAATATGAGTCTTTCCACTTTCGGCTCTCTCTTAGAACGAATTTGTACAGTTCCCAAATACTAACTACTTGAACTTGCCTATTTGACTCGTCTTACTTGTCCAATAATACTATGAATTGAGTTGAATATCTTCATATTTTCAATTTAAATTTGGAAATGGATGGAGTATCATATTGCAGTGATTTATGGACCAAACTCGTAATCAAATTGCATAGACCCAAGAAGTTCTTATTGGTATTCAAGTGGAACTCAATGTTTGCTAGAGATGGTCTCTCTCCATAAAAGAAAAATGACTTGGTTTATGTAAAGAAAAATGACTTGGAGAAGTTCCGGTTCTCCACAAAGAGAACCAGAGCTTCCATGTACGGTAGATTTATCATGCTATTCATGCTAACTAGTCGTAACCACTTCAAACCAATAGAAGTGCTAAGGATTGCTCTTGGGCTCTTGGCGCTGCTTCCATTATCGAAGGTGATCTTGATGTAATTTCCATTAGGCAGACCAAAAAATTGGAATTAGGTAAGTAGAGCTCCCTTCTTGTCCCCTGCTAAAGGTCTGATTGTGATTTGTAAATTCTCCAATTACAAAATAAACAGAAAAAAGATCGACTAATAATTCATCTCCACTTCTTCAAATGTTGTCCTGTATCAGTATAACTTAAGCTAAAACCATATATTAAAGTTTGACACAAAACTCTCAAAATGGCCGAGAGGTTTCCACTCCTAGGATCGCTTTTCGCAGTGAACAATGGAAAGCAGTTGTTCTATTGAACAAACAGCTGAAAGTGTTGGCTCTAAAGATCTTGAGCCATGTAAGATGTTAGCCACAACAGTCGGAGTCTTTCTACGCGAGCAGGACAGAGTTGCCTCTACAATTTCGAATGGCATAAGCCAATTCAGCAGTTCCACCAGTTTCTCCTCTTTGCTCTACGTTCTTATGCAGCATACATCCCCTATCTAAGCAAAAATGAACAAGAACAGAACAAATGATCCATGGTCACAGTACTCGGTAGCATTGCGTCACAAGACAAAGTGATCTGCGTTGACTGTTGAGAAGAGCCTATTGCAATGCAGTCTGTACATAAGTAGACATGCAGGCTAAACTTTTTCTCCTAATCCCCATTATTCATCTTTATACTTCTCCCATTTTGACCCCTGTTGTTAAATAATAGAACCATGAATCTAATCTAAATTTGAGAATGGACGAAGTATCACATTGCAGTGAAACGTACATATATATGGAGTAAACTTGATATCATATTGCATAAAGGTTCAAGATCATTTTATTGGTAATGATGGTCTCTCTTTTTATTGGTTATGCAAATGATGCTTTTAATTTTTATGTAGGAGAGATTTTTAGGTGAAGAGTGTAATCTACATTAAGCAGACAAAAATTAAAAACTTGGAATTAGGTCAATAAAGTTCCCTCCCTGTCTCCTGCTAAGGCCCCATTGTGATTTCTATAGTCTTTTATTAAGAGAGAGAGAGAGAGAGAGAGAGAGATTACTATAGATAAGTATTGACAATGGAACGACTTAGGGGCCGTTTGACAGCCATTTCTTCACCTCTTTTTTTGCTCAATTTTAAAATTTGAAGAGAAAACCAAAAAATTGGGGTGTTTGGTAGTGGTACCTCTTTTTAAAGAAGTCCACCTCTTTAAAAAGAGGAAGTGGGTTTTCCAAAAGAGCTAAAAGCTCTTTTTTACGCCTCTTTTCACGGGAGAATGAAGGCTCACTTAAGTGATCTTGGCTTCGAATCTTCCTAGCAGCAAAATGGGAAAACATTTGCCAAATCAAGAGAAGGAACATTAGTTCTTCTTTCTCCGTCTGCTCTGCTCGCATCTCTCTCACGGGACCACAGCCTCGCCGGTCACCGCCTCCATCGCCCGTCACCGCCCCCGTCACTTCTTTCTCCGTCTCCATCGCCGGTCACGGACCTGGTTTTCATCTCCATCCATTTTCTTTCTCCGTCTCCATCGCCGGTCACGGAGCTCGATCTCATCTCCATCCATTTTCTTTCTCCGTCTCCATCGCCGATCGCCGGTCGCGACGGCCGCCCCGCCTCCACCTCCGTGCAGCAGCACCTCAGCCGCCGAGATCCCAAGAAGGAAGACGGGGAAAGTCTCTCTCTGAGCTTTCCTATGGTTCAATTATGCAATTTATGTTAAAATTAAAAAAATTAAAAAAAAAGCAAAAGAGCTTTCCTATCAAACGCTTGCACTTTTCTGTTTTTTGAAAAAATAAACTCTGTCAAACAGCCACCAGTTTTTTAAACTGGTAAAAAAAAAAAACCAAAGCTCTTCTCTTTTTTTTTAGAAAAAAAAACTGAAAACTGAAAGTCGTACCAAACAGAGCCTTAGTAACAAAATTTAAGAATAATTTTTCTTTATCATTCTTTTACATAACACTTGAAATATACTAAAAATGACTGGAATAGTGAATAATATCTCGAATCGTTTCTAATTTCATACAAACAAAAATAGATTTTCGAAATAAATCTTTGATCCTCCTGTGGGGGCTGTAACTACCGATTAATGTAATCAACTAAGTCTCTCCCGCAAGTTTGGGTTAAAACCCTTACTTATACATTACACATTGTCAAACAACCTGAATTTTAAAATTTGTAAATTAAGAATTCTAGTGGACATAGATGTTGGTTGGTCCTGTGCTTAAAATAAAGGGATGAAAATGGTCCAAGAGAGGTACAAGTATCTATGTTCCTCGTTTTTTTTTTTTGGTCAACACATATGTGTATATTAAAAGACAGCAAACGTACAAACCAGTTCCTTTTCATCCAAGAACAAAAGGAGGGGGAATGGATGAAATGGGAACTTGGCCAGACAACTGGTGGACATCAGCCCATGCCGCTAAGTTATGAGCCGCACTATTAGCGGCTTTGTTAACTTTACAAAAATCCCAGCAGATGAATAATTCCAGCTTTTTCCTTGCTTCCTCAATTATTGCAAAACAGCTCCAGTGTGGAGTGGAGTCACGATCCTTCAGCCAGTCAACCACCATTTGTGTGTCGCCTTAAAATTAAATAACGTGGGTACACTTCATCTGTGAGGCTATTTCTATGGCAAGCAAAGCAACCATTGCTTCTGCAATCACAGGGTCTCTTTCATTTGCAACTTTTGTTTCTGCCGCAACCACCATGCCATTCTGATCCCAGAGGATCGCCGCTTGGAAAGATTGAGATATACAAATTGCAGCATCAAAGTTAACTTTAAACCATTGGCCCGGAGGAGGTTGCCATGCCCTTGAAGATTTGGTGCTTGATTTGGGGGTTAAGAGAGTCGCGACCTGACGATTGAAAGCCAAGATGGCCTTTTTACCTATATCAGAAGCATTTGGAACACTCCCCCTGAAAACTTTTTGATTCCTGCTCATCCACACATGTTCCATAGCAGTTACCGCAAACAGAGTATACCTGCGTTTGATATCATTTTCAGAGTTAAAGGCCATAGAGGGAGAGGGAATGAATTCTAGCCAGGGAGGAGGGCTTGGGCTATGCGGAGGTTGAGGGACCAAGGTAGGAGGTCTGAACCCATCAGGAGAGAAATCATCCAGATTGAACGCATAAGCGGGCATTGGAGGAACAAATGCGTCAAAGATTCTTCGTTCGACTCGCACATGGGACAACATATATCAATGTTTGGAAAATAAGCTTGGATTTTGGTTCTTATGGGCCGAATATTCCAAGCAATCTTCCACAAAAAAATCTTATGGCGCTCACTCAGGTTCGCTCGCCACAAGGATTTCCAGAAGGTTTGTGATCCACCACTTGTCGAAAGGAACCTATTGGAATTGGCACAGATATAGGCCGATTTCGTCGAGAATTTACCATTTTTTGAGAGGGTCCAGGCTAAGAAATCTTGGGGTTTGGAGGGTGAAATTCTTATCTTGAGGATTTCACGGATGGTATTTTCTAAGAAGATGCTCTGCAATTTTGTTAGGTTCCAAGAAAGGGTGAGAGGATCTAAGAGGGAAGACGCTTTGGTATCACCAGAAGATACCTCCGTCGCACAATGAGCTTTGAAGTCCTGAGATGTAGGAGGAATCCAAGGATCATGTCTAAAGTCAATTTTCTCTCCATTCCCCACTACAAAACAAACTCATTTCTTCACTAAGGGTATGCTTGCGCATATTCCTTTCCATAACCATGATGCCGATTTCGGCGGGCTGTGCTCCATAAATGGAATTCCTTTCATGTCAACCACAAATCATCATCCATTAATGTCCTATTCAACTGCAGACCAGTGAAAAGCAGCCCAATGTCACACAACCTGAACCAGATAAGGCAACATGTAAGGCCTAGACTCCCACATCCCTCTGATGGATTCACTCCCTCCATCCAATGGCCACAATCCCCCACCTCAGATAATCCTTCCCACCTCCAGCAATCCAGTCATCCATCCATTCCAACAAAAATATAACCCCCCAACCCAGAAAATCAGACCACACTTCACAAACTTCCACTCCCATATCTTCCACACACCTCAGCCCAAACTAGCCACCCTCTGCCATGGCAGCCACCGCGGCAACGTAGTACTTTAATGCAGTTGAATAAATAAGGTAAGATGAATCACTGCCGCTTGGTATTAGCCAAAAAAAAATAAAAAATGAACCTATTAAAAATTTATGAAAAAAGGATAACTACTGATTTAGATTTCAAAAATAGTAAGTTCTAAATACTGATTTCGCAATTTAATTCAAAGTTTTGATGCTCTCAAATCTAATTATACCAAAAGCCTTAATATCAAAATACCTAAAATTTCAATTGGACTCTATCAATCGCAATAATTCATGTGGTTCTTACCATGAACCTAAATCCCAAAATAAAAAATATGCTCTCATCTCAAAGTGACGATCAAAATCTCAAAAGGTCTCTTCTTATAGATGTTTTGAAAACTCTTATGAATTTCTTCTCTTTTTAAGAATATATTGTATGTAAGTCATCAAAAATTAAAAAATGTTAAGTTACCATCTGCTCTAAAAACCTAAGCATGCTTAATACTCCCCCTTACGTGCAAGTCCCTAATTGCACGTGGAGAGACAAATCCAGACAAAAATAGACAGAAAAATGAGTGGCCTTGCTAAATCAGAGTTCTAATACCATGTTAAATTATCATTTGTTCTAAAAGTTTAAACTATTAGAGAATGGGTCCAACAATGTTATCATGCTTCATAAAAAATATATATAATCATATTCCTAAAACAATGAGAATTTCAAAATACCCATTATCTCTATTTTTTTGTTTCTTTGTTTTTTATATATAGGCATTTAAATATGCGAGGTCTAACACTTATGGTGAAATAGCAATAGGCAATGTCATTGTGCATATAGCTAATCTTGATTTGGTAACCATATACACGAACAAATATCATAGATTTATTTAGTTCATTACTGAGACAAAAGTGAAAAAAAATTATCATTGCACGAGATATTTTAATTATGCTTGTGTAAGGATCTTTTAAAAAAAAGTCTGTACATTTTAATGCATGGCGTAATGTTATTACATGTTAGTTTAATTTTGATAGAGAAATTTTTTGTCAATGTTTTTCTTTATATCATGTGGTTTATAAAAATTAATCAACACAATTAATTAAACAACGATGCATAACAGTTTTAAAAGTATACTGAATCCACCAATAATAGAATACAGAACAAATCGTAAGATCAATACGTTATTGCATGAGACAGTTCCATAAACTTTAAAAAATTTAACCAATATGACTAAATAGGATATCTCTAAGCCTCGTAGTAAGCAAATTATAGAACATTTGTTTTGATAAATATGCTTTTTATATTAGATTTATCTTCAATATGGTACAATTTTTTATCTAGGTTGAATACTAACTTAATCATAATGTACCTAATGTCTTCCTAGATTTTATATGTAATTAAGTTTTGAAAATAGTGAATTTCCTTTTCATAAAAGTTAGAATAAAACCTAATATTTGGTAATTACTAGGGTAGAATTTAGACTGTTTCAGTGTTTAAACACTCACAACTTAAAAACATCATGAAAAAAGATTTACTTAAAAATGTTCAACACAAAATTAGTGGAACTTGACTCCTGTTTTATCCACCATATCATAGACGGAGTAATTTTTTTTTACTTATGTTAGATTTATTTGAGCGCCTATTTTTGTGCTCCATATGCTTGTCGATATCTTATTATATACAAGAGAGTTATTGTACAAAAGATGCAACATTTCTGAGTAGTCGATAGTATTAATCACAGACAACCCAATATTTTATACTTATGTAAGATCATCTTCATCCGTTTTTGTGTTTGTTGTCCTTTCTCTCGAGAATTCTAGAAATGAATTGTTGGTCTATGGTTTCTTAACAAATTAAAATAAGGAAGAGAGAAATATAAAAAGAAAGGTTGTAACAATATCTATATCCACTAAATATTAGAAATGTGTATTAAGATCTGTAAAAAATCCTACCAACCTTGCATTATTAGGTTCAATAATCAAGTGTTCCTCAATATTTTAGCCGTACCTAAATAGCCTATCTACCAACGTGTCACCAAAGAAAAAATATTTTACAGTTTCGAATTATTAGTCCCCTATTATTTAGGATTGTCGGTTTGAAAGATATTGATGTGATGGTAGCGGATAAAATAAGTTAGCTCAGAAAGTCTGAATATTGAACAATATAATCATTGATTCTAGATGCTTGAGACTAATAGTGTCGGACCACACAATCTTTTTTAGCTACAAGAGAGGAAAAAATAACGGAATCTAGATGTTAACTGTAATTATGTGAACCTTGATAACAATTATGTCCCTCAAAGTTTACCTGATTTCCTTTTACTATGCGTTCAAAATAAGGCCTTCAAAATAAGGTTCACACCCCGTATGTGAACCTTGATAACAATTCTAGTTGAGATACTGGTATACCCCCAAAGGTTTTGGCAAAGTTGTTGAACAAGATTAGGGAGGCTTCTAAAAAGCGTAAGTGGTTGATGAGACAGAGTTTCAAGTTACTCCGTTTAGTATCAATTACATTGCAAATCTTGAGAAGATGACCTGTGAAAGTAAGGCATATGATGTAAGTGGGATTATATACAGGCATGCAGCTACATGCATATCTTAGAAAAGGGGGAATCTCGAAGACACTGTGCTCCTTACGTCCATAAGGACCACTACTTCAAGGCAACGGAGGTATGATACATGCTATACCAAATATGAAGCCATAGCCTGGCATGTAATTTACTCTTCCAGCTGTGTTACCTCCACCTCGCCAAGAAAGAACGAAAAAGATGAGCCGATACCAAGTCAAAACAAGTCAACCACACTTAGGTGTGCACAGTGGAAGAAGCTTGGAAAAATAAAAGGACATGCCAAAGAGCTCCTATGAGGAGCACAAGAGGAAGGGAATGGGTATATTGCTTTAACAAAACATTCTTGTTATAGAGCAACATTTATATTAAGTATGTTTGTGAACTCTAATTGCTCCGTATATTTATCGGGAAATAGGAGTGTTACTATTGTTGCAAAGGCTCATCTTACTGTTGCAGATGGTCTTGCTGCTTGCTAAAGGCTGGAGAGAAATTGGACATTGATAGAAAATTGGAGAGAAATTGGCCATTGATAAAGGCTGGAGATAGGGTGTGAGGGAATCTGGGTAGAAGGCGAGTCATGGCAAGTCATCGTAGCACTCAAACAAAGGGATGAAGACCGACCGAGAGGTGGAGACATATAATCAAAGTTTTACAGATACAAGTTGATAAAGATTGTACCCACATTGTTGTTATAGCAGTCCAATCGTTTGGGTGATTGAAACAAATCGTCAGATTTGAGAGGAAAAGTCAAAAAAATTATGATAAATATAAATCCTTAGTAGTTTTATTGGGTGATTTTTTTTTTTGGAATAATAGCGATATTATTGATTGAAAACGTTACAATCTTTTAGGAGGGAGGGCATTACAACTGGTGGTACCTCTCCCATCCAAACTAGAGCCTCGGTTAAAGAATAAGCAAACTTAGCTAGTCCATGAGCGGCTTCATTCCCTGGCCTTTTGATGTGTTGAAAAGTACACGAGTCGAAGCAGTGGGCAATCCGTTTCACATCATCAATTATTCCTCCTATTGCGGACAAGTTTTCCTCTGATGAATTTAGAGCATTAATGATTAATTTTGCATCCCCCAACATTTGCACGAAATTGAATCCACATTCATAGCCAAACCTTGCTGCCTCTCCTGCTGCTATAGCTTCAGCATGTTCGGGGTCCGTTATTCCGTAGATCTTTTTGGATAATGCAGCTAAGACGCTCCCTTTCGAATCTCGCACAATGATACCACAACCCATATTTCTTTCCTTCCCAAAAATTACAGCATCAAAATTTATCTTAACCCAATTACCACAAGGGGGAGACCAGACTACCTTGTTTGTATTTGGAGGAGGGTTGGTGCGAATGTTTTCCTGCGCGTTACGGAAGTAATCCATGTAATAGGAAGCTTCACTATATAGCTCCAGTGCATCCATTGGAGCATCATGGAAAATAGTCATATTTATATTATTCCATAGGAACCAACACACTGCCACAAAAAGTTCCATCTCATGTATCTTTATTCGAGAGTTTACCTCTTGCCACCACGAAAGGACATTATTTGAGCAGTAGGTATCCTCGAACATTGCATGTGTAAGAAGTCCCCAGACTTGCCTTGCTAAAGAACAGTTTCTTAGAATATGGTAAGAGGTTTCCCCTTGAATCCCACAAACAGGACATGTTGTGTCTTGACCTACCTTGCTAAAGAACATGTTGGGTGACGTTAGAATGGTGAAAATAAGAATAACTCTAGGTAAAGTTTATTTCAAAATGAGAATAACTCTAGAAAGGGTTTACCTGAAGTGAGTTTGATAACTACCCTTCCCTTTCTCACAACTGGTACGAACCTGTTGTTTCCAACGTACACGCTTTCGTTACCTTCCCCCACATTCAAGTAGGAGGTGAACACATCTCGGTTAGCACAGATGTGCGTAGTTCAATCCGAGTCTAAAACCCATCCTTTCACTTATGTGACTAAGTTCACTTATGATATCACAGCAGCAATGACATCATCATTTGCCTCAACAATATTTACTCTAGCTCTTGGTGGTGCCCTTCTGTTGCTGTTTTTATGGCGGTGATATTGGTTGATTTGGTTGTGTTGATCACCTTTCCGTTATCAACACACATTTGCATAGTGTCCTGCTTTTCCACAAACAAAACATTCTCCATTTTTCTGGAGAATCTGTGGATTAGATACTTGACCTCTATTGGAGTTACTAAATTGAGGTCTTCCATAAGGCTTATGACCATGTCCCCTATTTTGCGATTGTTGGAGCTTAGCTGGTCCAACTTCAAGCACGTTAGCCTTTGACATCATTTCTTTAGCTCTACCAATCATTTGCAATTTTCTATTTTGAGCCTCAACTTTGATATAAACTATTGTTTCCTGTAGAGTAATTGCATGTCTCTTCTGTCTAAACTTCAATTAAATTCCTTCCAAGAGTCCGACAATTTTTCGACAAGACATTGAGTCTTAAACCTTTCAGGTAAAGAGTCACCCTCTTTAGCTAAACCATTTATGATATTTTGAAAATCATTTATTTGACTTTCAACACTTTTATCATCAGTCATTTGATACTGCAAAAAGTTAACAGCTAAATTTTTTTTAGTCCATTCATCCTCAAATTCATACTTGCTAACGAGTTCATCCCATAAAGCTTTAGCAAGTGTAAAATCATTGTAAATTCCATATGGATCATCCGATAAAGCATTACGAATAGTACTGAGACAAAGTTTATTAGCAGTTTTTCACGCTTCTAACTTTTGAGCATAATTTTCAGTATTTTCATCCGGCACAGGCTCAGTTAGAACAAAAGAAATTTTAGAAAAATCTAAGACATCCAAAACCATGTCTTTCCATCTTTTAAAATTATTTCCATCAAAACTTTCAATTCGGCTTGCATCCGAAATAACTTTTGTTTGTGAGAGAAGTTGCGATTCCATTTTTCGAAATCAACCTTTTAGAATGTTGGAAATAAATCCTTTTGGAAATTCTTTTGGAATGGAATCACACTTTCTAACACAAACACAAGAAAATTACAGTACACTATAAATAGTAACATGTTACAAGATAAATATGAATGATCTCACCAAGCTATAGAATCAAGCCAAAACTTTGTCCTCAAAGGTTGATTCGTGCCCTCCGGAACCAGTGGCTCGATGCGATGGGCTTCACGCTACCCCCAGGATTAGTCTATAGTATTATCGCCGTTTGCATGCACTTGCAACAGGAACTCTGGAACAACCCTCTTGACTTTCATCTTCCACAACTCACACAATATCAAGATATGGGTATATTAAAATTATAAAGGTGTAAGAGGGAATTTTTGGAGAAAAAATATATGTGCCTTGGTTTTCAAAGGAATTTTTGTGTGTGTTTTTTTGCCTTGGCCGAATGGCTTTATATATATAGAAGAAAGAAGGACAAAACCTTCGAAGCTAAGTAATGATAAAGACAAGGAGATGAATCTCCATTTTCTAGTCAACAAAAGATACTCGGCATAATGGTTTTGGAATAAGGAGATGAATTTCCATGGTTTTCAACAAAACAGCAAATGAGAAGATATCTTCTTCTCATTGTCAAAGGCAGCAACTTTTTTTCTCGGAAGACTCCAAGTCTCCAACCCTTAGTCAATTTTTGGATCTTTAACTTTCAACAAAAGAGGTAAGGGATTGGGCATGAGCCCCACATGCATTTATTATGTTTTGGAACATTCACAAAAATACAACACGGAGTTGAGGGCAATTATGTGAAGCCAAATACTGACTGCTGCATGGAAGCAGTCAGTATAAACAATCTCTAAACAACCCCACTCAATTGGCTGCATGGAAGCCAACTACTGACTGCTGCGATTGGAACGACGTCATGTGTGACTTAACCACCAAGCGGATAACCACCCTCCAGTTCGGCTGGGGCAACATCTCCGGCCAGTTCCCAGCAACAGTCGACGATCTCCTTTCCTCTTCCACCGGCACCGACCCTTCATGCCCAAAAGTCAGTAGCATTGGCCAGGTCAAGCACAATAACAATATCCAAGACAATCGGCCTTCATGGCCTTGAGGACAGATAAAAGGCCACCACAGACATATTGTCGAAATTACTTATGTTGTGGGGTTAGGGGAAATGGGCATTTCTGAAACATGTTATCAATACCCTGTTACATCTGAACTACATGGCTTTAATAAAAGAAGTAACAACCCAGAAAACCACAAACCAGTTTAGCCAGTTTACTCGTGCCACAATCAAAGGCTTAAAACACTACCTTGTCCGGCTATTTGAAGGTTGAACAGTGTCACCGGCTTTCCCACTTCATACAAATTTACACCCAACGCCACCCAAACCCAGATCCACCACCTCAAGTACACAAAGCTGAAAAAGCTCTTTTCTGACAAACACCACACTACACCCACCGTCTGCAAGTGATGGTAACAATGATTATGTGGAGGATCTGGTGACGATGGGGGAAATAGATCCGCGACCGGTGGTGATCAAGAAGAAGGACGGACTGGTCGGCGGTAAAGTGAACCTATGGATGAGGCGATCTGGTGCGGCGGCGGCGGCAACTTCTTCTTCTACATTAGAAGGCTTACATATTCAACCAATTCATATGCCAAATAACATTCTTCTTCTTCCTCCAGAGGCCATGGGTCATTCTCCGTTCATTCCTCCAGAGGCCAGGATGAAGATGATGGATTTTTTTGACAAAAGTTACAATTTTCTCCTTCACTTTAGTAAAAAAAGTGGCACATGACTATTTTAACGGCTATTTTGGACCGTCGCTGGGTTTTGGAGTCGTTTGCAATGATTTTGTCAACTTCAGGAGACATTATTGCAAAAGTTGTAAACACGGAGAGCAAAGTGTAAAAAAGGGTAAATCACAGGGGACAGTTTTGTAATTAATCCTTGATTTTAATAGTGTTACAATAGCCAAGAAAAAGTATATAAATCTAAGGGACATTCATTTAAAGTGTTTTTTTTGCCATCTAACATTTTGAGGTGAGTCTTGAAAACCGTGTGGTCGAGATTGTGTACATTATGTTGGAGTATTTTCCGTAATTTGTTTTTGTCTATTTCTCAAAATTTTAAAGTAATAATTACTTTATCATTATGTGAGCATCACAGGTATCAAAGATTATTATGCTTTATTACTTTTATCGGTCCATATGTGAATTGTGAATATCTTATGGCAATATTTATGTGAACAATAATACCTAATTAAAAAAATTAAAAGTGTCCTTTAAATAGAGATACATAAAGACTATTCTTCAAGCTTTTGTAAGGTGATTTTTTTTGGTGTGTGTATGTTACAAGCTCTTTCTTTGTCTAGCCATCATAGAATAGGGCTCTTGTCTTAAGAAACTTGGTCCTTTTGCGTTTTTGATTTACATATCTATTTTTCTAAGCTACAAGTCGTATTTGGTTAATGTGTAAAGCTATTATGATGGTGTTGTCATAAGAAGGTGAAAGCAATTAGCAAGTATTTGTTGGGCAAACTGGGTGAAGCTCCAAAACTTGCAAACTTAGTGAGAAGTTACAGCAAAGAAAGTTACATTGTTGTACCATAAAGGCGGGGCTTTGGGGCATATTGCACCAGTATATATATATTTCGGAAGGGTGCGAACCGTCTTAAAAAGACCGATCTAATCCATGTCTCAACTTGGTCAGTATTAACAACATGCTTCTAAGGTGTTCAAGGTAGATCGATGTATGCTAAAAATAATGCAGCGTCATAAGAGCATAATGGTGAATGTATTTTTGGCTAATTACACCTATATCCCTGAGGTTTGGGGGTAATTACACGCGAGGACAATAGTTTGCAATAATTACACTTATGTCCGTTGACCAAACGGAACCCTAAAAATCCTAACAGTTTTGATGAAAAGACTGTATTGCTCCTAAGTTGGAACCTTATTTTTTTTTCTAATGCCATTACTTCATTAAAAAAGAAAAAGAAAAGAAAGACTTCACTTCATCTTTACTTTACTCTTAACACCCCCCCCCCCACCACCACCCCCCACGCCCTCCCCCTCCCCCCACCCCCCACCCCATCTGTATCTCTTTTTCTCGTCACCCGCCCACCCCGTCTTCCTCCCCTTCCCCGGCGTCGAACCCCGCCTGCCTCCCCCTTCCTCGTCACCCCGCCACCGCCCACCCCGTCTACCTCCCCCTTCCTCGTCACCGCCCACCCCAAGCCACCGCGTGTAATTTCTTGCCGGCGACGAAACCTATCGCCAGCAACATCACTCTTCCCCTTCATCTCTTCTCTCCTCCCCCACAGCAACCCACTCCCTCATTCCATGCCAGTAGCTCCATCGCCCCATGCCACCGGTAACTCCATCGCCCAATCGAGTTTAGGTCCATTTTCGGCGACAAGAGGTCGTTGCAATCTGAGGCCGATTGAGACCCTTTGAGAAATTGTAGATTGAGAAATTGCATATTGAAACCCCATTTTGCAAATTAGGGTTTTGAAGCCCTAATTTGAAAATTAGGGGTTTGAAACCCTAATTGGCAGATTGAGACCTTTGAGAAATGGCAGATTGAAATCCTTACTTGCAAATTAGGATTTTGAAGCCCTAATTTGTAAATTAGGGTTTTGAAACCCTAATTGGCAGATTGAGATATTAAAGATTGAAACCCTAATTTGTAAATTAGGGTTTTGAAACCCCAATGTTTAAATTAAGGCTTAAAATCTTAATTTAAAATTTTAAAAATATTATGTATATAAAGGGGTAGTATCGTCATTTTAAAAATACGTATTGCTGACATCATTAAAAAAGTATAATTTTTGGACAAAACCCTGACGGATGGACACGTCTGATATATTTTAAAAGTGTTTGGTCACGGAATGTTACATTTTGAAATTTTGTGTCCTTGACTGTAATTACCTCATAACCTCAGGGACATAGGTGTAATTAGCCCATGTATTTTTCACACCCGCAACTAACGGACAACTAACGGAGGTTGTTGTTTTTGTGATTTTATTTTGTCAATTTTTTTTCCAACACATTATCCCACCCCTAGTCCGCACTGGGGAAGGTTTGTGCACCACTTTTCTTTGTTTTAGCTTTTTTTTTTCTTTCTCTGAAGTCACGAAGTATGCTGTAAGGATATGGTTCCAGTGTCAGATTAATTTGTTTCAGCCAAATTAAATCCTTGTTTCTTCCTGAATAAATAAACTATTTCAGCTCCAAAATGTAAAGGATTCATACATTTCCTGCTTTGGAGAACAAATTCTCTTTAATTTGGATCATGAGAAGAGTAGACCTAGATAAACATATCTCATGTCTCAAACTTAAACCTCACAAAGGTTTTCTTCCAGCGCTTGCACACTTTCTTTCGTTCTTACACATCACACCATGTCGACTAGCATGCTTACCCTGAAGAGCTCCGACGGTCAAGAGTTCAACGTGGAAGAATCCGTCATCCTCCAGTCTCTGACCATCAAGAACATGGTCGAGGACGACTGTGACAAGGACAAGATCCCGCTGCCAAACGTCGACGGCAAGTGCTTGGCCAAGGGGATCGAGTACTGCAATGCGCACGCGAATCCAGGCTCCGAGGAGGAGGATATCAAGGAGTTCGACAAGGAGATTGCGCGTTTGGGGGACAACGAGGAGTTCGGACCGGTCTTCGATCTGTTGCTGGCCGCAAACTATCTCAACATCTGGGGTTTGTTGGACAAACGCTCCCAGAGGGTTGCAGACATGATGATAAAAGAAGAGCAACCCCAAGAGATCCGCAACATCTTTGGTATCGAGAACGATTTTATGACCAAGGAAGAGGAGGAATTGAAGTTCGTAAGGGGAATGAATGATCGAAGGGCGCCATATGGAGTATGCAGAAGAATATATTCCTTCATACGGAAGACCTTTGACGCATGGACTTTTGTAAGAAGATAGTTACAACTCCTTATATAACGATAATTAATGATCGCTAAATACTTTTAGTGACTTCTCTGCTAACACATTCAACAACAATTCTTCCCAACACATTTTTAGCGTCACAGAATAAAAGTCACTAAAAATATTTAGCAACCATGAATTATCACTATGTGGGTTTCGTAGTTATCTTCCTACAATCTGACTAGCCGCCAAAATTTTTTCAAGATAAAATATGAGAGAAGGGAAGCCTTGCGCAGCATGCTATTAGGCGTAGGAGCTATGTGCTATGCGAAAACCCTTGTAACGAAATGACCGGGGACCCGAATTTGAAGGAACAATGTATTTGATAGGGTTTGTTCTGATTTTTCTAGCTAGGGTTTCTTGTTTTCGTGAGTTGTCATTTTAGGTTAAGGCGGTAGTGTCTCGTTTATCTTAGGTCGAAGGACTGTGAGGGCTTATGCGTTGTTAGTGAATTGATAACACTATCCCAGTTTATATACATTTTCTGAAAATGTATATACATTTTCTGAAAATGCAATGAAACCACAGTTAATTGAAAATGATTTTCAATTAACTGTGGTTTCATTGCATTTGCTATGATCTTTCGATTTGGTTCATAGTAGTAACCGAGCCATTGATTTGCTCACAATGCATGCTCATGAGGAATAAGGACTGTCAGCGCTTATGCATTGTTCCCAGTTTATATACATTTTCAATTAACCGTGCTTTCATTGCATTTGTTATGATCTTGTTGATTTGGTTCATAGTAGTAACCAAGCCATTGATTTGCCCACAATGCATGCTCATGAGGAAGAAGTTCACAGTTGAGGAGGGGCAGTCTTATCAGTTAGCTCAATTTTTCACTTTTGGACGTGTACTTGTACAAACTTCTTCGAATTCACCCTTGATGACTAAGAGCCAATTTTGGTGGTGGTGCAATTTCGTGAACGTCAAAATAACTGCTTGACGTGATTGATTAAAAACAAGTTTTCACGTTTGACTATTTCAAGACAAACTTTTTTTTATCTTTCTGTGGTATAGGAGTACCACGGTCTCCTCCATTTTAGCCACTAAAATTTGCTTGTATTACTCATATGTCATTGGTTATAAAGCCATGAAGCATCTCAACCACTCTTGTGTGTTGAAGACGGTAATAGCTTAAAGCAAAGCGAATTGAAATCCACATTCACGCTCAGCGCGATGAGAAGAATATTGCGATACTTTTGAGACATAAATGCCACATTAAGTAAATTTTGATATACACTTCAATATACAGGCCCTTGTGGGCTTCTAGCTCTTCTCATAATCAATTTGCTTGTCTTTAATTAATTGGCCACAGTTTGGTTTTGACTATGATTACTTTTATCGAATCAATTGTTTTAAAATTAGAAAACAAAATAGGAAAATATTCCCTTTCGCTAACTACAAAAGCGTGGATTGTGAACATTCATTCAGGCAAGATTACCCTCGAAAATTCATCAGATCTCATGCTTATAACAAATTCAATGGCTGCATTCATGTCTGCGATGAAGTGGATCGAATATATGTTCATACTAAGTGCTGCATGATCAATATCGGCTCCTCTAATGAGAACATGTAGACCGGGGAGTTAATGCTTCGATGATCGATAAGAGCGAACCTTTCTTGCAAAAAATATATCGACCAATGGCCCATTTTAAATCAGAAAACAGAAAAATAATATGGCAATCTTGCTTTTTCACGTCTAAGATCATGCAAAGAAATCATTGGTGGAACGTCAAAGTAAACATAAGTTCAGATTGAATCTGCAATTCAGGTTTCGTGGCAGCAAGCAAAACAGTTCTTGACCTAATTGATCAGAACACTGCTTTTAACCTAGAACATAACCCAAAAACACAGATGATATAGTTATAAGCAGTTGATTGCTTCCAGATTAAGCCATAATTCCCTAAGCAAGCGCGAGCAGTATTTGACCTAATTGGAGAACCCTAAGTTATACCCACATGCATTCAGAAACAAGCCAAGCATTCAGTACTTGACCTAATTGAAAAAATCGTAAATGCCGCTTTTAACCTAAAGCATAACTCAAGAACACAGATCATGTGGTTATACTCACAATTGATTGTATTCAGAAAGTAAGGCACAGTTCCCTAAGCAAGAAGGGAAACGGTTGTTGACCTAATTGAAGAACCCTAAACACCCATTCTAGCCTAAATCGATCACAACCCAGAATCGCAGATCTCAACATGAAAGAAAGGGAATCACTCGAAAGCCCATTCGTGCTCCTTGCGGATCTCCGCCTCTTCCTCGGGCGTGAAATCGTTCTCGATGCAGAAATACTCACGGACCTCCTCCGGCATCATGTCTTTGATATTGTCCGCGACCTTCTGGCACGCCACCTCCATCAAGCCCTTGATGTTGAGGTAGTTGGCCGCGAGCAGAAGCTCGAACAGGGTGTCCTTCTTCATGCCCTGCAGGAACCCCTGGTCGAACGCCTTGAGTTCCTCCTCCTCCTTCTCGGAGGAGCCCGCCACCGCCGCGTGCTTCTTGCAGTACTCGAGCACCGTCGCCAGAATCTTGCTGTCGACGTTGGGCAGCGGGATCGCGACCATGGCGCAGCCGTCTTCCACCATGTGCTTGATGGTCAGGGCCTGGAGCATCACGGATTCCTCCACCTCGAACTCTTGTCCGTCGGAGGACTTCAGGGTCAGCATATTCTTCTCCGCAGAGGACGACATGGTGTGTGTGAGTGAGAGAGAGAGAGAGAGAAATTGGGGGAAAATGTGAGGATTTCACGTAAAGGCGTGAGGTTTTTATAGGCTTAGGGCTCCTGGCTTCCTTCTAGAATACTCTTCTTTTTAGTTTTTTCTAATTTTGGTTTTATATAAAATAGGTAAAATCTTATTTTTGAGAGAAATTATTTTTTAAGGATGTGAATTTTCAAAATTGTACTCGGTACAAATTATTTGAATTAATTACTTGTCTATATATTCTTCTTTTGTTGCCAAACGTTCTTTAGCTTCAAATACTCATCCAAGGGGTATGAAACAGTGAGGAAGAGAGAAAAAGATGTACTTCCGTGACCAATGTTGACCTTTTAACAACGCAAAAACCGAGTTAACATATCAACGGTTGAAAATAACATATCTACCTTAAAGAAAATGTAGGTAATTCGAAAAATAAACTTTGAATATTATCATGCTTTTGACATTTAAATGCTTACGATTAGGAGCAAAATTCATTAATGCAATTATATGCTTACTTAGACACCCATAATAACATCACAATTTATATGAAGATCTCATTCACTTTGTTGCAATGATTAGGACTAACGAAGAGATCTTTCCCTCTAGCTAATTCATTAGACTTGGATTTGTAATTTTAGGCACTTTTTAAGAACAATGAATGAGCAATAATTTGGTCCCTATTTTAGAATGTTAATTGCTTTCAATACAATAGCTAGAGACTACTTGGAGAGGCTTGGTCCTATTGGCATCAAACACCGGTTACCACGCAACTATTTCAACGCAATCAAATGTTAAAAGTGCACAAAAATAGGATATGACAAATGTGGCAGATTTTATTATTGAAAGATTCTTGTCATCAAAAGTGCCTTTAGCGACCTTTTGAGTACTTGTAGTGTATGTTATCATACACTACACATGCAAAATAAAAAATTTCTATTTGCACATCGTTTATGCCATTTTACGCTAAATATGCAATTAGTGATATTTGTTAATCTTTTAGCAACAAATGAGTATTAAATAGCATGAGATTGTATGAGAATAGCTTATCCCTATTCATAATAGATGCTATCAAAGCGAAAATTGTAAAGTGTTAGTAAAGGATTAAAAGAAAAATCTCCTAAAGTGTCTATTAGTGACATTTAAAAGTTTTGGTGGCTTTTCTAACGGCATTTATTTGCTGCCAACTTTTTCGTTTGTTGCTCCGCATCCTTTTGATGACAAAAATGTTCATAAGGAGGCAAGGAAGTAGTTTAAAGAAGAACGTGCAAATGACTCCCCCAAAACCTAGCCTCTTTCCTTACATTTTGCGCGTCAAGTTTTTTCATTGTTAAATTGTAGCAAAAAATATTTTTAGTGACAATTATCAATCTTTCACCAAAAAATGAAGGATGAAAAAGCATATTATTTACTCCATAACCTATTAGACAGAATATGCACCCCCACCCCTATCTAATTGATTAGAATCAAAATTAATAATTTTGTATTCTAAATTAGGTGCAAACGTCATTGCTATGCTTCATTGATTATTGTAGTGTTTTGACTATGACATTGCAATATTAGTCAATAATCAATGTACGTTGTTGCAAGGCAATAAAAGCGTTCAGCAATCTGCTTTGAGTTTTGTAATATTTCAGGGGTGGAGAACACTCGTAAGAATTACAGTAAAACTCTACGGAAAGAGAGGCTTTCTAGAGTAACCAATAGGGGTGAACACAGTTCGGTTGGTTTGGTTTGGAGGCTGAATACCAAACTGAACCGACCAATCTCGGTTTGGAAAAAAAAAAAAAAAACCGTAGTTGAACGGTTCGGTTTCAACGGTTTAGTTTCTGCGGGTTGAACGGATTGAACGGTTCAATTTGGACGGTTTAATCGATTTGGGCCAAACTCAATTTTTGACAAGTTTAGGCCCAAAAATTAATAACTTATACATAATGATAAGCTCCAAAAAAACTGAATTTTTTATCATAATTAATAACACTTAGTAAGATGTAGGCGGCGAGTGAAAAATGTGTGTTACGTTAAGGGATTTATGATTTATCCCATTTTATATGAGTGGTTAGATAACTAGGGTTAATAAAAAATAACTAAGATTAGGTAAAAATATAGATATGTTATATTATATACGGTTGGTTCGGTTTATGCGATTTCAAAAAAATTCGAACCGAACCGAATGTATGGTTTGGAAAAAAAAAAAAACCAAACCGATTGATTTTTAGATCAGTTTGAAAATAGATGAATTGGTTGGTTCGGTTTTCACGGTTGGATCGATTTCAACGATTTAAATGCTCACCCTTAGTAACCAAGGCCCTTAGCGTTTGAGATTTTGCCTTGCAAGATTTAAAAGATCTCAAGAACATGATGTGACATTAGATAGGTACTCTACTCGATTACACTTGAGAAGAAATTCGAAATTCATTCTTGAATGTGCCAAATTTTGGCCATTCATGAAGATGCTCAACTAGACAAACGGGTCAAGTCGCCGAGTATAACTAATACCAGGATTAGTACGGATAAAATGGACAAATATACCCGAGTTTTTTGGGTAGCACTCTTTTATATCCGTAGCCAATCTGCACAATTCCGGTAGACCCACTTTTTAGATCAGTTTGAAAATGGACGGATTGGTTGGTTCAATTTTCACGGTTAGATCGGTTTCAACAGTTTAAATGCTCACCCCTGGTAACCAAGGCCTTTAGTGTTTGAGATTTTGCCTTATTTTGCCTTGCAAGATTTAAAAGATCTCAAGAACATGATGTGACATTAGATAGGTACTCTACTCGATTACACTTGAGAAGAAATTCGAAATTCATTCCTGAATGTGCCAAAATTTGGCCTTTCATGAAGATGCTCAACTAGACAAACGGGTCAAGTCGCCGGGTATAACTAATACCAGGATTAGTACGGATAAAATGGACAAATATACCCTAGTTTTTTGGGTAGCACTCTTTTATATCCGTAGCCAATCTGCACAATTCCGGTAGACTCGTGGGTAATCCTGCCAAATCTTATGTCATTGTTTTTTTTATTTATTATTATCAAATTCTTTACAGTATGTACAAAAGAAAAAAAAATATTCATTTGGACGGTAGAGTGGGCGGTGCTGGTTCGGGTGCGACCGACAACGAGAAGTCGGAGGTGCAGTCCTCAGACCCATGCTTGCTGCAATAATGGCATATCCTACATAGTTTCACCGCGAATTCTGTCTTTCTGCCAAAAGTTTTATAGATTTACAAGGCGTTACTAACTTAAAGGACACATAATAAATACTGATTTTTAATCTAAGAAAGCTCGGTGAGGCCTCAATCGACAGCTAAGCTTCGTTATGTGGGGGTTTGGGAGTGGCGATTTGGACTGGTGTATGACTGTGGGAATTTTGTTTTGGTTGGGGGGGAGAGGGAGAGGGAGAGAAAGAGAGAGAATCTCGAAACCTTTAAACCAGGCTATCCTGCATATATCACTGAATTCCCCCTAATCTCAGGTACCCGTACCCAAATCCTAACATGAATTAACAGATCGGTTCATGTACGGGTCAAAATCTATCAAGTCTTAATTTTTAAAGCCTACGTGATTTTGTGGCATCGAGTTGGGTCGACCCACAAGTACGTGCAATTCTTTGCTAGGTCTATGCTCAACTACAAAAGAGAAAAGATCGTGGTACGCCAGAAGTAATACAATTTGGTATATCGTAATTTGACCCATATATACTTGGCGAGTACTCGTCTTGCCCCTCATTCATAAGGGCTTATATTTTGACTTAGGCCACCTCTAGGTTAAAATTTCATCAACCACAATAGATATGAAAACATGGTTTTAAGTGTATCCCGCCCTTCCCCTCGTAGTCGACCGCATTTGGAGCCGCACATATGCATCCCAAGTGCCTGAGATGCCATTGTAACCGTCCATTACCTCATGCAAATTAGATATGACTGAATAATAGATAATGTTTAAAGCCCTTACCTAGAATGTTTAAAGCTAATGCTCCCCTCAAACTTAGCGTGGGGAATTGATAGAGAGCTCCTGAATTGAGGATCTTGAAGGTTTGAGTATGCATTCATATGGGACAAGGTTGGATTCTAATCGCGACGAGTTGGTCATGGTTCTCGGTTGTGGTGGTGGTTGAAGGTTGTGGCAGTGGTGCGAAGGTGGTGAAGATGAGATAAGATGAAGATGTTTTAGAATGAACAGTTACGAATTAAACACTAGATTTTATATAATAAGGAGATTTTAACACCCAAAAGTTAGGGTTCAACTGGTGAATAAGTTAGTAGTAAGTGACTCAACTGGCCAAAAATTTATGAACAAGGTTTAAGCGTTTATTGCTAGCGATTGTCAGGGTCTAATTGATATTTGATCCTTACGTACCATTGTCAAAATCTGGGGGGAAGCTACTGATTGATATGAATTTAAAAGCCTCTATTGCATATAACTTAAGCACGACATTTAACCAAGAACAAATTGTAGTAAGCTCCAGTTGACGGCTACTAGCAGTGCCTAAACCTTGCAGGAATCAAACACCACAGTGATTCCTCAAAGGCCTACGGTCCCTGATTCCCGTGTGCTGTGGTTCAATTATTAACTTATCGTATATGCAGGACCCGAAGCATTGAATTTTCAAAATCTAGATAACGAAAATGATGAAAAGGGCTTTTTCCACACGAATTTATACTATATATAATGAGAAGTCTATTTTTGGTGTAATACCCTTTTGGTGTTACACTGAGAGTGACTCCAGCGCTGACATGTGTCCATCATGAGGGTAAAATTGTGAAATATAACTATCCACTCTCCATAAAACCATTAGTTACAAACACCCACTCTCTGCAGGTAACTACCCATTTTTTTCTACATTTCACCTTCTCCCTCACATATGAAGAAAATTCAAATTACAATCTGTCTATTACATTTGTAAGCAACAGTGAGTAAGCTGATTATTTCAAAATATATTACTCATAGTTTGCAATGACAGAATCGAACACGCAATGCGTGTGCACGGCATCTCGTACTGATTAATGGCGACGAACTAGGCAGGAGGGAATCTTGTTCACAATGACCCATTTTATTTTGCCAAAACCAAATAGCTCAAGCCACTTCGAAAAAAGCTAATTTTCGACATACCCAATCACTATTTTGTTGGATCTTGAGTTCCAATCAACCTGCTCATATTTAGTGTTCTGGTGCATCAGAGTAGTCTATGACAACATGTACAACATATTCCTCGTTATAGCCACATATAAGTAGACTTGAAAAATGAGTACCCGTGGGTCACCTGCAGTTACCCATCAAGGGCACGGGTAAAATCGGACAGCATTTTCTTGATCCATGCCCATGCCACCCTGGGCCGGATATACCTGTGAGAATTCAAGCCCCTTTTTCCCTTTTCTGCCTTCTTTTTTTTCTTCCCAAAACATACAATCGCCAGACGCGCATGCACACACACACACAAAGTAATCATAGCTTAAACAACACACTAATGCACACACATACCTAGAGTAGGTATGGCAAGAGGCGGTGGGCTGTCATGGTCCTCTGGTGCCTAGTGGCGCGAGAAAAATAGCGTTGACTTTGCTATTTGGCTGAGTGGAAAAGGAAAAATGACCGAGAGATCGAAACTTAAAATCCTAAGTTTAATATATTCCCGGTATGCCATGCCCAAAATATGAAGGTACGGGTAAAAATTGTCCGCAAATTTAAGAGAAGATAAAATGAATTGCTTATGGGTACCCAATTCTTTGGCACAGGACCAGATCATGGGTAGGCAATGTCAGGTTTACATATAAGGCATGTATGTTGCATCCTACAAAACAGTTCTCCTGTTCTAGTATAGAACTGTTCAATGTATACTGATATTTGTCTTTGGTTTTTACGTTGTTTCAGAATTCTTAGGGCTCGGTTTCTTTTGAAGTCTTTACTTTAGAAACTTGGCGGCCATTTGATGAAACTGAAAATTAAATGGTGAAAACTTAAGCGCTATATTTGTATAACTGAAAACGTTGAGCAACTACATGTCTAGCACAGAAAAATAAGTTGCCTCTTTGGTAAAGTAAAAGTGGATGTCTGAAAAATTAATCCAGTTTGCAAATTTATCCATTGAATGAATTTGTACATGAAGTTCACATTTCCTGCTTTCTAATTGCCAAAACCATGTTGGTTATGTTGATGGAGTTATAGTAGTGGTGGTGATGGCATAGTGGTCATGGTGGTAGCTGTAGCTGTGATCCAATGGAGGTGAATGTGGTGTTGGAGGTAGCATGAAGGTGGTCGTGGCGTGGAAGTCATTGCGGTGGTGTTTGTGGTGGCAATGGTTGTGCTCGTGTTGGCACTCGGATCGTGTGTGGTGGCGACTAGGTGGTTATAATGATATTAGTAGTGGTCGCAAGGACATTGTGGTTATGGTGGAGGTTTTAGTGAGGTGGAGACGGTGGTTCTAGCAAAATGGTACGTGGTGCCATTGGTGTGGTAGACATGTCATTAGTGACGACACTGATGTAGTGGCCATGACGATGGAGGTTGCTTTGTGGTATTGGTGATGGTGGTAGCGACATGGTAGTGATTATGATAGAATATTCTTTTTACGTAATTTTTGAGAGTTTTTAACAATCTTGCTTAAAATTAAGTGATAAGTGTTAGACCCCGCATATTTAAATTGCTTAAAAAAAAGAAAGAGATAATTTTTTAGAGAGTTTGGGGACGTAATGGGTATTTTGGAATTATAATTGTTTTAGGAATATAAGTGTATATTTTTAGGTATCTAATGACTCACAATATGTTCTTAGGAGTAGAAGAAACTTCAGAGCCTCCAAAGAATCCCTAGGGAGAGACTTTTGGAGATCACTTTGAGGTAAGAATTCAATTCGATCATTGAATTGAGATTCGTAGTAGGAACCCTATGAATTTTCTTTATTGTTAGAACCTAATTGAAATATTTGGGTATGTTAATTTTTAGGGCTTTTGATATAATTGGATTGAGAAGATCAAATTTTGGGTTGAATTGTGCAATTAGAGGTAAGGGGTTTACTTTTTGAAATCTGAATTAGCGTTGGACTAATCATTTGTTTAATGGTTTAATCGTTCAATCTCGTTATCGTTACTCTTTGATAGAATTGATCTTTTTTCTTAATTTTCTTTTCTGGGCGTTATCGTTTGAAATCCGATCGTTTGATGTCCTGATTTTCGTCCCAGTACTGTGTAGATGTAAAGAAAATTTGTGATGTTTCTTGCTCGAATTCCGTGCCATTCAGTGGAGTCGTATACCCTGTTTTGGCTGCCAATCCATCACTCTGATTGCTGTCAACTAATAGCATCCCCACCTTGTATGTGGACTTCGTCTTGCGTGTCAAGTTGAGAGTCTTTTCCTGTGGCTTATGTTGTTTTTCGTCACAACCAAATAAGTGATGCTTCAGTTGTTCTCTTGTCCAGCAATTTCCTTTCCCCCAATTGTTTGGAATGATGTACTTCTTATTTCTTTAATATAAATTGATGTACTTCTTATTTCTTTCCTTGCTCCTTAGACAGAAACAATCAGGCATATTTTTTGTCATTACCATTGGCTTCATAAGTGTAGCTCATGTGAAAGTTTATCACATGTCATTGTTCAGCGTACTGTCCTTTTGTGTTGCATTTTCTTACAGCTTTAATTGATCAATATCGAATTATATGAATTCCGATTCAGATAATTCCGTTAAACTCGTATTTTTGTCCTCTTCGGTTGAAGTAATCTTTCAACATTCTTCTTATTGTTAAATTATTCGAGATACCCGATGAATTTACTTGGAAGGTGGTTGTTGTTTTATGCCACATGACTTTATATAACCCATAGTGACATTTCGCTTGAGACATTGACCGTAAAGTGTATACAGTAATTTCTTATCTACGTAATGATAATCTTGTGAGCCATGTCACTGTGTACGTGACGCTTCTGTTACTGATTTACCCACGTGGATTGAAACGTGGATTAGCTCAGTGGGATGAGTTAGCGATCGCGATCTTATTTTCTAAACATTGTCTCACATGTTAGTGATGGCACGCGTGACCTTATTCTGAATGGCTCTCTAGTGTCTACACAAGATATGTTTTTGACATTTTGTCTTTGTACGAAAACGTATTTTTGGCATTTTGAAATTATGTCTCGTATCTGTGCCGTTAAAGTTCTGTATCTCCGTAATTTCGTTCTTCACACATTTTTGTATCCATTTTGGTTGGTCTGTTGAGTGACCTTACTGGGCATTTGGCTCACTCCCTTATTGTTTTTCCTTTTAGGTGATCAGTAGGTGAAATTGGATTACAGGGCTAGTTGTGTGGCTGAGAGCTAGCGATTTTTATCTCAGAGTCAGTATTAGTATTTTTAGATGTAATAATTAAGACAATTGAATTTGTTTAGAATTTATTTTGGAACTCCGTGTCGGAGTAATTTGGATTATATAAATGCTTTAGGCCGCTATGAAATTTATTGATATATCTTTAGGATTGATTAGTAGATGCCCTGAATGACCATTTGGGAGACTTCGTGATATTTTTTAGGATTTTCTGACTTTATTTATTTGATATTAACGGTCCGAAAAATTTGGGGCGTTACAATAAGTCCCTTTTTACTTTATTTTCGTCAATTTTAAGCAGATATTAATTTCTTAAGTGATACAAGGTCGAGCGCTACGAAACGTGCTTAATTCAAAATCATTAATTTTTTTTTTTAATTTTAAGTGCTTAATTACGTTATCAAACATAACCCTATGGGCTGTTTAATAAAACTAAAATTTCAATGTTAAAAACTTAAGCGCTATATATGGTAAACCAAAAGTAGACGTCAAAAATTGTTCCAGCTTACATATTTATCAATTTTACCAGAATTATACATTTATGTTAGTTATTCATATTACTTTATTGCCAAAACCATATTGGATGTGTTGGTGGTGGTGGTGATGGAGTATAATAGTGGTGGTCGCAACAGGAGGTCATCATGGCGATTAGAGTGTGGTAGATGTGGAGATGATTTTGGTGGATATGAACGCGGTGGAGAAGGCGATGGTGTGGGCGAGGGGGCTATGTCCTCTTGGTGGTGATGGTGTTGGTGGTGGCCATGGCGGTATACTGGTAGTGGCGATGACTAGGTCGTAGTAATTGTTAGGGTGGTGGCAAAAAGGACGTGCATGGCTGTGGTGGTGGCTCTTGTCTACGTGGTGGAGTTGTTTTTGTCAGCAAATTGACTGTAGCGGCATCATGGTGGTAATTATTTTCTTTAAGTAAAATTTTGAAGACCATCTTACTTAGAATCAAATTGAAGTACTAAGGGCCAGTTTGACTCAGTTTTTTTCCTATTTTTTTTTTCAGTTTTTAAAAACTGAAAAAAAAGGAGCGTTTGGTAACCATTTTTTTTTCAATTTTAAAAACCAGTTTTTAAACTGAAGAATAAAAAAAAAAAACTCCAGAAACTGATTTTTTTTTTCACTTTTGGTTTTTTTTTCTTAGACCACCACCACCACCCTCCCACCGCCGGCAGCCACCTCAGGCGACCACCGCCGGAGACTGTCGGCAGCCACCTCCGGCTGCCGGCGACCACCTCTGGCCGCCGGAGACTACCGGCAGCCACCTCCGGCCGCCGGTGACCACCGCCAGAGACTGCCGGCTGCCACCTCCGGCCGCCGGCGACCATCGGCAGCCACCTCCGGCGACTGCCGGCAGGCACCTCCGGCCGCCGGCCACCACCGCTACACCCCACCACCGCCACCGCAAACTACCAAAAAAAAAAAAAGCAAAATAAAAAGGGTTACCAAACACCGAAAAAAAAAACCTAAAAAAAAAAGGGGTTATCAAACACCCACTTGTTTTTATAAAAAAAAAATTAAGCTGCTCTTTAAAAAACTGCTCTTTAAAAACTGAAAACCAAAAAAAAAAATTTGTCAAACGAACCCTAAGTAAGTCCACCTAACTTAAAAGTTTGGTCTATTATTGGCAAAAATTAATTTCATTTAGAATCAAGTTATCAGTACTAAGGCCCTGTTTGACAGGGCTTTTTTTTCCAATTTTGAAAACTGGAAAAAAAAGTTGCGTTTGATAACTATTTTTCTTTTTTTTTTCTTCAGTTTAAAAAATCAGTTTTTAAATCAAGCCTGTTTTTAAAAACTCAAAAAATGAGTTTCAATTTTTTTTTGAGACCACCACCACCCTCCCGCTGCCGCCAGCCACAGCTGACTGTCGGCGGCGGCGGCCACCTCCGGCAGCCACCAGCCACCGTCGCCCACCACCACCGACGGCCACCGCAAAAAAAAAACTAGGTAGTCAAATACCAAAAAAAATAAAATAAAAACTAGGTTATAAAACACTCACTTGATTTTGTAAAAAAAAATAAATTTAACTGCTATTTATTATTATTATTTTTTTAAATTGAAAAAAAAGTCTTGTCAAACAGAGCCTAGTAAGTCCACCTAACTTAAAAGTTTGGTCTAGTTTTGGCAAAGATTAATTTCTTAAGTGATATAAGGTTGAGCATTATGAGACACTCTTAATCAAAATTATTGATTTTCAATTTAAAGTACTTAGTTACTGTTGGGAAAAATTTATTTGTGTACACGTGCAGAAAAAATAACTACCAAAATTACTGAAATGTACTATACTAAACTGAACGAATAGAATAATAATGATTCCAAAATTAAAAGCCAACAGAATTAGAAATGAACTATTTACTTACTGCAGGGTGACAAAACAACAAAGGAAATAACTGAGGCGTGAATTTGATTTATTATTCTTAGGACTTTATTCTTTCTGCAACGGTACTAACGGTGTCTTGACGAAAGTCTCACGGGATACAACAATAGTACGTTTGTGAATAGGAGCACTCCAAATTACAATGTAGAACTCTTTCTTTCGGACACATGGGAAAAACGAAAAGCAGAATTTCAGAAAGATAAATTTTATGTATGTTTTTAAGAAGCCTGGACACTATATATATAGTATGAGGGGTGCAACTCTTCACTAAAGGGTGCAACTCTTGGCAAAGGGTTGCAACTTTTTAGAAAAGAAATTATTTAAATAAATAAAATTTATTTAAAATATTTTTGTCCCGAAAAAAGTAAAGCTTGATGGGCCCAAGCCATGACCACGACCACATTCTAAACCGGGACAGAACGGGTAGGCAGCACGGGTGTATTGTGGACCTTGGGTCAACCTAATTCCTCCCTACTTACAAAACTTGAGTACCCCCAAGGGGCTTAACCCTTAACCCAAGGTTAGATCTTATAAGGAGAATACATTTGCTTTATCTCTTCTATGTGGAATTCTCTTTTCCTTTAATGTTGAACCACCAACTTCAACTTCAATTTTTTCATTCACTTCTCATTTGTTTTAACCTTGTGAATATACTACGATCATCTACTACAATTGATGCACATAGATCAATTTGTTCCTAACTAAATTGTGGTGTGGAACTCATTTAAAAATTGAGTCAAAGATGACTTCTCAATATAAAAGCCAAAATGCCAACAATTGCATATCAAAAGCCCTTCAGACTTGATGTTCCCAACCTACTTTGGTCGCACCCTATAGGCCCACTGGGGGTCCCAATTCTCATGACACGTCGGCACATTCAACGGTCAACTTTTCAACGCTCACAAGCCGGTCAAAGCGACGCATGCTCAAGTCACGTGAATTGCTCGTGAAGCAACCTTGGTGTGCCTTCCCCCTTGGGGGGGTTGGCCACCTTGAGGGGGTCGGCCACCTAACTTCACGACTGACGACCGTCGCTCGCGGTCGTGCGCCGTAGTCTCACCGTCGTTCGCCGTCGCGCTTCGTCGCCGCGACGACCGTCGCTCGCGACCGCGCGCCATTCATACAATACTGGACATCGCCCGCGCGTCATCTCTACGATGCCCGTCGTCGCCCACTCGTCGACTCCACGATGCTCGTCACCCGCGGTTCCTCGCCATCTCTGCGACCCCCGCGCCCGCGCGCCATCTTCGCGACACCGTCGCTCGCGCCCGTGCGCCGTCACCTTACTCACTCCGTCGCGCCCATGAGCCGTGCCGCTGATACAGCCGCGTCCCCAGGCTCTCTGTCACACTATCGTGCCCCCAACACCTCACTCACTCTACCGCACCGGTGCGCCGTGCCGCTAATACAGTCGCGCCCCCAGTTCTATGTCACTCTACCATGCTCCTCACGTTGGTCCATCCTTTCACCACACCATGCGTACCTTGCCTTGGTCGTGGAGCATGCTTCGACCCATTCCCCAGAGTGTACAGCATCCTGCGAGGATATGCGACTACTCCGGGACACTATCTCCGCCAGGAAGCTTTTCAACTCCCCTTTTGCCAGGTAGACGACTCCTCCGGAATGCTACCTCGGCCCGTCAGGTAGACGGATCCTCCGAGATGCTAACTTGACGCGCTCCGAGTGCTCTGGCACGAAGACTCACCCGCGGGGATAGGCGACTCCTCCGGGACACTATCTCCGCCAGGGAGCTTTTTAACTCCCCTTCTGCCAGGTAAACGGCTCCTCTGGGATGCTACCTCAGCCCGTCAGATAGACGGATCCTCCGGGATGCTACCTTGACGCGCTCCTAGTGCTTCGGCACGAGGACTCATCTGTGGGATAGGCGACTCCTCCGGGACACTATCTCCGCTAGAGAGATTTTTAACTCCCTTTCCGCCAGGTAGACGGATCCTCTAGGATGCTACCTCGGCCTGTCAGGTAGATGGCTCCTCCGGGATGCTACCTTGACGCGCTCCGAGTGCTTCGACACGAGGACTCATCCGCGGGATAGGCGACTCATCCGGGACACTATCACTGCCAGGGTGTCTGCGTGACTAGCCTACATGCTCCGGCACTGGGGGCTTCATCAGCACCCCTAGGGACTATGACCCACGGGTCACTTCGAGACGAGAGTAGGTCTCCGGAGGGCACTGCGCCTAGTCTACCTAGCAGTTGGGCGTTGGGTCGGGTCTTCCCCACCGCTGCCAGGCCTATGGGACTCTGCAAGGGCTTGAATTGGTGGCTAGATCAAGGGTTGTTCTCTGGCAACACTGACGCTGTGGGAGCCTGTCTTTCCAGACAGACAGAGCGACGCTGTGAGGAGCAGGCCAGGTGAATATGCGATCCGACAGTCCGTGGAGCACCGACACCTGTGGACCCCTCGGTGACGTGTCACTCCCGGGGAGCGCCACGTGTCGCGTGATGACATCATCATCTCAACTTCTATGAATAGGGTTTTGAGAATTCATTTGGACAGAACTCTCTCATTCGACATTTTCACTTTCTCACTCTAGAATCCAAATCCTCTAAAATTCTAGAGAGAAACATACAGGACCTTGACTCTGGACCTAAGCATCAGACTGTGACTGTCGTCGTATATTCACCGTGTGCCGTCGCCTTTGCAGCACTGCCACCCTCAGGCTCTGTCTGGGAAGCCCTTGGTCTCTGCCCTTGTTCCACCCTTGCTGTGTCCCACTTCAACATACTTGGCATCTGACTCAGACTGTATTCCTTGTGGCACCTCCACGTCGACTGCGAACCTACTTTCCCTGGCATCACTTGATTATAAGTTGAAGTACGATTTTGCCATCTCGTATCACTGGAAAAACAAAGGTGGGCTCTTTACATGCATTACCAATAGAAAGTTCTTTAGGGTGGTTGGCATAATTTTTGGATCAAATAAATCGATAATTAATTAAATCCCTGATTAACATTTGCATTCTTTTCCATTCTAATGAAATACATGCTACCAAATTGGAATTGTTTATTGCACATTAAAACTCAAAATGTGTTAGTCTGTTCAATAGATGCGAGAAAAATTAGTTCAAGAGTATACAAAATATTACCTAAAGACCACATGAAGATAATAAAATAACACCCAACCTTAGCAAAAGTGCTATATACATGGCAGGAGTTGATGAGGAAAATGCAGGTCAATTGGCTGAGGTTGTTGGTATTCTTAGGGGACAATTTTTAGTCACATATTTGGGAGTCCCATTAATATCAACGAAGTTGCAGTATAAGGACTGTCAAGTGCTAGTGGAAAAACTTACCAAGAAGATAACAAGCTAGGCCACAAGGTATCTAACATATGCTAGCAAGATACAAATTGACATGTCTATGCTGGTAGGTATGCAAGTATATTGGTGCACTATCTTTGCACTACCCAAGAAAATAGTCAATCAAATTGAAGGAAGTATAAGAGCCTTTGTGTGACATGGCAAAGATACCAAATGTACTGGGGCAAAAGTTGCCTGGAAATACTTATGTCTGCCAAAAAAAGAAGGGGGTGTAGGATTAAAGAGAATGGTTGAATGGAATAATGCAGCCATTTGTAAACATTTATGGGATTTAGCCCATAAAAAAGACTCAGTCTGGGTAAAATGGTGTCACACATATGTCATAAAGCAAAAGAATCTGTGGACATTTAAACCTCCCGTGGAGACATCATGAAGATTAGAGTAAAATTTAGGCCTTTTTTCAGCTATCAAGTGGGTAATGGTCAAGACACTTGGCTGTGGTTGGACATATGGCTGCCTGGGGATACTCTTCTCAGCGGATTTGGACCAAGAATAGTGTATGATGCTGGCTTGAATATTAATAGTAAGGTCTGTGATATCATACATCTAAACTCATGAAGACTACCTAATACCAGGTCACATGAGATGAAAATGTTGAAGCATATACTGGATACTGCACCTAGACCAAACCCTGCAGAACCAGATAGAGTGATATGGAAGCTGCACCCAAAGGAAGAGTTTAGTAAAAAATCAGCCTGGAATGGTATTAGAACCAAAACTACTGAGGTACATTGGTGGAAGCTAGTTTGGTTCACAGGCAACATCCCAAGATGTGCTATAATCTTATGGCTCCTTTGCAAAGTTGGGCTAAGAACAAAGAATAAACTAAATGCCTAGAACATTACTCAGGAGGATAACATGTGTCATGTGTAACAAAGACATTGAGACAATTGATCATTTGTTTATACAGTGTACATATGCACATGAATTATGGAAGGAAGTACTTAGCATGCTGAAATGTGAATTACCTATGGTTTCCTGGTTGCATTTCTACAAGAAGCAAGTAGAAGATTTAGAGGGAAGAATTTGACAGCTAAACTATGCAAGCTAGCAGTAGTTGTCACTATATATAGATTGTGGAAGGAAAGGAATGCAAGGGTGTTTGAGAAGCAATGTGCTACAGTGCAAGGATGTTTATATGTTATACAACAATGGATCAAGTATAGAATTCAAAACTGGAATAAAGCCCCAAGGACAGAGAAGAACAAGGAATTATGTCAAACATGGCAACTGGACACTAAGAGAATACTAAAAGGAAATAGAGTAGGCTTATCTTGATATATGTTCAAGCATATGTACAGATTTAGTTTTGGTTGTAAAGGATGTAAATAGTTGTTTTGAGCCATGAATGAAATACAAGGATTTTGACCACACAAAAAAAAAGATAATAAAATAGCTACCCAATAAATTTAGTTCATGAGAAATTAGTGCATATTTGGCTTCTCATTTTGCAGATGAATCGAGCTTGAATTCTCTTTTAAGTCTCTTCACGAGGTTTCTTCTAGTTCAGCGCCAACTTAAATATAAAACTATCTTTTGATTCAGCGGCCAAGAAGAGGTGGTATCAGACCATACATATAGACTTGATTATTATCCTAAAAAATTACATGTGTCAGTATCAGTTTATTTGTTCTCCATAAGTTTAGCCAAATTATAAAACAATACAATATATATGGCACGGATTTCATGCTGAAATCTTTGAACGATGCAGATCCATGATTTATCATATCGGCACAAGCCAGTGAGCTGTTAGGTGGATATTAATTATGTCCTTTTTAATTCTTATTTTGCTTTGTCCTGTTAGCTTGGTAATAATTTTCCTTTTCGGTTCCAATAAAATAATAAATAGCTAATTGTAAGGATTCATCTGACAAGAGGGAAGGCATTCGAAATTTAGGCTATAAGCCCAATTTGGTAATACAGTGTCAATAGCGTGCCGAAGCAGCGCAGCGACGCGCTGACACGCCCGACGTTGTGTCTGTCGTGCATGACAACTTTGATTTTGGAATTTTTTTTGTCAATATACTTTTAATGGATTAGTACTATAAGAGAGGGTAGTTTATTGGTACTTCTGTTTTTGCGCTTTCTATAGATCGAGTTGAACGCGGTTGCACTTTATGCATCAACCTGCTGTACATGAAATGTCATTAGTAATACTCCGTACAAGATTGCCGGTTCGATCACCGAAAATAAAAGGTGGTAACTGGGACTGATTAGGACTCTCCAAATCAATCCCTTTTGATGGTTAGGTGGTCACCCATAGCTACAATTAACCTTGCAGTTAGGTGGAAGGCATGTGACTCTTTCCATACTTGTTTACAACCAACCAAGTCCTCTAGAGTAGGCATAAAACCACAAAGCTCACCAGCTTTAGGGATGGTGCCAATTTTGCTATATACAAGAGTGTAGCTGCTATAGCTTTCAAAACTCTCTAACCATGGATACAGGCAACCACATTGTAGCAATGCCATACCCTGGCCGTGGCCACATTAATCCCATGGTCCAATTTTGCACCCTTTTGGCCTCTAAAGGTGTAACCATCACCTTGGTACTCACCGAAGGCTGGCTAGGTAGCTTAATCGGCACCCTGCGCAACACGCCTAATATCCGGCTTTCTACCATTCCTAACGTCGTTCCATCCGAAAATGATCGTACGTCCGACTATGCAGCGTTCTTCGAGGCCGTTTACACGAAAATGGAAGCCATGTTTGATCGCTTCCTTGACCAGCTTGAGCTGCCAATTTCTTGCATACTAGCAGACACGTTGTTGCCATGGATGACATTGGTGGGGAGGAGGCGGAATATCCCCATAGCGTCGCTCTGGACCATGGCGCCATCACTATTTTCTATATTCTACCATTTTGATCTCCTGGCTTCTCATGGGCACTTTCCAGCTGAAAATCTACCAGGTATCTAAAATTTAAAGAAAAGCTCTAGCAATTAGTGATTGATATCAGAACATGATCAGGGTAATGAAAATGATAAATAGCTGAGACATTGTGTTTCATTTTGTAGCAGAAAAAGAAGAAGAAATCATTGACTACATCCCAGGAGTGTCTCCAATGCAGGCAGCTGATTTACCACCAGTCACCATTGGCAAGGCAAGTATTCTGAAATATTTACTTGAACCCTTCTCTGTGATTACCAAAGCGCAAGCCATTCTCTTCACTTCATTCTTTGACCTTCAACCTCACGTAATCAACACTTTTAAGGCCATGCTCCCCATACCTATCTACACAATTGGCCCTTCCATTCCTTATAATATGCCATCCGAAACCTTACCACTCGACCCGAATCCTACCGATGACACGGCATGCCTCCATTGGCTCGACAAGCACTCGAAAGCTTCCGTACTGTACGTGTCGTTGGGTAGTTTCTTATCGATGTCAAAGGAACTGATTCGCGAGCTCTCAGAGGGCTTACAGGCTAGTGGAGTCCGGTTTCTATGGGTTGCACGAGGCGAGGCATCGAGCTTGCAAGCAGCTTGTGGTGAGATGGGACTAATTGTGCCATGGTGTGACCAGTTGAGAATTCTAAGCCATCCTTCGGTTGGGGGGTTCTTGACGCAATGTGGGTGGAATTCAGCCATGGAAAGCATCTACGCGGGTGTTCCGATGCTCACTTTCCCTCTGTTTGCTGATCAAGGCCATAATAGCAAACTAGTAGTAGAAGATTGGAAGGTTGGACTGAGGCTGAAGAGGAGAGTAGGGGTGGAAAATGTGGTTGGAAGAGAGGAGATTTCGCAGACGATTAAGAGGGTGATGGACTTGAATGGAGAAGAAGGTAGAGAGTTGAGAAGCAGGGCTAAAGAACTTCAAGGAACTTGTGGCCGAGCGATTCAAGCTGGTGGTTCAACAGATGACAGCATCTCTCAGTTTGTGACAGATTTTCTGCAAGGCCAATCTAATGGTGCAATGTAAGATGATACACTCTACTTGCTTGCCTTCAACTTGTGAAGGCTTAATAAGCTGGACTCAAAGAGCTAAATTGTTCCTTCAATTTGCTATTCAATGCACGTTAGAGGTAGCATGTGGTGATAACTGGTCCCTTTGAAAACATTATCTTATTAAACCATCGAGAACTTTATGACAATCCTTTGACACGTTTGAGATCGATCCTCTCAAGACGAAAACAAGAAGGGCTTCTGGGCCTTCAAGGGTAAAGATAAAATATGTAGAAAGGAATTGAATTTCAATTTAAAAGCCACCAATCTATGTTGAGATTCTTTGAATAATTGGACGTTAAACTTTATAGATTACACTACAAGGTGTAACGGTGAACACAAATTACACAATTCCATCTAGTGGATTTTTTTTTTGTTACAATTCCATCTAGTGGATGAGGAGGTTCAAAGGAAATCTACGACGCACTTTTCAATAGTAAATAGGAAGTTCACTGCAGGCCTTATCATTCTCCATTCATTTTCCCATTTTTTTTCCCCAATATCCCCATGTTTGAAGAAATTCAAACCAAAGAGAAAATATAGCTTTAAAGATGCAACTGCCAAACTAATGTTTTTTTTGTTTATAGGAGAAACATTTCATATCTGAGAAGTTTTGCAAACCGTGATCCTCTATTTTACAGACATATAAGGTAATATCAATTGTTATCATTAACATTACATGTTAACAGCTAACCTATAGATAGATCTGCTATAACTTACAATTATACTAAAACATAGCATATCATACACTTTATCCTAACTTTTTGTAACATGCCAAGACCTGTAGGTTACAATTTTAACACCAAATGCAACAAAAAACATGAAAATACAACACAATATTACAATGAGGAGGACAATCGGAACCGCGTCAAACAAATGTGTACTCGATCACCGACGGAACCACAACACAAAGGTGAGGCGAAGAGGCCATCAACACCGCATGGTCCACTCTTTTTCATCAGCATTTCCAATACCAAACGAAACGTTTCTGCTAGACCAATCAATGTAACAACGACCACACACTACGTAGCTATTTTCAAAGAAATTTTTATGCAGTTGCTACAAAAATGGCGTAATACAAAAAACTTGTTAGAATGTGATCATCTATCTGTTGTTACTTATCACCTATATCACAGTTTCAGATCTAGCTAACAATGCATGCATATCTAGGTAAGGAGCTTAAACTCTCTACTCCCTACTTGTGCTAAGAGCATAAGACCATGTATCGAATGCCGCAAAAGGGGTGAATTTATATTATATTATAAAAAAATGTGCTTTTGGTGTATCATTTCTTTTTATATTACATAACTACTTATCTATAATGGTGACAAGTGACATAAAATAAAAATCTTAAACGGAAAATAATTACCAATAAGGGCATGTTTGGTTTTAATAATCTAAAATTTATTAAAACCAAAATGAAGTTATCATAGATTCTAAAGCTCAACTTCTCAAGTTTGATATTATAAAAATATAATATTACTAATTTCATATTTACACACGCATTGCGTGTGACACGGAAACTAGTCCGGGTAAAACCATGTCAGTCATGGGCTCAAGAGTGGGAGCCTGAAGAAATATTTGTTGAGCATGGGCTTTCACAAGCGTGTCCATTAACTACTGCATGGGCTCAAAAGTGTTAAGCGTAAGCATGGGCTCTAAATTTTTTGTTGAGCGTGGGCTTTCAGGAGCATGGGCTCAAAACTTTATAGCGTTTTGAGCTTAGAAGATGAGCCCAATGCTACATCCAAATAAACATATTCCCTCTCTCCACCTTAATTATACAGTAAAAACTATGTGCACTATTTTGATTCCTTGAAACATTTTATTGAGCCATTTAACAATCAAGGAGCAAGATAAATAAAGGAAATTTCCTCGGATTCAAGTAAGTAGACACCAAGGCCTTGTTTGTTTCACGGAAATCGTTTTTCGGAAAAGGTTTTCCCCATTTTTCGGTGTTTTGTGTGTGAAAATCATTTTCTGGAAAAGGTTTTCCAAATTTTCCGGTGTTTGGTGCATGGATAAGATTTTTCAACGGAAAATGATTTACAATCACACTTATTTTGAATAACAAAATGTCGGAAAACCACTTACCGATTAAAATTCTTTAAATCATTTTCCGGATCACTAAACACACACCCACACACTCACACACACGCGTACCCACACCCCACCCCACACCCTTCACCCACCCACACACATGCACACACCCCGACACACAAACGCCCGCCCACACACCCACACCCCCCCCCCCCCCCCCCCACACCCTACACACACATACACCCCACCCCCACACACAAGCCCCACCCACCAGCACACACATGCCCCTGACCCCTTACACATCACATCACACACCCAACCCACCCACTACCTACATACACAACAATGCTCAAACATGAAAAACATATCTTTTTTTGGTATAAATATTTGTATCATTGCACGACACCCAAACAGTAAAAAAAAAAATTCATGAAAATGTTTTCAAGAACTGCTATTTTTCGGAAAGCATATTCTGGAAAGCGTTTTCCATGAAATATTTTTCGTGAAACAAATAGAGCCCAAGAGTTAGGTCCATTGGTAGATATACACGTTACCTCAAGCGTGAACCTTTATTAATGTAAACGGATATCTATTTTCAAACCAAATTATATTCTTTCACATCCTTAATTGTTGTAAAGGTTAGAATCAGACGTGTTTATATATATAGCTGATTCACATCTATCGGTGGAGATCTCCAACTCCCCGTTTTGCACTCCCTATTTTCCTGGATCCCTTTGCCATTTAAGAAACATTCGGCCCGAGTGGACCTCTAACTGCTATTTTTAGTAGCGGTTGCTATACAAAATATCCAATCTGAGCCGTCCACAACCTCTAGTGGACGGCCAGATCACCAACGGAGTATATATATATATATATATATATATATATATATATATATATATGATTCTAAAATATATTTTTCTTATTTTTGTCATATAACGCGTAAAGAGTGATCAAAAGTTATTTAATGATAAATATGCACATGCATCGCGTATGCACTTGTGGCACGGTGACTAAACCATGTAAAACGAGCCATAACATGAAAAAGGAATTGGAAAATGACTTGACTTTCGATCACCACAATTGTTTCGTATTCGATCCACTAAACTGAAGTCATGTTGAACACATTCTGCATACGGTGAAAACCAGCTCAAACATAGCCATGGGGACCTCTCTACCCACCTAGGGGTTTCTAGCATCTAAATCATATATAGCTCCCTCTGCTTTATTTAGGTCCCTTCAAAATGATATAAAGTCAAGAGTTGTCACCTTCAATTTTGCTTTTCAACAAGTCAGTTGCAAAACGGGATTTACCCGTTACCATTGACCATATTCATCTGGAAAATACTCGTTACGTACACACGTGGATCCTCTGCTTATGTAACGCTTATGTAATATGTAGTAATACAAGCATATCGTTAAATGAATTTTAGTAACAAAAAAGTATTGGTGACAAAATATTTTTAGTGACATCTCCATCTCTGTTTTACTATGTTGTCGGGAAAAAAAAATTGAGAACTTAAGAAGTGTAATAATCAATGTGAAACTCTCACGAGATAGTGCACATTTTTTTATACTTTTTTTATAAAACCTTCAACTGGTTAATTTTTCTTGGCAATGAATCTGGAATATGGCAAGTTCCTCCCCTCACCCAGAATTTGTCTATACGTACGGTGGGGTGAAAGATTATTTACCGGTGCACCCCTTCACAAGGAGTATCCAAGTCTCCTTTTGCTGGTGATTAAACCCCATGGGCCATGGCTGCTGCCATGAAGGCTCTAAGCAAAATAAAAAAGCAAGTGTATGCTGGTCATGATTACATTCGAGATGTGTGTGAAGGAGCATCATTGCGACCGAGGCTTTTACCCAGATTCACCCAACACACCAAACTCCTTTCATGATTGATGTTGGTAACGGAGACAAAATTAGTCTTGAGCTTCATTCACGTACGTGTAGGTGGGAAGCTGCCTAAAGTCATTCGGAAAATGAAGTTGTCATTATGGCTTAATTGTTTGCAAATCGTTTTGCAACTTTAAGACTAAACTTAATATGCACATATTAAAGAGTGGCTTTATTGTCGAAGTAAGTACGACTTTTGTAATACATTGTTTGTTTTGAACTGTTTATACGACTTGTTTATGTAACTACACAATTGACAAAAGTCACACGTGCTTTGACATTAAAGATTAGCCTATCGTAATTGTGATATCAGTTTCGACTATTTATATGCTTTTCACGTTTTCATGAATTTTTCTTGTTTTGTTTTTATGACGGAATCTAAATTTGTTATTATGAGTTAGGAGTGTTTTCTTACTTGAAATACAATTACAAGTTCCAAGAGAATTACAAACTTAACGTCGGTGACAGAGCTTGTTGGTCTCTAGTTATACTTTTTTTTTAACAGATAAAAACTTTCATTAACTAAAGAACCAAGATATAGCTAGAAGAACACAATCGAATGATTCGCTCCGAATAATTCAATGGCCAACGTAACCTTGAAGGAAAGCTGAAATGGAGACAAAGTAACAGAGATGCAACGATGCATCAGATCCTTACATGGTGCATAATCGCGCCATGTTCATGCTGGATGAGCTTTGTAATTGTCAAAGAACAATTCACTTTCAAATCAAAGTCACTTATTAATGTTCCATTCCCAGCCTCGAGAAACTTTCAAATCTTTATTTTCTTGTTTTGGTGATACGAGACTCAACACTTGCAGCTCTGCATAGTCCTCATTACCAAATAACCTGAGAGAACCTGCACACACAAAAACAAGCACACGAAAGGGGAAAACTTTTATGCCAACGTGAATTTGCATTTGGTTTGTTTGAACTTTGAACTTTTTCTTTCGGTAGAAATGAGAATTGCATTGAAAAGTAAGAGTTTTAAATATCACGTCGTTACGGCTTTACGCAAAATGTACACATTGTTTACAATGCAATTCTCATTTCTACCACACAAAAAAAAAAGTTCAAAGTTCGAACAAACCAAATGCAAGTTCACGTTGGCATAAAAGTTTTCCCCATTCGTGTGCTTGGTTTTCTGTATGCTCGTCCCAAATGTTACTAGACACTACTTTTCAATGGGAAGAAAAGGCACCTTTTCTCCTGGGAGGATAGACATTACTGTCATTCTCATTCGAGATGCACCAGGCAGCTTTGGACAAGTTCAAATACCTGCTAAGTATACATGCTAAACCAACTTGAAGGGTGCAACCGGAAACTGATAGACAACCCTTGAAAGTTCTTAAGAAAACTAAACGCTACACATGTGAAGATCGAAGTTGATTGGACAAAGAGCCGCCGGTTCATGCCGGCTGGTTGTTGAATACTTTGTCAAAGGTTTTCATTTATGATTGTTAAAATGATTGTACTACGTCTAGTTTTCAACGGCCTGCCACCCACGCCGGCGGCGCCATTTGGCGCAGAAAGGTGCATTGTGAGGTTTCTGGACGTAAAAGCAGTCTTTGTGCAGGTTGATCCAGAATTAGTTGGGGACTCCGAGGGGTTAATAGACAGGCCAAGGCCAAAAAATGGTCATTACCATCTTGAAATGTTGAAAATATTACAAAATAATCTCTCTTGCTTCTGCTTTCATCATATTAGCCACTTTCAATCCAATTATCTTAGACGGTTTAGACCGGTGATCATGGACCATGCAATATTTGCTCGTCATGTTGAGTTCCAAGATGTATACTCGATCATTCCAATTTATTATCAATAATTGGTATTAGAGCCTTTGGCTGAAAGATTTTTGTGTCACGTGCAAATCGTGTAACAAATTTGGGATACAAATTAAAATGCCGAAATTCATCAACTTAAGTTTCTACAAATTCGGAATAAAAAGTAGGTCCGTCTGTTCAT